>OZ026624.1:50071857-50398786 GCA_964020975.1 Hermodice carunculata | reverse complement strand
CAGTACGCCTATAGTTCCAGACAGAATACCCCAAGTGAACAGATTTTTTTCGTCACTTTTGCCAAGAAAAGCTGTTGACACGGTTCAAAATTTGGAACTAAAAGAGTTAATATGAGTCTCCTGACCAAATCCATGTTTCTAAAAGAAAAAAAACAAAATAGATTATCAGATTTATTGTCAATTTGCATTGATACAATATACCTATTTTAATTATACTATACTGTATTATATTGGTCAAAAAATGAATAAAATTGAAATTGAAATTGAATTCGTTAAAAAACCTGACTCATTTTCGCAACACAATTGAACGTATTTAAATCATCCTAATTAGAGGCATTTTGCATTGTAAAAGTTGACTGTATAAACTTGCTCTTAGATATAAACACAATTTCAAGATAATTTTTTACAGTGAAACTCTGTACATACAATGAGGCACCCTTGGGTTTGGGAAACAGTGGTCACTGTATGGAGATATCCATTCCAGGCAGGGTCAGATCTTTGGGTGGTATGCATGGTTGAGAATGTGCATGTGGCAACAGAATTCATATATATATATATATATATATTTATATATATATAATAATATATGTATATATATATATATATATATATTATATATATATTTATATATATATATACTATATATATATATATATATATAATATATATATACTATATATATAATATATATATATATACACACACACACATACATACATCACATACATACATACAACCGGTGCCAAAGGTTGCAGGTTCGAGTCCCACTTGTTCCGAACATAAAATATACACACATGTATACATACACACACACACACATACATATACATTATTATATTTATCTTACAATCAAGGCAAATAGAGCACACTCATTGGTTAAAAGGGATGTTCCATATTTTGTATACCACGGTGTGTGTCGCGACATGTCACACCGTGGTACAGTAGTCCCTCCTTTGAGAGACTGCCCCTAGTGCCACCCAAAAGGCGGTCACATAAAGCAGGTGGTCCCTCAAAGGAGGTACAAATAACATGAAAAGTACTACAGAGAGACCTGATAATTGTGGTCTCTCAAAGGAGGTGGTCTCCCAAAGGAGTGATCTTTCAAAGGAGGGACTACTGTATACGAAAGTTGTGTATGACAGTAGCCTCCTTTTATCTCGTAGCAGACAAAAACAATGGCAATGGTGAACAAGCTATGTCTGGCTACTGGAGGGGATATAGCTTCCAAAAGAGGGGCATTAATGCTCAAGAACACCCTAAAAGCCAAGGAGTCTTTAGCAGAACTTTTCAGGGCATATTTACTAGAAGCTGGATAGAATGTGGACTTCCTTCAGTTTACGGAAGAAGAACTTGACAAGCAGTTGTCTAACTTCTGGTTCCTGGTTCAAACTGGTGAGGGTGAATTGTACAAGAATAATACATTTGTTGTTGTTTTTCATTTATTGTTTTTTTTATGCCAACGACTTGCCTTGAATATGAGATAAAATCACCATGTCATGCTCTGCCGTGGTAAACAAGATTTGGCCACACAGAAGCATGCTGTGTACCACGAAGCCCAAAGGGCTGAATAGTACACAGCTTGCTGAGGTGACTAAATCTCGTGTTACATATGGCAGAGCATGGCATAACTGATAATATACAATGTATACATTGTATTATAATCTGAGGGCAACAAAATACATGTAATACATAACTGTTTGTTCCTTCGTTACATAAAAAACGATGTATATATGTATGTTTGTATATCATGGAATGCTATTTTTGTCTTATTCTGTACTTTAGACATACATTCAAATATTTATTTATATGATTAAATGTATTTGTTTCATATGATCAAATACTTGAACATATGATTTAATCATTTCATCAAATATTTGAACATATGATTTAATCATTTCATCAAATATTTGATCATATGTACAAATGAAATAATCATATGACTAAATGTATTTAATTATATGATCAAATGAATTTAATTCTATCATAGCAGTTGGGTAACTTCATTGCTGTGGCGTTGGTGCAGACTGCACATAGTTTAGCAACCATGGTCAGATTCACTTGTCAGACAGGAAATGGGCTGGCATGACTTCCCTGGGGCTATATTATCATTGTATAGGAATTCATCTGCACTGCAGTTGTTGTGGGGCAGTAACTTACTCATCATGACGCTTGAAATCATTGCAGAGATCTTCCACCAACTTCACAACATTTGAACTTCGGAAGGTAATAATTATCAGTTAACTCATTCTGTACTATGATCACAGACATTGGTCAGTGGTTCTGGCACTGCCTGGCAAGTCATGCTGCAGCTGCCCTTGCAATTGTCATCTTAAATCTAGGTGAATATACGGAAAAATCAGGGACTGGTATGGAATGAGTTCATAAGAACTTTTCCTATGATAGAATGGGACCCCATGTGGGTTAAAGGTGAGCAGTGGCGAAACAGCACAGAAAGGGTCGGCAGCCTATGTCCACCCTCACTTCATTCAACCAAGACTATGTCCACCCTCACTTCACTCAACCGAGACCATGTCCACCCTCACTTCACTCAACCGAGACTATGTCCACCCTCACTTCACTCAACTGAGACTATCAGCTGCTCACTTGAAGAAGCTGTTAAAACTAAGGGGGCTGAAATTGAAATTGTCAATTGTGAACGGACGTGGACCTAATGATGGGACTGATGGACACATGGCTGGATGGACTGACAGACAGACGAAGGATGCTGACCATCCCACAACCTCACCCAACAAAATCACAGGACATGACCAAAATACAATATTTCTGCCCGGCATCAATACACATGTGTGTAGGTGATACAGTCAATACAAATTAATTTGTCTGGTGGTGCTACTTTTTACAATAGGAGATCAAATTACCAAGCCACACCCTTTGGTATGTGTGTCAATTTTGACACATATCTTGTTGAATGGGTGACTATATTTTGCAAGTTTCTCAGCAGATACATCACTATGCTTCAACATAAGCCAACTGTTAATCAGTTAATCAAGGGCGATGTGTGAGTTTACGGCAGGAGAATGTATCCATTACACCATATGTGATGGGGGGGGGGGAGGGGGAGGAGCTATTGCAGCAGCACTGACCCTTCTCTTCAGTGATCTGTACCATATACAGGGAGAACTTGATGCCTGGCAGTATTATGGCACTATATATACATGGAGTCCATCAAATCACTGTTATGAGAATTTGCTATCTACAGGGATCATCACCAAATTTAAGGTTTTGCATGGGGGGAGGGGCGAGATAAATATCAGAGTTTAAAGTAGAAGTATAGTCTGAACTTCACTCATTCTCCAATGGAAAGACAGAATTTTATATAATTAGCCTATTCGATTTTTATTCAGTGGGTAAAACAGTCAATCAATATGACAAGAAAATATACGTATGGAATTCACAAACACACTGTATGTATCTAATACTGTTATAAATAGTATTTGGTTTAAAATTATCACACTGATAATCTGCAGGTGATGCAGCTCAAATATTTCAATACATGCATATTTTTCTTTTTTTTTTTATACAAAAACTCATTATCATTAAGTTTACAGCGACATACAAAAGGCACGTGTACTTCCATATGTAAAATGTTGAACTTGAAGTCTATGGGCCTATCTGTTTTACACAATTATCTTGAACTTCACCAGATTTAAAATGCATGCTTTGTCAGATAACTGATTCAATGTAATTCAAGCCAATAGACACACATCATTGGGAAAATTAAGGGTCTCTACAAAAATACTGGTCACATGACCGAGGTAGACACAAGTTCTTTAATGTGTATGTACATAAGGGCAAAACAACACAAACTAGACCTACCTTCAACGCAAAGCGGTCATGGTGACACCAGAATCTTATCATGGTGACACCAAAATCTAACAGTTCATGCTTGTCATGTAAGATAATTATAATGCAAAAAGTGAACAAAATACACAGAAACATTCTGGAGATATTGTGGTAACAAGCCCTAATGAACATGTAATTAGGTTGCCATTTAATTATATTAGTCACAATGACACCAAAATCTAATTACATCATCCTGGCATTCAAGATAATCAAACTATAAAATTTAATCAAGATACATGGAAGCATTCTGGAGATATCGCAGTAACAAGCAATAACGAACATATAATTAAGCTGCCATTTGTTCAAATTAGGTCATGGTGACACCAAAATTTAATCAGTTCATCTTAGCATGCTAGATAAGCATACTGCCAAATTTGAGCAAAATACATTGGAGCATTCCGGTGATATTGTAGTAATGAGCCCTATGAAGGATGTAATTAAGCTGACATTAGCTCAAATTAGGCCATGGTGGCATCAAAATCTAATCAGTTCATCCTGCCAAGTAAAGTAAGCATATTGCCAAATTTGAGCAAAATACATGGAGGCATTCTATAGATATCGTGGTACAAGAATGTGCACATCCAGACGGATGGATGGACAACCCAAAAATAGAAAGGGCCTCCCCTGTGGGGCAGGCCCTTAAAAAAGTAGTTGAAATATATTCAAGGCCAACACACCTACAAACTTAATTTTTTCCACAACCAGTGAACTGTGTTGACAATACTAAACAAATTTGATAAAACTAAGCATTTTGAAGTACCACGGTGTAAAAACAAATGTGCAAGTGTATAATTTGACTTGTTCGCCCCTACTGGGACTCAATGTTATTACATATAATAACAGTGAGCTAAGTGTGTTTTAATTTCAGTCAGATAATTGGTTCATGGTCTGTGTGTAAACATGTAGTTCTTTCTTGTTTTGAAGTTGGGTCAGCCCAAAGACCAAGTGATCTAAGAAAGTGTACAACTAAGGGATGGTTCAACATTTTCATCATTTTTGAATTAGTACTTACAGTACGCAAGGGGGAGGGGGTTAAATGGTTCTGTATACTTTCACAGGATATGGAAAATGATGGTCAATTTTTGGGCTGTTTTGTGCAAGTTTGTTATGATTTGGGGGCAAAATCATCATTTTAAAAGTACTAATTTGGGGGGAGGGAGGGGGGTCATGAAATTTAGTACCCTAAGTGCTAATTCAAAAATGATGATAATGTTGAACTATCCCTAATACATGTATACAAATTACATAGATTTCCCTATATATATATGCTAAATTGATTGAATACATGTAATTCATTTTTGGTGGGCCTAGTCACGCAAGTTAAGCATTGACTTGTGTTTTTTAAAGCATTCTGTTTAATTAAATTCATGTAAATATGGGCTACATTAAGTAGGCCTATCAATAAAGGAACATCATATTCAATTAATTATTTAATACATCAGCTCAGGATATTTGTATTGAAAATACAAGCACGGTGCCGCCAGTTAGCTTGTCTGGAGCTTAATAGCACGGAAACAATTCTTGCTCTGTTTCCCTACTGATGACTCAGTTATAATTATATGAAGGCTAATAAAGCCTAAAGTTTGTTCTAAATTTCAAACATGATGATAAATTGTTGCTTAAACAAAATTAATTGTTAATTCATATACATGTAATGGTTTAGAACTCTACAGTTTTTTAGTGAGTGATGCAGAATAGGACGTTGCTTTTTGATTATAAAACTTGAGAGTTTTCAAATGGTACTCGGGCTTACAGATCTGGGTCTGTTAGGTTTCTCTTTATATTAAATAATTATAAAGCTTAACCAAGTAAAACTGCATTGTACATACCCAGGCCCCATTATTTTAATATTTTGGCTGAATAAATGTCTTAAATTATGCTGACCTCCTCATGAGTATCACATGTAGACTTGCAAGTGTCATTTTTACTTTCCCCCTTAAACCGGCCAAAACCAGCTAGTGGTCAAATGTCGTCTGCTTTGAACAGTGCTTTCAACTGCAACTAATTTCAACAGTAATGAAATGCAATTTGACTGAAAATTGTACATAAAACGTATCAGAATAACATGCCACAGGTCAACAGCTTTCCTTGGCATGGGTTGGGCACTTAGTGCCCAACCCGTGCCAAGGAAGCTGTTGACTCAGTCTTAATTCAAGGGGCGGGGGGGGGGGGGGTTACCATGCCTGCAAGTGGGTGATAATGAAATACCAACAAAACTATGTGAGTGTTGTGTCTGCATAGCCAGCCCTATAACACAAAGCGCCACAGTTTATTTTTGTCTATATTTCATTATAGCATTAAAATCATTTCTAAAATAAAATAAATAATGAAGATTCTGGAAAGAACATTCTGATTAAAACTTGCACGTTTGTTTCCCAGATTTTAAAGTAACAAATTGACACAATTTTGCCTGCACATCTTATCATGTGCTAACAAAACAGGAAGACAACCTGAAATACTAACTCTGTTTCCCTGTGTAAATGATGTGAGGAGGCCATGAGACAGAAAATTCCTCTGCCGTATAAACGTTGCTATAGAAAATGGAAACACTCATCAGCGTGAAGACTAGAAAGCAATAGTTTAACATAAAACATACAACTTCACATAACTGTCACAGGCCAAAACAAAGTGACACCACTCTAAAAATCCTTTCCAGTACTCCCCCTCTTATAAGGCCACCCCAAATGCAGCCAAAATGTGGCCTTATAAGAGGGATGGCCTCTCTTGAGGGGGAGAATAAAATGTAAATACAATACTTTCTGCATAAGAATGCTGGCCTTTCAAGAAGGGTGGCTTCTGGTGAGAGGGGCCTTATAAGAGGGGGACCACTGCATTTTGATTTTTACTGTCTATCTTCATTGAGGTGCTCAAGTTGACAATAAAAACTGCGATATTGTACCATCTGCAGACAAAAACCACAGATGAAAACAAAAATGTTATTTTGAGCATGCAACTTGGGTTAAAATCTCTGTAAGATTTGCTCCACCTTTGTACACCCTGCCCCACCCAAGGACACCCCACCCTTCATATTAACCCCACTATCCATCAACGATCAGATGAAGAAAGAAGCACCTGAATGCCAAGCCATGCACAAAAATGGCAAGTTACAGTTAACTGTAATGTAATTGTTTCTGGTCTATACAGAGAAATCCACAAAAGACTACTTGCTCACAACAGACACATACAGTTTGCACAGCTATGTACGTACTGAGCCAGATCTGTGGGCTGGCACACGCATATGACAAACTGTTTGTCTACATGTAAGACACATATAGCCCGACCTGTTAAACGCTGTGTGAGACAACTGCATTACAGCCTTAGTAAAGATGTGCTCAATGCTGTGATGCTGGCTTCCCAGAGAAAAAGCTTGTTTTTTTTTCTTTCCCTGGTTAACAGCCTGTACTCTTGTGATAATTAGCTATGGGCTGACACAATACCTACCCAGTTACCCAGTGCTAGTTCTTTCATTAAATCAATATAGCTTCCAAAACATGCTGTGGATGCATTTTTCAATTGTTGCCAGTACTATTGTACCGGCATCATTTCGACACCCTTTTCAGTTGCATGCAGACAGCTAGGCTACAGCCTGCAAGTGACAGGCATGGCTACGGAGGAGGTTAATTTTCCTCTTCAACATCAGGTGCAGGCTGAAGCCATGCCTGGCAGCTCGTTGATGCTATCATAGGGGAGATGAAATTAATCCACTCTAACCCACCTATGTTTGAGGACTTCCTTGCTTCTATCTGCCGATATGTCACCTGCACACATCTCAACCCTCGTCACCACCGCTAATTATCAGTAACCGCCACAGATGCTCTCGACCTGTAACTTGCAGCAATGCACCAACAACCAGGTGCTTCTGAGATGATGTACAATAAATAGGCCTATGCCTACACACTGGCTCAACATTGCATGCCCAAAAAATCATAAATTGTGATTGAATAATCACACTATCTCATTTATCCCCCATCCCCCCACCCCCAATTTGTGTTTTAGGCTAACGATGGAAAAAACTGTATTGAAGGAGCTCCTTGTCATCAGCAGGCTTGCTTGCTGAACATCTCTTTGGTTATTTATGCAATAACAGACAGTCTGATTTTATTATACTGCATCGTATGAGAGGGGAGAGAGAGAGAGAGAGAGAGAGAGAGAGAGAGAGAGAGAGAGAGAGAGAGAGAGAGAGAGAGAGAGAGAGAGAGAGAGAGAGAGAGAGAGAGAGAGAGAGAGAGAGAGACAGAGACAGAGACAGAGAGAGAGAGAGAGAGACAGAGACAGAGAGAGAGAGAGAGAATTTACTCAAATGGGATACTTTCACTAGACCTCATTATGTGGATGAAACTGAAAAGTGTCAGATTGCATGAGCCACTAGGTAAAAATCAGAATTTTTAAAGGGTTTCTTTCATATACATGTACACTTAATGGGGGGGGGGGGCATGCCAATGGGATAAGCCTGGACACATTGAATGCAATCACTAAAGAGGGCACTATCACCAGGGTGTCAAGAAGGATCATCTGACCAATCAAAACTTAGCATCCTACATCATGTGATCCTCGTGACTTGGCTCCATCTGCCAGTTCAAATGATGCAGGTTTATGCCATTGGTCTCTACAAATGTATGTTAGTCACAGTGGATAACATGTGCATGTCTATCTGGTACAGAGTGAGTCTATCAAGTAGAGAATGAGTCTATCTGCTCCATCTGGTTGACTTCAGTCACATGCAAGACCTGCATTCCAAATCCGTTTTTGTTTTCTTTTCTTTTATTTTTTATTTTTTGTTGACAAGTGCCACACATGTGTTATGCAAGCTCTACACATTATAGTTAAACAGTCAGTGCACATGTAGTACAGCTCTTTCGTCACTTTCTACCTGATAACCCCCTAAAAGATAACAAATATGGATCAACAGAACACTACAAAACTCAGAACATTAATCATCATGGCTGAATGATAAATCTAGAGGATTCCTTTGCAGCATATTGTTAAACGGATTTTATTCTGGTTTGTAAAAGCTATTTTTTAAGCCATTTTTATCCAAGTGGCTATATAGAAAATCTTAAATGCTATTCCATTAAATATATGGATAGTCTAGAATGTACTGTGTGGTATTTTTGTATTTGTTGATGTTTAACATTCTCCTGTCTTGATGTCTACTGTGATGAGGATATGTCATAACTAGGAACTGCCACACCTGGTGGTAGTTACTGTAAATTGTTTTATTTAAACATGTATAAATTTTCACCGCTTTTGTAATTTTGACATTTCACTGTAGTTTTGATTTCACTGTTTTGGACATAATTCTTACCCAAACAATGTTAAAATATCATTTCACTGTGTTTTATTTTCACGGTTTTGTGCCATCAGCGAAACAAGCAAAAATAAGAGTACAGGGAAATTAAAGCAATTTACAGTGCATGTATTCTGCCGCCTGCATCTAACAGTCCCTTCAATTCTCTATACTAAGATTATAACCACTGTGGCTGCTGATAAGATGTCACAATTGAATATATGTCTTCCATTGAAGTTCAACAGCCAGAGGCCAACAGGTCCGTAAACACATGAGTGTTCAACTTTGAAATTAAGTTGTGTAAATTAGTGTGCTGTATCATTCATTTAATGCATGGTAACATTCCACAAAAATTCATAGAATTTGCCAAAAACATGTTGGAGACAGAAGAGCCCCATTAATCCCTATAGATGAAAGGCCTTCTCAGGTACATTGAGGGATCCAGATTAAGCAATAATCTACTCCATGGTATCTGCATTATGTTATGCTGATCAGAACAGTAGGGTGCCCACTATACCATTATGACAGACCAAAAGAAAATTAACAGCCAATGGTCACTGATTCAATGCCTCTCCATTTAACTATTTTGTTGTGATAAAAAGGACGGCATGCTGTGCATAAACATACAGGTGATTCCCAGTTTTAAAAGACCATTTCCAGCATGACTGAGGAAAAAAATTGTGAAAATGTAAGAATCAAAGGAGCAGGACTTGAGCAAACTTAGTACACCCTAAGTTTGAAATGGATCTGGTTGATGGTTTTGGAGATGTCCACAATGTGAATTGTGAACAGAGGGATGGACAGACAGACAAGCACACAGATAGAATGGTGGACAGACAAGGGATAACCACCCATCCTCTAACCTCAGCTGACTCACTGGTCACCTTAGGTAAAAAAAACAAAAAAAAAACAAAAAAAAACTAGAAAAGAAAGATTTGCTTGAAAGCAAATCTGTGTGTGAGTGTGTGTGCGTGTGTGTGTGTGCACGTGTGTGTGTGTGTGTGTGTGAGAAATTTGCACAATTACAAAAATATGCAGTGTTGCAACACTTACAATTTGAGTCCAACGTGAATAAAATTGGACGTAAAGTGACCAAATTATGGCTAGATGAAACATTCAAAAGGCAAAATGACCTCGACCTTGAGAGGTCAAATGTAAATGAAAAAAAATGTGAAGTGTTGTAGTATCTACAGTGTGAGCCCAACGTGATCAAAATTGGATTTAAAGTGACCGAGTTATAGCTAGATGACTATTTCAAAGGTCCAAATGACCTTGACCTTCGACCTCTAGAGGTCACAAGTAAATTATAAAAATGTGTAGTGTTACAGTAGCTACAATTTGTGTCAAACGTGATCAAAATTGGATGGAAATTGACTGAGTTATGGCTGGATGAATATTTCAAATGTAAAAATGACCTTGACCTTTGACCTTTAGAGGTCACATGTAAATTACAAAAATGTGCAGCGTTACAATATCTACAATTTGGGTCCAACATCATCAAAATCGGATAAATACTTTGGACCCCAGAAGCAATCAAATTTTTTTAATTGCCTTAATTTGCATAATTTTCAAAATCTTGACTATTCAGAAGAATATGCAAAACTTCACTGTAGGTGCTATAGCCATGCAAAGTTTGAAGTTTCTAGCTTGCACGGTGTCTGAGTTTAAAACGACACAAAAATCTGGCGGAAAGAAAGATGGGAGAGAAAGAAAGAAAGAAAGAAAGAAAGAAAGAAAGAAAGAAAGAAAGAAAGAAAGAAAGAAAGAAAGAAAGAAAGAATATTGGGTAAAACAATATGTCTGTGTTCACACACAGACATTAAAAAAAAACAAGTAGCCGCTGATGCTAGCCATATCCCCAGCCCACAGTAATCATGGGACAAAATGGATTGCATCTTGAGCTTGCTTAATAAACTTTGTTAATTGATATATTAATGAAGGAAAGTAATTAGTCAAAAAAAATTCTGCCTTTGCACACCTCCTACCTCTGGTCTACCAACGCTGAAAATCTTAAAGGGCTACCACTTTTAGTTGCAAAGTTATGCTTCACACAAAATTGTATTGTATCTTGAGCTTGCTTAATGAACTTAATTAATTAATCACTGAAAGTAATAAGCCACGCAAAACAATGCCTATGCACACCTACTACCTAAGGTCTATTACCCATAAAAATTTCAAAGGGTTGGTATTAATAGTTTAGAAAAAATAGCCCGCACAAATCTTGAGCCTGCTTAACGAACTTTGTCAATTAATCAATTAATGAAAGTAATTAGCCACAGAAAACAATGCCTATGCACACCTACTACCTAAGGTGTAGCAACCATAAAAAAATTCAAAGGGATAGGATTAATAGTTTAGAAGATATGGCCCGGACAAAATTTGTCTTGCTTAACGAACTTTGTTGATTAATTAATTAATGGAAGTTATTAGCCACACAAAACAATGCCTATGCACATCTACTATCTAAGGTCTACCAACCATAAAAAAATCGAAGGGCTGGCATCAATAATTTAGAAGATATGGCCCGGACAAAATTTGTATTGTATCTTGAGCTTGCTTAATGAACTTTGTTAATTAATTAATTAATTAATGGAAGTAATAAGCCACACAAAACAATGCCTATGCACACCTACTACCTAAGGTCTACCCACCATAAAAAATTCAAAGGGCTAGCATTAATAGTTCAGAAGATACGCCCTGGACAAAATTTGTCTTGCTTAACGAACTTTGTTAATCAATTAATTAATGCAAGCAATTAGCCACACAAAAAAATGCCTATGCACACCTGCTACCTGAGATTTACCCACCATAAAAAATTTGAAGAGGTATCATTAATAATGTAGGAGATATGGGCCGGACAAAATTTGTTTTGGACAGAAGGACGGACGGACACACGGACGGTGCCCATTACCATATCCCCTCCCCCACTTCATGGGCGGGGGATAAAAATATCAGTTCTACCTGGTGGCCAAAGTGTGAGCTACATGACCCTAGGTAAGCCTGTATGCAAATCACAGCATTTAATTGGCAAAGATGTTCATCAGAAGAAAAAGATTTGATTTAAAAACATGAGGATCATTATGGTCCTGTGCTCTGCTGACTGGAATCTGCTCTTATAGTAGTGCAACACATGCACTGCAGTCTGTATACCTTTATATGTGAACAGTGGTACCAAAGTTTGATGTATCATAATAGAAGTAGAAAATAGCCTTAATCAACACACAAAAATTCATTAAAAAATTTTTAAATTGCATCACCACCTGGTGGTCAAAATAAGAATTAGCTGACCCCAGGAGACCCTATGTGTAATATCAATGCAATTGCACAATTAGTTCTTGAGAAGAAAAAGCTATTTTTTTTTTCAAACAAGAGGCCTGTGTGAACAGGCCATGCTCAGCTGACCTAGAAATTGATGACAATAGTGACACTGTGGCATTGGGAATAAGTTCAAGGTCATCCACACATTGTGTGTCTGCCCTTAGCACAGGATCACCACCATGAGCAATATGAAGGTCCTAACTCAAATAGTTCTCAAGTTATCAAATACAATTAAATTCAGGAAAGTGAACCTGTGACCTTGGAAATATGGTCAAGGTCACTTATGTACTGTCTGAGTCTGGCCCTCATACATGTGCCACTGCATGCAACATCAAAGTCTGAGCGGTGTCAGTCCGAAGATTCTTTAAGACTTGATCAAAAAATGAACACAAAATATCAGCAAAAATCCTAAAATCACTGGAGCATGACCATGTGAATACATTTGATACAGACCCACCCAAGGTACATCCCGGCCAAGTATGAAGTGAATCTGACTGATGGTTTTGGAGAAGTCGCAAATAGCAAAAAGACACAAAAATTCATTAAAAAAATAGAAAATAAAAATCTTTGTAACAGTTTTGGAGCAAAAATGGATATTGCATAAACACTCAAAAATTCATTTAAAAAAAAGAAGAAAAAATTGCAGCACCACCTGTTGCACAAATTAAGGTCTAGGGATCCCCAGATGTGTCCCTATCCAATTTTGAAGTAATTGGCCGATCGGTTTCGGAGAAGATTTTTAAGATTTTGCCTAAAAATGAACAAAAAAATTCATAAAAAAACAAAAATCACTGGACTGTGACCATTTGAACAAACTTGGTAGGGACCCACCCAAGGTACATCCCCACCAAGTTTGAAGTGAATCTGGCTGACAGTTTTGGAGAGGTCGAAAATGTGAATTACCACTGCAATCCCCATTCACTTACATAGTAAACAATGGGAATGTACGCATTGACTGATAAGTACCCGAATTGAAAAAATCTTTAACAAGATGATCATGATGATCCTGTGCTCTGCTGACTGGGATCTGCTTTTACAGTATTGGAACACATGGACCGCAGTCTAGGTTTGTACAGCTATATACATGTTTGTAGAGTGGTAGCAAAGTTTGTCCTTAAAATAAATTTTGCGGAAGGACGGACGGACGGACAGACGGACGACCGACGCAAATGGATTCTATAAGCTCTGCTGATGGTAGTACATGTATTTTCAATTGACATACCTTGCTGTTTCAATGGCTGCCGGTGTACAGTGGCAGCACTCACAGTCACAAAGTCTGATATCGCATAACTTTGTCAAAAATTAACATATCCACATTATTTTCGCAAACTTTCATTGTCTAATGTCCAACTATACTTTGATAAAATTTTAAGCAATTCTATCATGCTATTCTGGAAAAGAAGTCAAAAATAGCCTTAACACGCAAAAATTCATAAAAAAATAGGGAAAAATTGCAGCGCCATCTGGTGGCCAAAATGAGAACTAGTTGACCCAGGTGACCCTATGTGCAATATCAAAGCAATTGGCCTGGTAGTTCTTGAGATGAAGAAATTTTTTTTTTTTTCCAAAAAATAAATTGAAAAATTCATTTAAAATAGAAAAATTATTGCATCATCATCTCCTTCACAAACTTGGTAGAGGTTCAGCTGGGCAACATCCATGTGCAAAATTAAAACATTCCATACAGCGGTTTTTGAGAAGTCTAAAGGGTAAATACAATATTGTAATATATGCACTGTATTGCCATATATATATATATATATATATATATATATATATATATATATATATATATATATATACAGCTGCAGCACTACCTTACAGTTGCGAAGCTTCATATCCCATAACTTTGCCTAAAATTAACATATCCATATTATTTTCACAAACTTTCATTGTCTAATGTCCAACTATATTCTGTAAAAATTTTAAGCAATTCTGTTCAACCGTTCTGGAGAAGAAGTCGAAAATAGCCTTAACAGGCAATAATTCATTTAGAAAAATAGGAAAAAATCACAGCGCCACCTGGTGGCCAAAATAAGAACTAGTTGACCCCAGATGACCCTATGTGCAATATCAAAGCAATTGGCTTTGAAGTTCTTGAGATGAAGAAATTTTTTTTTTTTTTCAAAAAATAAATTAAAAAGTTCATAAAAAATTGAAAAATTATTGCATCATCATCTCCTTCGCAAACTTCGGAGAGGTCCACCTGGGGATCATCCATGCGCAAAATCAAAACATTCTATGTAGCGGTTTTTGAGAAGAAGTCGAAAATATAAAAAGTCTAACGACGGACGGATGGACAGAAGGACGACGGACGCAAACGGATTCTATAAGCTCTGCTGACTGACAAGTCAGCAGACCTAAAAATCAGGGATCCACAGCAACGCCACCTGGTGGACAAATTTTTGTGTGAGCCTTCTACAAGGAACATTTACACCAAGTTTCAACATAGTCAAAGTGACGGTTTTTGAGTTGCAGTCAAAAATAGTGAAAACACACAAAAAACAACAAAATAGAAAAAAATCACAGCGCCACCTGTTGAACAAATTAAGGTCTAGGGTTCCCCAGAAGATTACCTGTGTAATTTCAAAGCAATTGGCCAAGTGATTTCTGAGAAAAAGATTTTTTAAGACTTTCCCAAAAAATGAACAAAAAATTCATGAAAAATCCAAAAATCACTGGACTGTGACCATTTGAGCAAATTTGGTAGAGACCCACCCAAGGCACATCCCCACCAAGTTTGAAGTGGATCCAGTGAGCGCTTTTTCAGACAAAGTCGAAAATATAAATTTCTGACAGACGATGGACGGACGAACGACCATAAGATAAGCTCAGCTGACTGATAAGTCAGATGGGCTAAAAATCAATTAAAAAATTCTTAAAAAACATAAAAATTACTGCATCATCAGGTCCTTCGCAAACTTGGTACAGGTCCATCTGGGGAACATCCATGTGAAAAATCAAAACATTCCAACCAACGGTTTTTGAGATGAAGTTAAAAATGTAAACACAATAGCCATATATATACCATGCATTGGTAGCAGTTGCCAAAGTTTGAGTTCCCATAACTTAGTCAAAAATTAACATATCCACATCATTTTCACAACTTGATAATCTGAAGACAGAGTACATTCTGATATAATTTTAAGCAATTCTGTTCCGGCATTCTGGAGAAGAATTCAAAAGTAGTCTTAAGACACAAAAAATTATTAAAAAATAAGAAAAAATTGCAGCACCACCTGGGGGGCAAAATAAGAACTACGTAACCCCAGGTGACCCTACATAATATAAAAATAATTGGCCAAGTAGTTCTTGAGATGAAGAATTTTTTTTCTTCAAAAAATACATCAAAAAAATTCATGAAAAATAGTAAAATTATTGCATCATCATCTCCTTCACAAACTTAGTACAAGTCTACATGAGAAACATCCATGTGCAAAATCAGAACATTCCATGCAGCAGTTTTTGAGAAGAATTCCAAAAATATAAAAAGTCTAATGATGGACATGAGACAGATAGACGACGGATGCAAACAGATTCCAATAGCTCTGCTGACTGACTGAAAAGTCAGCAGAGCTTAAAATAAAACTTCATGAAAATATCTCCTTCATAAAGTTGGTACCGATGCACTTGGGGATATTTGTGTGTAAAGATGAGAGCATTCTATTCAACCATTTTGATAACATTGCAACACATGCACTGTATTCCTGTATACATGTACACGTACAATAATAGCACTCACTGAAGCATGGTCCCAAAATTCAATATATCCTCATCATTTTTTGCAAAATGGTATCATTGTTAGTCAGTTTATATTCTGATAAACTTTCAAAGAATTCTGTGCAGTCATTCTGGAGAAGTAGAAATAGTCTTAACCCTTACACCCGATTTAAGACTGAATAAACAGCTTTCATCGCGGCACTTTGTGCGCATTGCATGCAAAGTGCCCCGAGGAAAGCTGTTGATTAAGACTACTTTTTCCTCTACACTAGGCTTGCTAGTATTTGAATGAAAGGTATCTTCATCAGGAATTTGAATCTTTTAACCATTATATGTTTAACGGTTACGAGAAAACAACTATAGCTGTGATTTTCACTTTACGGGTTAATACACAAGAATTCATATGACATTAGAAACTACAGGGACATAACATCCCCAGATGACACAAGAATATACCTCCACACTAGCAACCATTCTGAACGTCAGCTTGTGAAGAACAACTTGAAACGAACATGTAATATATTCACTTGGGATTAAACATAAGAACAACCAAATTAGCCCCCATGCACATGTATATGTATCATTTCCTACTGATGTTCAATCGTATGTATACTTATATCAATGAGGGAAGGTCTTACTTAGCTTGGATGTGCATTTGCTAGTGTACAACCATATTTAACTTTTATATACAGTGATGCAGGTATCGGATGGACATACTTGCAGTGTTTGCCAAGTTTGAAGCAGAAACACCAGGGATAATTTTACAGGGCTTGTACCATTAGGGATATTCAAAATTTACACATCTCATTCCACATATTCTTCTAAATACATGCATATGCCATAAATTATCCTTATATTTTACAAGTTTTTCTTTCACAAGCAAATACCTGTTTATGTATATTTTAACATGCTATTTCAGCACTATTACATGATCTAATATTCTTTAATTACAAAAAAATGATAAAATAAAATAAAACAAAAATGGCTACCTGAAATTCTTCAATGTTTTTGTATATATATTTTAGAAACAGGCACTGACAGTAGCAGACATGGATGGTATACAACTTGGCTAATGGATCACTGGTATTGATGAGATGGGAAGTGTGGAAAGACATCTGACTAATTGAGACAAATAACCCTGTGGTGACCCGACTATACAAGAAAATAACAGGTGTTAGGATACAGTTTATGAGGTTACAGAAATCCAGTCTCTCCATGGTTTGAAACACAGGGTAGAGATGCCCATCCATACACTGCCAGTTATAATAAGACAGTGCACAAAGACACAGCCATAGAGCCATCTGGGGACACAGTGGCAGCTGAGTATTACATCCCCGTAATGCCTCGCCTCACTTTGCCACAACTGTGCACCTGCGACCAATCCACCCCAGTGCACCAGCGCCCGATATAGCCCCCACTTCTGCTGATGTATCAATTGGTACTTTGCTACACAAAACATAAACATCTTCCTTGTTTACTAGAGCCACTACACTTCCATATAAATGATCATCATAGCTTGCAATCTTTTCCCCTTCTTTCTTTTCCAGAAAGGTCAAATTTGCAGCAAGTCGCTGGCATTTGAAGACACATACAAGGTTTGTGATGTTGTGATTATAGAAAGATGTGGCACCGCGTGGAAAGGTTCAGCGTACAGGCAGACCTGGTCGATGTCTTGGCCCAAAGCAATATTTGAGAAAACTGGCAGATGTTTATGCTCAATACATTGATACACACGTGTAGCTACAATATTCACAAAAAGGAAATAACTGACGGAACTGGTCAATGAAGCCCGTCCATCATTAAAACAACTATTGTATTGCTGACCTGTTCAACCCTTGGTCTTCGCCATTTGGATTTTTTTCCTCACTGAATAGAATTAACTTTGGCTGTTTTGGATATAGCCTACATGTACAAAGAAACTGAAAGACTGTTGGCATGATAACTTTCCACATAGTATTACAGGTACCCCAACACACCATAACATTTTTAATCATAAGGGGTAAGACTAGTAGCCTGGAAATGTTAGAGATTGACAGCATTCCAGCACAAAGTGGTCACCAAGCATGGGGACCTGAGGTCAGGCATACCTGCACTCTTAGCTCAGGGAGGATGCCCACACTTGGATTTTCATCATATTAGTATCTGCATGTATACAAACTGCTACTCTATCTGCCTCACCCCCTCATTTGCCCCATTTCTCCCATCCATCATTGTTGCCTAAACATAAACATGAGGACTGTGACAGTCCTGGGCTCGGGTGACCTCACATGCACACACAAAAGGAAGTGGTCCTGTGAGAACGTCGGAATTATATCAAGGTCAGCTTTGTCTAAGTCTATCATCATTGTTGTTAACATGCACATATCCTGTTACCGACTTGTCTTAATTTTGACAATCTGTTCCAAATTCAGTACAGGTCCATTTCCAATAAATTTGAAGAGGACACAACTTACAGATTGGGACAAGAAGACAAGCACAGCAAAAACGTACAAAAATTCTTTTAAACAAGAGGCCCATGGGCCTAATGCTCTGCTGGCCCCTTGACTATATTGCATCTACATCTTCATTTCTAAGTTGTGAACATATACAACATGTGATTTTAGTGCCTGATTTGTTCACCAGAGGGCACTTTGCTCCACATGTAATCACAGCTTATTTTTGTTATTCCTGTGATGGATATTGTTGCATGTGTCAAGACAACAAGTGAGTCCTTAACTTTATGTCCTTGGTGACCTCGGGACAGAAGATCAAGGTCACCCAGATTATGTAATACAAGAGGCCCATGGGCCTGGTGCTGTGCTGACATTGCCATTCATATCCAAGGTACACCCCGCCATTACAAAATCACCTCTTTCAATTTTACAGGTATGGCGACCTCACAGAAATAAGTCAAGGTCACTGATATTACATAACATTCCAGCATTGGACATGCTCTATATATCCTATAAATTTGGCAAGTCTAATCAAATTACTTTGCTATATATGGAATTTACACCTTAAAACACATTTTGGCTCATAATTTCCGTCAAATTACAGGTGGTGTCACTAGTATCAATAGCAACTTAGACTCTGAAATCCTCCACAATCCCACCAATACGGTGAAGATTGACCAAAAATTTCAACACATAAAAAATTGCTAGATCTATGCTCCACACCGGCTCTGTGTCCTTGGGATTTGGGTCAAGGTGATGCATTTTCGAACTTGTCTCAGATCTTATGTAGGATTAAAACCATGTGCAACAAGAAAGGTCTATGTTAAAAACTTTTCAACTTATCATGTGAAAACCAAATTCACTAAAATGGCTCTGTGACCTTGGGAATTGGGTCAAGGTAACCCATCTTCAAACTTGTCTAAGACCTCATGCAGGACTATAAGCATGTGGAATATGAAACCCCTGTATGCAAAATTTTCAAGTTATTGTGTGAAAATCAAATTCACTAAAATGGCTGTGACCTTGAGAATTTGGTCAAGGTCACCAATCTTCAACCTTATCTGAGACCTTATGCTGGACTATAAGCATGTGCAATAAGTTAGCCCTATGCAAAAAACTTTTCAAGTTATCGTGTGAAAACCAAATTCACTAAAATAGCTGTGACCTTGCAAATTGGGTCAAGGTTACCCATCTTCAAACTAGTCTAAGACCTTATGTAGGACAGTGATCATCTGCAATTTGACAGATCTATGTCAAAAACTATTTAAGTTACAGCATGAAAACCAAATTCACTAAAATGGCTGTGACCTTGGGAATTTGGTCAAGGTCACCAATCTTCAAACTTGTCTGAGACCTTATGCTGGACTATAAGCATGTGCAATAAGTTAGCCCTATGCAAAAAAAAATTTCAAGTTATCGTGTGAAAACCAAATTCACTAAAATGATTCTGTGACCATGCAAATTGGGTCAAGGTCACCCATCTTCAAACTTGTCCAAGACCTTGTGTAAGACAGTGATCATGTGCAATTTGACAGGTCTATGTCAAAAACTTTTTAAGTTATGGCATGAAAACCAAATTCACTAAAATGGCTCTGTGACTTTTCACTACTACAAGCATGTGCAATATGAAAGCTGCAAGCAAAAAACTTTTCAAGTTATTGCCTCAAAACCGAATTCAGTAAACTGGCTCTGTGATCTGGGAATTGGATCAAGGTCTCCCATCTTCCAACTCTTTTGAGAACTTATTCAGGACAATAAGCATGTGTAATATGTAAGTCCATTTGGACAAACTTAGTAGAGACTCACCGAAGGTACATTGCCACCAAGTTTGAAGTGAATCTGGCTGATGGCCTTGGAAAAGAAGTCAAAAATGTAATTGTGGATGGACGGAAGATGAATGACAGCCTCCGAAATAAAAGCTCAGCCTGACTAGCAAGTCAGAGCTAAAAATACAAAAATCACTGGAACACAACCATTGAAAACTCTAGTATAGATCCATCCAAGGTAGATCCCCAGTCATTTTGAGGTGCATCTCGTTAACATTTTTGGAGAAGTTCAAAATGTGATTTGTGGACAGATGAGAGAGACAGACGGACGTCGGATAACAGATGAATAACCATGCTTAAAGTGCATCTTGAAAATCAGGAGTGAAATATGACTTCACTTTGCTTATTATTATTTTGTAATTGTTTGACGCACTGATTGAGTTTAGCCTCATGCTAATTGCTTGCAGGGTATGAGCAACAATCAACTGCTTGCTGGGGGGGGGGGGGGGGCAACATGATCAAACCATTTAACAGCAAATCTGCATTTTTTCTCTCCAAATAACATTAAACTTTTTTTTGCCTTTGATGATTTCCTGTCAATGAACCTTGCACAGCATTGTGGGACAGACTGTGCATGTCACAGTGACCTCCACTGGCAAGGTCAAACATTGAATCAAGGTCAACTCGTGATACATCTGACTGCACTTGTATCAAAGATGTCTGCTTTGATTTGGGCATGGATACATGTATGGGTGAATGTTCACATGTATGGGTCAATGTTCTCATCTATGGCTGCTCGATGCATGTCTTTGATTCATAGACACAGTATTGCTGAGTGGTGCTGACCATCTTTGTAGCATTCCGTAGGCCTTACAATATCGACTAAAGCTGCTTAGTTTTGTGGTCTACATGATCTGATCTGGACCTGATCATCTTACCCAGCAGACTCCATGAAGATCCATATGGACTTCATTGATCTGATCTGGATCTGATCATCTTACCCAGCAGACTCCATGAACATCCATAAGGACTTACATAGATCTGATATGAATTGGACTATTTCATCTAAGTGGCACTGATCAATCTGTGAAAAAATAAGGTAATCTGTACAGACTTTGATTTTCTGAATCAGCAGTGATCAAGGAGGATCATTTTGGTTAGCTATTCCTGCATCAAACATGAACATTTTTACATATCAATTGCCTAAATATTTCTGCAGGGAAAGTACACATTCACCAATTTTTTTTTTTAAATCAGGGTTCAGGCAAAAAGAATCATGGATAACTCACACTGAAAACTAACCGGCAAAAATAATTTCAGATGGGTCTAAGCACGGACAAAAGGACAGACACTGGCTGTCAGTGATGTTACTGCACTGGCAGTCAGTGACGTTACTGCATGTGGACCTTGTTCCTGTTTTGTATGAGGACAAAAACAGGAATCCATGCAGCCTTAACGTCAAGATACTTGCAGGCCAGACGGTAACCTGCTCCCGCATCACATACATGTACCTCTTACAGTGACAGATTACAAATCACAGTTGCCTTGAAATCCAATCAGTTCACCTATGTATGTCTTAGGAAGATCGCTGCATCAAATTTGTACCAAATCTGTGACAGTTTTCTTCAGATATCAGCTGTCCGTCGGGCTGATATTTTTGGTGGGATGATCTGTGTCATCCACTGACACATTGCACACTGGTCACAAGTACAAGCAGAGACCCTATCTACACACAGGCAACTGGAGGTATCACCCCATCAAAAAACTACCTTAATGTAAATGCTGAAAACCATTTAGTGTCTATGGAGGATCCCTGCTTACAATTTGTACAAGATCTTCTACTGTGTTCCCAATATTCCACTATACCTTGAAACTGCTGAAATGGCTGTACAAAGAAAGTATTAACTGTTCTTCTCGGCACACTTGCATTGAAATTGAAACAGAAGACAATTACGCATTTGGTCACGCTGGTCACTGATTAGGCAGGCAAAGGGTCAAGCCATGACCAGCTGCAGTAAGGGCAGACAAATGGACTGACACAACAGGCAGGTGACAATTGGTAACATGGCAAGCAAACAGTGTTTAACTCTATTTTGTTCAAAGCCCTGCGTTGTTGTCACAATAGACCTGTCCAACACATCAGACGGATCAGAAGGTGGAGATCAAGGGTTCATGTATTCATACAATCACCCATGTACTACTTTCATTCATACTAAAATCTGTAGTTTACTTGGAGAGATGACTGCTGAGAAATGGGTACAATATTTTTGTGAGCAAAGATGAAAACTTCTGCAAGGTATGGGTTCTAGATGAAGGAATGGATGGCACCGGGGTAACCCAGCCTTTGATGAGAACACAGCCAGGGCTTGCTGCAGTGATCACTGTTTGTGCCAAGTAGCAATGCAATCATTACAGCATTAATATGGACATTCTCCTGGACAGCTGGGGGCAGGTGGCCTGTCACAGCATTCATTAGTCCTCCTGCTCTGTGGCCAAACACCAGTAATTTGGTTCAAGCTCTGGGGAGATCTGCTCGTCAATCACACAAGATGGAAAGAAATTTGCCCAAATCTCTCCAGATTATGCCTAAGCATTGAAATTCAGCACTGCATTCCAAATATAAACATGATAATGAAATTGCCAAGACCACTGCAAGGGGACAATCCTTTTGCTCATTTGAAAGGCTTGTACCCCAGGAGGATCCCATGAATAAAAGAAAGACACATAATTGCAAAATGGCAACCACACGATATACAAGTACACCATATATATATATTTTACTGCGTGTTGTCCATGCCTGTCTTTAGAATGTTCTGGAATTCCAGCAGAAGTCACAGATAATATCAATGGAGATGGTCAATGATAGGTAAATATGGTCACATTGCCCGATGGGTGAGCATTAACCTCGGCAAAGTAGGAATGAGACTCCCAGAGTGTTCATCAGAGAAGCCATATCGGCCATCAGACTCATTGTTGCCCCACTTATGACTTGGCATTTTGCCACTCACACACGATGACTTTGTTACTTCTTGATCTTTGAGAAGCAAACAACGCAACTGTTCGGCCATTATGAGATAAAGTGTACATCAAAAAATAAAAATCTAATTTTCACCATTCTTTTTTTATGATCTACTCAGAATGAGCTCAATAAAACTGAAAAAAAAAGTTGAATGTATATTGATACCCGCACTTTGAATCTCAGCTTGAATGGGTTAATTGACCTTTTCTCAGCCAACAGCTAAAAGTTGGCTTACTGTTCTGCCAAAGATAGAAATCTGCATATGTGTCTTATACATCTGAAGTTCAATAGAATACAAATGAAATGAACAATTGCTTGATTACCAATTGCATGAAACACACGTCAACTTGTTAATACCCAACACAGGACAAGGGTGAACACGACAGATGTGGACGGTATGTAAGAAGGAGGCAAAACAGTAGACATGGACTGAGCAAAAGGTCCTGCTTCCTCATGTAAGGCGAGCCATACAGGCAAAATTTATGTAATATGAGTTGCCTGCTTAACAAGGGGAGACTGAACTGCATTTTGAATATTCTATAATGCTATACATTTCTACTCCTATTCGTTTGTATCTCTCCCAACATACAACAAAATAAACCTGTGGAAACAACTTAGCATCTTGTCTGGTCTGTCAGGAAACCAGCAAACACGCTGATCACCACAATAATCCAAACCTGTGGCAATACGCAGTATGCATATTAATTTCCCACCACAAAGCACAGGTTTGACGCCTGGTGATCACAGGAGACATGTGGGTCGCATCATTGTCACACACAGGCCATATCCACATTTCTCACAAAATTAGCACTTTTTGAGAAATAAAAGTTCACAAATGCCAAACTGGTATTCTGCTAGTACTTCCCGAACCATATATAAGAAAAAATTCCATATGCCTTTAATAAGTATGCTGTATTTCCAAAATAATATAATATCCCACTTGTCCCCACAGGTACCAACCCGTATCTCACCATATCTAGGCAATCAGGTATGCAGTTGGGGTGGGAACTTATTATGCATATCTCTTATTGCCTTACTCAGAGTGCACATTTACCTATTTTATACAGGATTATACTTCTACAAATTGAAACAACAGAGGTCACTACAACTTGTATGTATAAAGAAGATTCCCAGATGAAACATGCATATTATATTTTGTTATTACGGGATAGAGCTACCAGGGAAGGCTTCTGATGTACGAACACTTGTGATCAGAGATACCTAGTAAGAATAAACATGCAAATTGATTTCAGCTTCTTTTATGAGGGGGAGGGGGGGGGAGAGGTCCTTGTACATATGTTTCGTAAGATAAACACATTTCATACTAACTTATTCACCATTAAAATGCACAGTCTGTGTTCAAATTTCATTTATATATATGTGGTATCAGTCAGCATAGATTATAGTGTATGAATTGATTATCTCAACCGCGCCCCCCCCCCCCCACACACACACCTGACTACAACTGTTATGTTTGCAAGACATGTGCCATATAAAATCCTGAGTAGAACAGTGAATATTTAGTCATAAACTCAAATGAATTTCATAGTTACAGTGACATGGTACAGAAAATCAACTGGATGACATTAGATGAACGCATATTTTTTTTTTTTAAATCCTTGTGCACAAAGCATTGAATTATATGTCATCACAGCATATGAAAGAAATGTTTGCGTATCTTACATATGTTCACAGCGTGAACTCAAGATCAGCTAGTAAGGATAGTCTCTTCCTTTCTCACCCCAAAACTGAGTATATGAAAAGGGCTTTGAGTTATGATGGTGCAGCAACACGGAATCAGTCACAAAATGAAGTTAGAAGTTCTGCTACCTTGTTATTGTTTAAGAGAAATTGTACAAAGTATCTTATGTCACTTCATGAAGCAAGCAAATAATTGTTCACACTGTTGTAACTTTGCTGTACATTGTACTTAACTGTCTATTTGATTGATTTAAGAAGACTTCAGGGAAGATTAGCGTTTTGCTACACTAACTGAGCCACCCTCACAAAATAAAGATATATGTATATAATACTACATGCACTGGCCAAGCTGGGGAATTTAGGTCCATATGACACATAATCATCGTGTGTTCATTTTGCAAAACTATGCTTTCACTCCATATTGGCACACCATTTAATTCACTGTTTTGCGGATTCCAACCCCTCACCCCAAACACAAATCATTGGACTATGCAGGGCATTTAATCACATAATTTTTCAGTTTGATAACACCAACAAAAGTATCATTCATCACTGACATTAATACTTAATGGCTCAACCAACCTGAGAAGACAATTATTCTCCATTGAAGTTGAACTGGAATATGCCATATTTATCAACATGCTTGAGTTGCTGGGCCTACATAATCAAACCACATTATTGTCATTTGTAAATGGTTTTCATTGGATGTGCAGTTATGTACCCTAGCCTCACCCGCCCACCCACCATCAGGATTTGTGACACGTGATTATACTTTATACATGATATGGACTTGTCATGTTTCACTGCTGACACCAGAAAAGCAACTTTTCCTTTTTTTTTTACATTTAATATGTGCAACTATTTTGCAAAACAGATTACCTTATTCTCTTATCATAATAGGAAAGCACAATTTGTCAATGCAGCCGGTGCCAATGACTGACAGTGTACACCAAGCATGGACACCAGATGTATGCACTTCTAAACCTGCCTAACCCATTTTCATCCGGAACACGCGCTTCTGTTCCAAATGTGCCCATGCTGATAATTTTTCACATCAAAGATATCTTAAATTCTATTGAAGCTTGATTCACAGAAGCAGATGCACTCTAAATCAAGGAAAGCGCCTTTTCACTTGGGGGGGTTTTAGGCCATGCAAAGGGGTAAAAAGATAAATGGAAATACCTTTTCACTTTTCATGATCTGGCTGGGTTAATACAAATATTAAAGTCTAGCTGTAAAACACACATGGTGCAGTATGAACAACTGGCTTAAGACACAGCTGTCTGTTCCACAAAATTTCTGTTTATCATGATTATTGCAATTTCATTGCACCTGAACCATAGTTGTCATTTTGCATATTGATAAATAGGAGGCCAATGGATGATCTGTGCTTGTTCGTTGGAGATGGACATATCGTATGTTTACATATGCTGTGTCAGGAGGCCTAAAACACAAGCCATTCACAGCACATTCCGTGGAAGATCAATGCTGGTGCTTAAGTCATTCAACAACATGTTCATAATGGCCCCAGTTAGTGGTTTTTGCCTTGCTTGGCAAGCCATGCTCTGCTATAGCATGATTTGCAAGGCAATGTCAAAACCACTGACTTAACTCATTCCATACCAGTCCCTGATTTTTCTGTATATTTACCTACATTTTAGATGACAATTGCCCCTTTAAGTTCTTCACGAAAAGAGCTTTAATTCAAGGATAACATGCCTATAGTCATAAGTCAGTGGTTCTGGCACTGCCTGGCAAGTCATACTGCAGCTGCAGCATGACTTGCCAGGCAGTGCCAGAACCACTGACTAAGGCCTGTGACCATAGCATGGAATGAGTTAAGGCCTAGAATGTTAGTAACTGGCGGAAAGTATGGTTGTTTATATTTTTTTTTCAAAGAAAAAAATGAATATCAAAGCACCATCTTCATCTGGAACTAAGGTTAACATGCCATGAATTTTAATCATCCAAATCACTGAGGAAATCTTCAGAATATGATTCTCAGTTTCATCTAGATCTTTTGAATCTTTTGATGCTATTTTTGCATGACTGATAAAAATGTAAACTGAAAATATTATCATAAAACACACCAATAATCAGTAACTTGTTCACACCATTAGCAAATATAGTTCTGAGCTGCACTTGTGGCACTACAGTATTTTCTATAGTAATGAACAAATCCCTGTACAGAGGCTTTCTTAGTGGCTGTCAAGTGCAACTAAAGGACGATTTTAAAAGAGGAGAGTTAAAGCGCCGCCACAGTGCAGTGTCTGTACAGTGGTCCTAAGAGTGGCTATCTAGTGGCAGTAAAAGACATTTTTTTTTAAAGGAAGAGTTGCAGTACAGCGGCTCGAAGAATGACTGTACAGCTGCAGTAGTGCAACTCCATGCTGGTACTCCATGTTTTTTTTTCTTCTTCTTCTTTTTCAATGTGGGTGCCCCTGCACCTTAATCCCCCCCCCCTTTCCGATGACTTTGAAAATGAAAATGTAATCCAATGTATTTATAAATACCATTTATGATATGAATATAGCGTTGTAGCATTAACCCTTTGCCCCTCAAGCCAGCCTTATCCGGCCGCATAGAGCTCAACTTGGCAGAATCCGGCCTTTTTCAATGCATGCATGGAAATCATTTTTCCTTTCTATATCAAGTCATTTATAGATAAATCATGAAAACTATCAGCTGAAGTAGGCATTTTGGCATCATTTCCTTCATATTACCATACCAACATTGTGACTAAAAAGTAAGATGCAGCATTTGTTTGGTGGAATTACTGATCATGTGAAAGAAGACCATCGATCAACATTATGCTGTTTACAATGCATATCCAGCACATTCAATGAATTTGAGTCTTCCTGCGACTCGCGTCCACATTTTGTTCACCATACATCTTTCCCCTATGGTGTAGTTTGTGTGAGATGTTTCTCCATCAAAATTTAATAATGGAGGGCAAAAATAAACTTGTTGCATCACATTTATCTCAACCGCTTTAGAAAGTTCAACAGAGAACAGCATCCATGTTTGTTGATTTCAATGCATTGCTACCCAGTTATTGGAAACAAAAGAACTTTTCAGTTATCCTCGGCAGTCCAAAGTACTTTCTAATGGTGCTGAAGTAATGCCCAAAGTATTCTCAGTTCCATATTTGGATCAACATAATGCCTGAAGTATGCCGAGTACCATATTTGGATCAATGGTCCCATTACCTCAAATGAGTTTCCAAATATGGCTATTATCATCTTCCATTTTGGAGACTCATAAAGTTCTTAAAATGACAGGGATTTTGAGGCAAAATTGACTATTTTCTTTAATTTCATGCACTTTAAACAAGTTGACATTTACAGAGTATCCCAAAATAGAACAGACTTTGGGCTTTCCCATGGTACCAAACATTCCAGACATTTGTAAATAAACGTGGCCCAGGGGAATGCAAACTTGTTTAAACTTTTTTTTTTTCCTGTGGGTTTCAACACTTTTACTTGCCATAAAACAAAGAACTATCAATGATAATTTATACTGCATAGACAAATAAATCTATACATTTTCCCGCAAATGATAATCACTACTGAAATCTACAATGTTGAATCAGTCATAACACCCACATGTGCCGACACCTGTTCCTACAATGCAGAAACAGAAAGTAACTGTTCTGGTGAGTTCATAGCACATTTTTACTGTTCATGAGGAAATATTTACATTCAATCTAAATTTTAGCATTACAGGTATAGGAGAGAGCCTGGTGTGTTACCAGACCATAACATGTGAGACTTGTGTTTTATCAGACTATAACACATGGGTCCCGCCCAGATTCCAATAAGCCACGCCCACCTAGATTTCCTGAACTCAACACTTGAACATGCTCGGCAAATCAGTTTCTCTTGATTCAGTGTACAAAATTTATACATTTCGTGTAATCGAACAGAAAAATTAATGGGAAAATATAAATATAAGCAATCAGGGTCCCTTTTTCTTTGTGTTATGGCATGATGACGCAGATGATTGAAGTTGGCATAAGACGAGGCGCACTGGCGTGCGCCACACCCATCATGCCAGCTTCAATCACTTGCGTCATTATGCCGTAACACACACAAAATCAACCCTCATTTCTGAATTAATTTGAGGAGTAGAGTGGACCAAAACCCAAGTAATGTGAGGGGGGACAGGGTTAAAGGCAAAGGTATGAACCTGAGTCTCAAAGTTTGAAAAAATTTTCTAAGCGCTGTGGGTACTGCTATAGGAATAATACCGTATTGTTCATCGTAGTGTGTCCCTGCCCAGAGGTCTACTGCCGTAGAGAATCAGTTCCCAGTTTGATACTAGAAGGAATGTATCCCATGATATATGACTCTCGGTGCACTGAGGCCTCCCCATAAAAGAACCCTTTTTCCTGTTTTGTTCATATTAATGGGGTTTCTAATTTCACAAGGCAAATCCTCCTTTAGGACCTAATTCATTTAAGGTTTGTTCATACCTGGCCCCACCAGCAGGCCACTCCAGTTTCAAGCATGGTGCTCCTTCATTATTACACTGATGATGGGGTCCAGGGACTTGACCATGTAATAGCAAAACCACTTTATAACAAAGGGACATTTAACTCTTTCAGTACCCATCATGTCTAAAGTCGATCTACTTAAGTCAGACAAGTCTGAATTATCACTAGGATCCCATATTCGTATTCCTTGTAAAAAGACTTTTCATTCAAGTACCAGTATGCCTATAGTTCCAGAGAGAATACCCAAGGTCAACAGCTTTTCTCAGCGTGCATTGGGCGCATTGCACCCGATGCATGCCGAGAAAAGCTGTTGATTCAGTCCAAATTTTGGCACTGAAAGGGTTAACGTAGAGGTTATGAGAAAAGAGCTGATGCTATATCAGAATCCACCTGTGATAAGGGGCCTTATAAAGTGGCAGCACTGTATTATGGGGCCCTGTTAGGGTTTCAGGATTATTATTGGACTTTTGGCCCTTTTTCAAGAGATGATTGGATTATTTGTACTTCAAAATGTGGATTATTGGATTGCTCTTCTCTCTTAGGTTTAAAAGATTTTTGAAACATTAAAATATTTTAGGATTTCTTGCAATTTTATAGAGGATTCTTGGATTTTTTGAGTGAATGCTTTTGGACTCTTAGATTTTCAGGACCCCCCCCCAACTGGGCCCCAACTTTGGAGGCTGCTGACAGGCACATCAGTAATGTACACAGCACTTTATTTCAAAATTGTCCGGGTGCTGTGCCAAATTTCTTAAATTCTATGCAAAGTAACATCAAAATATCAAATGACTTGGACCCTATGGAAATGCTGGACTTTGACAGATTTTGGGATGATCATAAGAAGACACGCCATAGTAGGTTGCTGCAGCTTACAGTTATATAGTCAGATGAGTTTGACTGTGCTTAGTTCTGACAGCAACCATAAATTAGATTGCCCCTCCACAAATGTACTTCCTCGATGTGATCCAATTCACTTGCTGCACATCAGAAACAACTGATTGGTATTCAGAGAAATGGCAATGTAATGAATGGATTCAGAGAATTCATTTCTCTAAATCTAAGAATTGTGAGTGCATTAGGCCTGGTCCCCTGTAGCATATAAACTGAGATGTACACATGTGTTCTGGGTACCAACATCTTCTTGACATTCCAAACATTACCCATCCATGACAAAATACTACTTTGTACATTCATCTTAGGATGAGTGTTTCTCTCAATCCACAATGAACTGACTGTGAAGATGCGGAGCTCTATGATTTGTCTTGTTAAGGGTCCCCCTAAAATACCACAGAGCCATATGATGTGCATTATAAAGGGTCATTCCAAAATACCTGTCATATAATGTGCAAAATAATGGGTTATTCCAAAAGACCATAGAACCATATGATGTGCATTATAAAGGGTCATCCAAACAAGAGGACTAAGACAGTCCTGTGCTCAGCTAGCCTTGGATGTACAGACTGAAGGGATCATGTAACATTTAGACTAGTATGACAGTCACCTCTGAGATCATTATCACTGTTTGCGAAACCAAAGTCTTCACTTCTAGACTCACCACTTTTTTAAATGAAAAGTGACAGGATCCACCATTTCCAAGATTTAAGCCAACATGTCTGTTTAACCTTTCAAGGTCACTCAAGGTCAAAATTAATAACACTAAAAGAAATCATATAGGGACTTCCTATCAGTGTTTACATTAAAATTAGCATTAAAAGCAAGCATGAATTATCCTAAGCCACTCGTTTTCTTTTTGTTTCCTTGTTCCCTAAATGCATGAATAGTAGTACAGAGCTTGCCATTTTTAATGCTACTGACCTACGGTTGCAGAACTGATAGGATCTACCATGTCCATCCATCTGTCCATCCACCAGTATGTCCATCTGTCCGTAAACTTTTTTTTTGTGAGTATGATGCAGTCCAGTCACTCCATATAACTTTCATAACTTATAAAAGGTATCAAAATCTAGGTTCCTGCTGGTAGAGGTGGTGCCACTTATAGTATCATGTAATATATGGACCAATATGTGAGATTTTGAGAATGCTGTTTTTTTCAAAGTTTTCCGTGTATTATCACCAAACTTGACAGGAAAATCAATCAGCCAAAAAGATGAAAAGATGCGGAAATTTGGTGCACCACCTACAGTATTATGGAAGATAAGGTGCATAAATGTGTTATAACACATTGAGGTACTGATCTAGTGAACAACATATAAGCCAACCATTTTCAATCCATCTATTTTCTACTCTGATGTTGTTGTTTCGTTGCTTCATACACTTTGCATCGATATGGTAGTTGAAAACTACACAATGTGGATGGCCTTGAACTAGTTTCTCAAGGTCACAGTGGGATTGAACGTGTGGAAAAATGAATTTTTTTGTGCTCGTCATCTGATTACATACATGTTATAGGAGCATTAGGCCCATGGGCCTCTAGTTTGCACTGTAAAACCCATATGACAGATGAAGCCCAGCCTGCCAGGCAAAGAGAGCTCCACTGACCTGCCTTTGCAGCTAATAGTACTAGTAAAATCAGGCTGGTAAAATCCAGGCCATCACCTTGAAAAAAAAACAAGAGGGCTGTGTGAACAGCCCATGCTCAGCTGATCTTGACATTCATCACACTTGCAGCTCTGTGAACTTGGGAAAGGATCAAGGTCACCCATGTTCTGAGTAAGTCTGACCACTAAAAAAGAACACTTAACATGTGCAACATCAAGGTTCAAGTAGTTCTCAAGTTATAATGAAGAGTAAAATTCATGTATGTTGCACTGTGACCCCACAAACGAGGTCAAAGTCATCCATGTACTGTCTGAGCATGACCTTCATACAAAAACATTAACATGTCCAACACCACAGTACTAACTCAAAACAGATCTCAAGTTATCAAGTAAACAGTAAATTTCATGTCAGTTGTCCTGTGAATTAGCATTAGAATGCCCATTGACTTGCATAGTAATCAATAGGAAAGCTCCATTGACTGATAAGTACCCGAGTTGAAAATACTTATAAATCAGGAATCTAAAGCAGTGCCACCTAGTAAACAACTTTGTTTGACCCTTCCACAAGAACATATCCATCACATTTCACCTTAATCTGAGTGACGGTTCTCAGAACAAGTGAAAAATAGCAAAACCATACAAAAAAAATTCATGAAAAGAAAAAAAAATAGAAAAAATAGCAGCGCCACCTGGTGAACAAATTGGGAACTACGTGTCCCTGGGAGTGTCTATGTATGATATCAAAACAATTGGGTGAGCAGTTTCAGAGGTGAAGAGTTTTTAAGGTTTGCCCCAAGAAAGAACAAAAAAATTCATAAAAATTCCAAAAATCACTAGAGCGTGACCATTTGAGAAAACTTGGTAGAGATCCACCCAAGGCACATCCCCACCAAGTTTGAAGTAAATCTCGCCAAAATTATTTAAGTTATAACCATTACAAGAAATTCCCATGTTAAAGTTTCCTATTAAAACTTTTGCAAAGATTTTTGAAAAAAAATCATAAAAAAATCCAAAATTCATTGGAACATGACCACTTGGACAAACCTGGTAGACATCCAGCCAAGGTACATCCCCAACAAGTTTGAAGTTAATCTGGATGACGGTTTTGGAGAAGAAGTCGAAAATGTAAATTAGCATTAGAATGCTCATTGACTTCCATAGTAATCAATAGGAAAGTGGCATTGACGGATAAGTACCCAAATTGAAAAAAAATGCTTAAAAATCATGAATCCTCAGCATTCCCACATAGTGAACAACTTTGTTTGACCCTTCTACAAGGAACATATCCACCATGTTTCAGCTTAATCTGAGTGACGGTTCTGGAGAAGAAGTCGAAAATAGACATAACATACAAAAATTCATAAAAAAAATAGAAAAAAATTGCAGCGCCACCTGGTGAACAAATTAAGAACTAAGTATCCATAGGTGTGTTTCCGTGTGATATCAGAGCAATTGAGTAAGCGCTTTTGGAGAAAAAGATTTTTTAAGATTTGTCCAAAAAAAGAACAAAAAAATTCATTAAAAATCCAAAAATCACTGGAGCATGACTATTTGAACAAACCTGGTAGACACCCACCTAAGGTACATCTCCACCAAGTTTGAAGTTAATCTGGATGACGGTTTTGGAGAAGAAGTCGAAAATGTGAATTAGCATTAGAATGCTCATTGACTTCCATAGTAATCAATAGTAAAGCTGCATTGACCAATAGTACCCGAATGGAAAAAATCGTTAAAAATCAGGAATCCGCAGCATTCCCACATAGTGAACAACTTTGTTTGACCCTTCTACAAGGAACATATCCACCATGTTTCAGCTTAATCTGAGTGACAGTTCTGGAGAAGAAGTCGAAAATAGCTATAACACACAAAAATTCATAAAAAATTAGAAAAAAATTGCAGCGCCACCTGGTGAACAAATTAAGAACTAGGAGTCCCAGGGAGTGTTTCTGTGTGATATCAAAGTAATTGGGCGAGCGGTTTCAGAGAAGAAGATTTTTTAAGATTTGCCCAAAAAAAGAACAAAAAAATTAATTAAAAATCCAAAAATCCCTGGACCGTGACCATTTGAACAAACTTGGTAGACACCTACCCAAGGCACATCCCCACCAAGTTTGAAGTGGATCTGGCTGACGGTTTCAGAGAAGTCGAAAATGTGAATTGTTGACGGATGACAGACGGACGGAGGACCATAAGATAAGCTCAGCTGACTGACAAGTCAGCTGAGCTAAAAATCCAGGCCTTTAAAACTTCAGAGGGATTCCCCTAGAATTTTCATCATTTATACCTACATGGACGAGACCCAATAATTTTTGCAAAACAGAAAACATCTTTTAAAATTTTCTGCCCTCATTATGTGCCAAATTTGCATGTTTTAGAACTTGTATACTGGAACAAGTAATAATTTACCCTGGTACAAGGTATAGAAAATAAGAAAATGTACAAATAATGGTTGGCACAAAGTATGGAAATTAAAAAGGCTTCCAGTACATAAGTAGGGCAAATAAAAATGTCCAGTACGCCAGTACTGAAACCCCTTACCCCCCTCCCCAATAATGCAAGTGAAACAGTAACTGTTCCCAAATGCAAATTTATTAAGCAAAATGCTTGCCCAAATTAACATCCTCATGATGTTTGCATATTTACTTTCAGACTTAATCATATTGTATCAGCACTTCACATGGCTTTATTTAACTCATTCCATACCAGTCTGATTTTTCCATATTTTTACCTAGATTTAAGACGACAATTGCATATTCAAATTCTTCATGAAAAGAGATTTTGTTCAAGTACCAACATGCCTATAGTCTTAAGTCAGTGGTTCTGGCACTGCTTGGCAAGTCATGCTGCAGCTGCCCTTGTGGCAGCTGCAGCATGTGCCAGAACCACTGACCAAGGCCTGTCACTTTAGTATGGAATGAGTTAAGGCTAAAATCATATGGGTAGCCATCTCATTTGACTTACAATGACAGGAAGCATCCATCTGCTACCCTCACTGTTTGACCACAGAGACAGGCAGTGGCTGACAAGTGCTCTCTGATTGCATAGACACACAGGGTTTAAAAAAAGGGACTTCTTATACACGTATATTTTAAAATCCTAACTTTAAATAAATGATATTGACAGCAGTGTGTCGACATTACCTAATAACTTGACAAAATTTGCTGGTCTCTTATATTATCAGGATCGTCATCTTGACTGATCAGTCTCTCCAAGATTGCTGGACATGTTCTGGTATGCAGCGGCTAGGGATAATTCATTCATGCCCTTAGGGCAGTTTCTGGGTGGGCTACAAGATCCATGTTCTGGTGAACAGGAATGCCTATAACACATAGTTCAAGGCAGTATGTTTTCATCATTAGGTTATGGTTGCACTAGAAAAGTTCCATTATATGTTGTATACTTTATTTGATAAATAGACCTTCACCAAACACTAATCATCCATATGTTGCATTCTACCTCTTTAAAGTATCCAATCAGTACTTCTGCATATGAACTTGGCTGCCATATTGATTATTGGTAATTCTGAACCCAGTGGTTTGTAAGCAAGAACAGAAGCTTGCTTCTTTTTTTTTTTATATAATTTTATTTTTTTTTTAACAATCCATAAAATATAAGACCATAAAAAGATATCTTGAAAAAATTCACACACATCAGAGGTGGCCTGATATTTGATAGCAGCCAACTGATAAGCACATCTGGGAACTCACAATAAGCATGTGCTGCTGGGTCTAATTAAACTTTGCCATCTCCAACTCTCTAATGTGAAGGCAACAAAAGCATATAGATGGCATTTGGAAGAGTTCGCCTTCAGTTTTTCAAAAGGAGATGAAAAGGTCAAGGTCCAAATTGCTTATAACATAAAAATATATTGAAAATCTTAATCCCATCATTTTCCAGCAAAATACGACACTGTTGTCTCTATGCCCAGCATCAAATAATTTACTTGGTTCTTGTGGGTTTTTTTTCTTTACCCAGTAAAAAACTAATGTGATCCCACCATAATCCTGCATATTCAGCCAAAACCCAACATGTTTACAGAGCAAAATCCAGTATATCCAACAAAAAACCAACAATGACAGAAAAAAAACATGTTTTTTACCCAACTAAAACCAGCAACAGCTGAACATGATCCCGATATAAATAAGGCAAACACCAACACGATCCTGACATTTCTAATTTGTAAGGGAGAGTTGTATGAGGTGCATCGTAGCTCTGTGATCATTTCTATAGCCATACAGCTATAGAGCTGTATGATCTGCATCATAGCTCTGTGATCATCTCTATAGCCATACAGCTGTATGTGCATCAAAGCTCCGTGATCTTTATAACCATAGAGCTGTATGATGTGCATCATAGCTCTGTATCATCTCTATAACCAAAGAGCTGTATGATGTGCATCATAACTCTGTGATCATCTGTATAAAGCATAGAGCCATATGATGTGCATCACATCTCTTTGATCATCTCTATAACCAGAGCTCTGTGATTATCTCTATAACTATAGAGCTGAATGATGTGCATCATGGCTCCATGGTCATCTCTAAGACCCTAGAGCTGTATGATGTGCATTACAACCATTCATTTTCTTAGGCCAAAAATCTGTGTAATGTTCTTCAAAGCGTATCATTCTATATGAGAATATAGCAATTCATAGTGTGCATGACAACTGGTCATTCTAAAAGACTTTAGAACATCAGAATTGACCCTCTTCCACAACTTCTCAGATAACCAGGCTCTATGACATGTATGATAAAAGGTCATTCACCACAATAAACCTATTTGATGTGTTACAACTGTTACAAATTATTCTCCAAAACCATGGAACTGCTAAATAACGCCACAAGTGTATGAGTCATTCTGAGAGATCAAATTTGACATGGGCCTACATTTTACTTGTCATTCTTTCCTGATGAGCAACACGCTTTCCTGCATATTTTACTGAAATAGCACAAGAATTAATTACACATTCAGATTGTCATAAAAAGAGTCTTCATTCAAGTTCTGACATACCATGATAGATTAAATTTACAATTAAAAGAAGCCAGACCTACTGCCCTCGCCTATGGCAGCATCAACTTGTGTGTGCACCTGTGTCTGCCACCAAGTGTTGCATCTATGTCATTTATCATTCCCAACTGCAAGTTTACTACAAATAACATATGTTGTGTCCAGTATATGCTCCATACCAATATGCAGGTGCTCCCTGCACAAACAAAAGCATCTATCTCTTTGTTTATCAGTACTGGCTATATACATTCAACAGATGGTCGAGCCCAACAAAAAGCTACAAGACAGCAGTATTTCTATGAAACTATGCAAATAGTTTTCAGCATAATTGACTTTCAGCAGGCCCACTGTATGATAAGGGTATGTCTGTGTCTGGGGTCACGCTAAAGTAGACACATTTACAGTCAAACCTGGCTGCAATTTCATACTGGCCTCCTGCTGTTTCAATGGCTATTCCTGGTAGGAGGTCGCTTTCTCTTTCTTTCTTTCTTTCTTTCTTTCTTTCTTTCTTTCTTTCTTTCTTTCTTTCTTTCTTTCTTTCTTTCTTTCTTTCTTTCTTTCTTTCTTTCTTTCTTTCTTTCTTTCTTTCTTTCTTTCTTTCTTTCTTTCTTTCTTTCTTTCTTTCTTTCTTTCTTTCTTTCTTTCTTTCTTTCTTTCTTTCTTTCTTTCTTTCTTTCTTTCTTTCTTTCTTTCTTTCTTTCTTTCTTTCTTTCTTTCTTTCTTTCTTTCTTTCTTTCTTTCTTTCTTTCTTTCTTTCTTTCTTTCTTTCTTTCTTTTTCTTTCTTTCTTTCTTTCTTTCTTTCTTTTCTTTCTTTCTCTCTCCCTCCCTTCCTTCTTTCTCTCCCTCTCCCTCCCTCTCCCTCTATCTCTATCTACTCAACATTAGAAAAATGAGGAATCTGGTACATACTATCTCTGCAGATGGTGTGGTTTTTCCAGCCAAGTCATCAGGCTACAAAAAAAACCTCTCTAAGTGAACACCTGACATTTGTGAATACTTTTTCTCAGTCCCACTTTTCCGCCTACATCTAACCGGCAGTTTTTATAGGGCATGTTGAGTTTACTGCCATGAGTGAAAAGCTGACTTTTGTCAACAATGGATGCTTACTTTGGTCCTAATTCACAAACTAGTGAATAGATGAAAATAAACAGAGGTGGAAATTTCTCTATACAGAGGTCCCTGTCTTGGTAGGCCGCCCCAGGTGTAGGTCAGAAAGTGGTCTGATAAAACAGGTGGTCTCTCATTACAGGTACAATAACATGAAAAAGATAGCAAAAGAGACCTTCCAAAAGTCGTCTTTCAAGTTAGGTGGTCTCTCATGGTATTTCAAGACAGGGACCACCATAATACATGTTCACACAGGAGACAACGGGATTTCTACAGTGTAAGCAACAAATTACAGCATTTACCATGGATAAGGACTATGGGACGTTACAACCTGTGTATACAGTGAAAACATTATATGATTTTGATTACATATATACTGATTATTTCAATCAATCATATAATTTTTGGTCTTTAAATACCATGCTTAGATTTCTAATATTAGCCAACCATGACATTACCAAACAGCTTCAAATAGCCACAGCTTGTGTGTAGTCTCCTTAACTCATTACATACCAGTCCCTGATTTTTCCGTATATTTACATAGATTTAAGACGACAATTGCACATTTAAATTCTTCATAAAAAGAGCTTTCATTCAAGTTCCAACATGCCTATAGTCTCAAGTCAGTGGTTCTGGCACTACCTGGCAAGTCATGTTGCAGCTGCTGCAAGGGCAGCTGCAGCATGACTTACCAGGCAGTGCCAGAACCACTGACCAAGGCCTGTCACCATAGTATGGAATGAGTTAACTCTAGTCCCCTTAACTAAGGTTTCACTAGCAAAGTTTTTAACAGGAAAACAGGTCCACTGAAAATTCTACCACATGCTTGATCATTTACAATATTTCTCCTATTTGTCTATTTTTAGTTTTACCATAATGTGCATGTAAGCTGGGAAATTTATTATCATGTCTGTATTTGTTTGTAATATTTACCTACATGTATCCACTACATTTAGTATGATCTCTCTGAGATAGTATCCACTCCAAAATTTTATCCCATCAGAAAACACTTCTCTTATTTCTCTGAACTGGAGGCCTGTAGCACCCTATAATAGTTGACCCCAGTGCCTATTACTTGACTTACGGTATTGATTTAAACATATTTTTATCGAAAAAAATTACAAGAAATACATTAGCCAATCACAATCAGGAAAAGAGGGTGAGCCCTACACGAATCCCTTTTGCAACTTACAGTTTGGAAAAATCCTATCAGTGTTTGCTGACAGACTAACCTTGGAATGATTTGAAGCAGGGTCAGCTGGGTGGGCTTTAGTGTAGTGGATAGGTAAGTATTACTAACAAATATGACAAGATATGTTTGTAAAACATAGATGCCCAACGCCCTCATTACCCTTGCCCTCGGTATCCTATTGATAGTGGTAGATGGGGCACTCGTGACCTTACAAAATTAGTGAAGGTTGATCATACATCAATGTCAGAAAACTGTATCAAGGTCACCCATCTTCATTCTCAACCTAGTCTTTATAGGGAACCATAAAGCTGTGCAATATAAAAGTCATAGCTCTAAAGTACAAGTTCTCATGCAGAAATCATGAAGCCATATTAAGTAAAGTGGCTCTGTGACATTTGGAATTTGGTCAAGGTCACCCATCTTGAATTAGCCCCAATGTGGACTATAATCTTGTACAATAGAAAAGTCCTAGCTTCAAAACCTCTTCAGTTATCATGCAGAAACCAAAGTTAAATCAGGTGAATATGTGACCTTGGAATTTAGATCAAGGTCACCAAACTTTACATTTCTTTTAGCCCTTAACAAGGACTATATAGCAGTGCAGTATCCAAGTCCTTGCTCAAAAACTTCTTCAGTTATTGTGCAAAAACCACAGGAAGTCTACTGTCTCTGTGTGACCCTCAAAACTGGGTCAAGGTCACCCATCTACAAACTCAAACTAGCCCTTATAGGCAACCATAAAGCTTTGCAATATAAAAGTGCTACCTCTAAAATGCAAGTTATCATGCAGAAACAGTATTCAACCAAATGGCTCTGTGACCTTTGAAATTAGGTCAAGGTCACTCATCTTCGAACTTGACCTAGCCCCGAATACGGACAATTATCCAGTGCAATATAAAAGTCCTACTTAAAAAACCCCTTCAGTTATCATGTGGAAACCAAAGTTAACTCAGGTACCACTGTGACCTTGGAAAGTTCTAGCTCCAAGGTATAAGTTATCATGCAGAAAGCATGAAACCATCAAAAACTTCTTGAGTTATTGTGCGGAAACCACAGAAATTCTACAATCTCTCTGTGACCCTGAAAACTGGGTCAAGGTCATCCATCTTCAAACTCAACCTAGCCCTTACAGAGAACCATAAAGCTGTGCAATATAAAAGTTCTAGTTCCAAGGTATAAGTTATCATGCAGAAAGCATGAAACCATATCCAGTAAAGTGGCTCTGTGACCTTTAAAACAAGGTCAAGGTCACCCATCTTCAAACTTCGCCTAGCCCCAAATATATAGTATAATCCTGATCAATATAAGAGTCCTAGCTTAAAAACCTCTTCAGTTATTGAGCGGAAACCAAAGTTGACTCAGGTACCACTGTGACCTTTGAAATTAGGGCAAGGTCACCCATCTTCAAAGTTTGCCTAGCTTTTGACTAGAATAACACACTTGTATAGTATCAAAGTCCTAGCTAAAAACCTTCTTGAGTTATTGTGCGGAAACCACAGTCTACCGACCGACCGACATGTGCAACGCTATATGCCCCACCTTTTTCGAAGGGGGGCATAAAAATTATAATAAACTTCCCAGATTTGTGACATAATTCATTGCCTATCCACTACATTAGGGAGATCATTTAGACTCCACGACAGAAGAATTGTACTTCAAAATCTTCCACTAAAAAGAACAGACCCCTTACAGGGAGACACTTTGTTGTAATGACAAGCAAAACTATCACCAGGGGAAAAATTGTAGCCAGAGAACTTTTTATAAAAATCATGGCTTACACATTGAGGTTGCAAATATGCTGTTGAGAGCAAACAGTTGTCCCTCAACATATGACAGATCCCTCGTAAAAAAAAAAAGTATTGTGTGACCTCCACCGGCATGCTGATATTATGTTCCTAATCGCAACCCACAATTTAGCAGTAATAAGTCAATCAGGAGCATTTGTCTGACTCAAGAGTAAAGGGTTAGGTTCAAAAATACTTCTGTGCTCTCCTCTGTCCAGTCTAACTTAGAGTGCTCAAGGACCTGAATCTTACCCCTTCTGGTCCCAGAGGCAAACACCACCAAAAAGACTGTCTTATAAGACAGATAATCTAACCCAAGGCAGTCCATGTTTTTAGGTTCAAAAACTGGTGAGCAATGAGAACTACTGATGAAACTGAACTGAGGGAATATGTTCCATCTTATCAGCCTATCCACCAAGAAGCTCTTAATATCCTAGGACAATACCTTGCTTGAGCTGACATCTGCAAAGCCCTCCGTGACAGTCTCCAAGCATGACGATGAAGCATGGCAAGATCCTGGTGAAATATGCCAGATCTGCAGGTTGTCCAGCAGTGTTGGCCAGGCTGGGAGAGCTCAATGGGCCTCTAAGCTGAGCTCCAGAATCTCCACCGGACTCTGGTCTCTTGGGCCACTAAGGGTCAATCAAGATTAGTTCCATGTTCTCCCCTATGACTTTCTCCAAGACTTGCTGGATCACAAAAGCTGGCAGGTAGGCATAAGCACACATTCTGCCAGCTTATGAAGAGGGTCTCCACTGAACATGCTTGATCCTCCTGTACTGGAGAGCCAAAAGTTGATAACTTGTGGTTGCCCTCATGGCAAACAGGTCTATGTGAGGGGTACCCCAAAGGTGCCATAGACACCTGACAATGTGTGGGTGCAGAAAGGCCATTCCATACCTGTCAGAGAATATTGTTCCATGGCAAATGCACTCAATATCAAAATCATAAAAATCCAAAAATCACTGAAGCATGACTATTTGAACACATTCAGTAGAGACCCACCCAAGGTCTATCCCCACCAAGTTTCAACTGAATCGGGTCAATGGTTTAGGAGAAGTCCAAAATATGAATTACCATTGCAATCCCCATTGACTTCCACTGTTATCAACAGGAAATGTATGGATTACCTGACAAGCAGCCAAATTGAAAAACTCCTGAAAAATTAGGGATTCCCAGCATCACCAACTAGTGAGCAACTTTCTTTGACCCCTGACACACAACATTTGCACCAAGTTTGCGCACAATCTGAGGGCTGGTTTTGGAGAGGTCAAAAGCACTAAAAACAAAAACAAAAACATTCTTTTGAAAAATGGGAGTGCCATCTGTTGTATAAATTCAGGTCTGGGAGTCCTCAGGAATGTCTCTGTTAATGTCAAAGCAAATGGCAAAGTGGTTTCTAGAATTTTTTCTACATTTTCTCCCAAAAATAAAAAAAAATAATGAAAAATGCAAAAATCACTGGATCATGACCATCTTAAAAATCTGATAGAGACCCATCCAAGGTACACAGCCTTAAAGTTTAAAGAGAATCTGGCTAAAAGTCATAAAAAAATCAAAAAGAATCAATGGAGCTTGACCATTTGTACAAACTTGGAACAGACCCTTCAAACGTTTTTACCCACCAAGTTTGAATTGGATCTGGCTAGAGATTTTGGACATAATTAAGTAGAAAATGTGAATTGTGGAAGCATGAAGGGACAATGAATGACTGACATTCCTATTTAGATTGTCATTCACATGTCATTCCTCCTGCTGACAAGTCACCTGGGCTAAAATTAATACTAGAGCATGGCTACTACCATGCAGTATTTATTTTTCAACTGATTGATTTCCGAAATGAACTTGCTTAACCATGTCAAAAAATAATTATCTTGTAAAAAGTCATTGCATTTTCGTGTATTTGGTCTTCCACTAACAGTTTTCTGAATAAAACTATTCCTGTGTGTTTCGAAAATGGTATGGGGCCCAAACACTCCACCTTTGGAGCTGAACTGTTCATGTCCAGGCCACTGGGCCTTGCTGTCGAACCATGTCTCATCTCATATATGCAAACTAGGCAATTCTCAAAAGAAAGCAGACTTGAAAAAGAGGGCTGTGTGAACAGCCAGTGCCTCAGCTGATCTTGCCATTCATCACACTTGCAGCTCTGTGAACTTGGGAAAGGATCAAGGACACCATGTTCTGAGTAAGTCTGACCTTTATAGAAGAACACGTACATGTGCAACATCAAAGTTCAAGTAGTTCTCAAGTTATAATGAAGAGTAAAATTCATGTATGTTGCACTGTGACCCCACAAACCAGGTCAAGGTCATTCATGTACTGTCTAAGTATGACCTTCATACAGAATAATTAACATGTGCAGCTAACTCAAAACAGATCTCAAGTTATCAAGTAAACAGTAAATTTCGTGTCAGTTGTCCTATGAATTAACCATAGCCCGCCTATTGACTTACATAGTAATCAATAGGAAAGCTGCATTGAACGATAAGTACCTGAATCGAAAATCCTTTAAAATCAGGAATCCAAAGCAGTGCCACCTAGTAAACAACAGTACTGTTTGACCCTTCCACAACAACATATCCATCACATTTCAGCTTAATCTGAGGGACGGTTCTGAGAACAAGTGAAAAATAGCAAAACCCTACAAAAAATTCATAAAAAATTGCAGTGCACCTGGTGAACAAATTGGGAACTAGGTGTCCCCGGGAGTGTCTATGAACGATATCAAAGCAATTGGGTAAGCGGTTTCATAGGAGAAGAACTTTTAAGGTTTGCCCCAAAAAAGAAAAAAAAATCATAAAAAATCCAAAAATCAATAGAGCGTGACCATTTGGACAAACTTGGTAGAGATCCACCCAAAGCACATCCCCACCAAGTTTGAAGTAAATCTGGTCAATATTATTTAAGTTATGACAATTACAAGAAATTCCCACGTTTAACTTTCCTATCAAAACTTTTGTAGAGATTTTTGAAAAAAAATCATAAAAAAATCCAAAATTCTTTGGAACATGATCATTGGAACAAACCTGGTAGACACCCACCCGAGGTACATCCCCACCAAGTTTGAAGTAAATCTGGATGACGGTTTTGGAGAAGAAGTCGAAAATGTAAATTAGCATTAGAATGCCCATTGACTTCCATAGTGATCAATAGGAAAGTTGCATTGACCAATAAGTACCGGAATTGAAAAAAATCGTTAAAAATCAGGACTCTGCAGCATTCCCACATAGTGAACAACTTTTGTTTGACCCTTCTACAAGGAACATATCCACCATGTTTCAGCTTAATCTGAGTGACGGTTCTAAAAGAAGAAGTCGAAAATAGATATAACACACAAAAATTCATAAAAAATTAGAAAAAAAAAAGTTGCAGCGCCACCTGGTGAACAAATTAAGAACTAGGAGTCCCAGGGAGTGTTCCTGTGTGATATCAAAGCAATTGGGTGAGCGGTTTCGGAGAAGAAGATTTTTTAAGATTTGCCCACAAAAGAACAAAAAAATTAATTAAAAATCCAAAAATCACTGGACCGTGACCATTTGAACAAACTTGGTAGAGACCCACCCAAGGCACATCTCCACCAAGTTTGCAGTGGATCTGGCTGACGGTTTTTGAGAAGAAGTCGAAAATGTGAATTGTGGACAGACGGACGACGGACAGGGAAGACGGACGACGGACCCTCACAAAACCTCAGCTGACTGACAAGTCAGCTGAGGTAAAAATTAGCGAGGTCCTCATGCCCTCACATTGTTGGTAGCAGTTTTGCTAGGAATAAAAATATACTTCTTCTGAACATATATGTTTCCTTCTTATAGCAGGCTTAGTGTGTGTTTGGTGAGCATGACCCTGACTTTCTGAACAGTTGTGATTGTATCTGAGTTGCTAGTTTGGCAAGAGCCGCATCTTTTGCCATGTTTGATACTGCGATCTACTTGCAAATATGTGCACCTGCTTCTCGGATGAATGAGCCAAAAGCAGCACTGCAGTTAACTTGAATTTCCTGTATTAAAAAAAGACCATGGGTTGGTTTTGCATTCTTACCAGGAAAAGTGCAGCACACTATATACACAACTTTGATATAAGTAAGTGGAGATTTCATGCGTGATCTTAATGATGCCGTCTCATGCATGCGACACTTGTTGTAAATGTGAGGATGATCAATAAAGCAAGTTTGTGCTGGTTGTCTCCATTCATTAAATTTCCTATCACCTCACATTGCTGTAAATATCAGAATATAATACAGCTGACTGTCAAGGGTACGGGAGTTTCAAGACATAACACAATGACAACATACGCTGTTTTTTTTTTCTCTCTCTCTCTCTCTCTCAAGCAGAAAACAGATGATGTGGACACTTTCATAATTTTCTCATCAGACTTTGCTGGCTTATCAGGATTTACAGCTAGCATCAACATAGGAACAGACCAAACCTCTGACAGTAACACTCCTAAAAGCCTTCTTTGATGGAAAAAGGCACTAAGAGACTCAAAGTAAGTATGTGATTAATACCACGCTTACACAAATGTGTTACTTTTTCAGACAACTTGTCATAACTTTGAGACCTTTGTTTTTATTAATTTAGGAATTTAGCAATCTTTGGCTAGATGTGGATCCCACTGAATCCAGGATAATACCTCATCAGCCAAATGGTTTCATCTCACGCCTGCCAGCTAATTTTCTGAAAGCAATTTCCTCTATGAGGGGAATATTATAAAGTTGCCCTTGATGCTAAACCCCCTTGACTCGGTCATTTTTATCATTTTGGTGCTGTTTGGCCATTCCCTGACGCATGTGTTACCCTGTGCAATCCATCTACCAGAAAAAAAAAATCCAATCAGGGGGACTAGTCAGGTCTAATCATAATACAAGTCCAGTCTAATTTGGCTGTGCAATGTTCCTCTATGTACATAACATCCAGCACGTATCAGGTTTTCTGAATTACTGTTTTAAATGGTGTTAGTGGTAAATCTCTGAGCATACCGCCAGCCCCCTTGGGCCGCAGTTACAGATTTGCTGCCCTTTGCTGCCCTAATCATGTTGCCCCATGTCTCTGGGGTCCTTAGGGGGCACAGCGCAGGTGGCTACAAGAATATAATCATGATAAACCACCCACAGGGCAGCCTTGCCCCCATCCTCAGCATCATCACAATTGCATTTGGTTGCCATTAATCAGATTCATCAAAGATGGTAAAGGGCCCAAATTCTCCACATCTGAAACTGGACTGTGTCCAAGATGCTAGGCCAGGTGACTGTCCAACTAATTCACTGCTTCTACCTGCTCTGACCTACTATTGGCCCATCAGAAGCCATACTTCCTATGGCAAAATCACTACCGCAACCTACACTTCTTAACTGTTCTGCATCACTGAACAGACTACTGGACACTATTCCAGACATAAACTACATAAAATTGATGCACAAGGAATGTGACAGTCCTGTGCTCAGCTTACATTGCCCTCACAAAATGAAGCATTCCTGTGACCTTCAGAAAAAGGTCAAGGTCACCTGTCTTGAAGACTGTCGTACACAAAATCAGTATACTCCTTCCATAGTCAAAGTCCTCACTCAAATGGTTTTAAAATTATCACGTGAACAGTGAAATTCATGAAAAAAGTTACCCTGTGACCTTGCAAATGAAGTCAAGGTCACCCAAATACTAGGTATATCTGGCCCACATAGAGGACTACCAGCATCAAAAAGCTAGCTCAATAGCTCTCAAGTTGTCAAAGTTTCAAGCAATAACATTCAGCACGTGGCCATGTGACCTTGGGAAGGAGTTCAAGGTCACTATAATTTTTGTGTAAGTCTTGCCCTCATTCCCAGAAGTGTCCCTTAAAATTTCAAAGCAATTGGCTTGGTGGTTTTGAAAAAAAAATGCTTTAAAGATTACCAGTAAGTGAACAAAAGTTTACTATTACCAAGATATTGATCAGCTGATCTGTCATACCTTTCCGGGTTATTGAAAGTTGTAATGAGAAGTATTCATATGCATTTTGGACAGAAAGATCTTTTAAGATAATTTCACCAAATAAATGAAAAACAGTGTAAAAAATCTAAAAAGTGGGATATTTTGAACAAACTCATAGACACACCCAATAAGAATACATGCATCAAGCAACAAGTACCCAACTTGATAAAAATTGTTAAAAATCAGGAATTCACAGCAACACTGCCTTGTGGACAATTTTGTTTGACTTTTTGATAATCTACATTTCCATCAAGTTTGAAAACAATTAATCTGATGGACACTTTTGGACAAGAATTTCAAACAAAAGTAAAGCCACACAAAATTTGTAAAAAGTAAAACAAGAGGTCTATGGGCCTAATGCTCTGCTGGCATTCTGGCTACATTGCACCTGATCATTTCAAAGTTGTGAGTCCTCAGGTGGCTTCTGAATATATAAAGCTTATGTACAATTAATGTACAAATTGTCCACCAGATGAAACTTTGCTCTACATATAATCATAGCTTATTTGTGAAACTCCTGTGATGAATATTTTTGCATGTGCCAAGACAACAATGAGTGAGTCCTTAACTTTATGTCCTCAGTGACCTTTGATCTTGACCTTCAACTCTGATTAAAATATCAATATTCAAAATATGAACCCCACATCCAGCTTTCCATCTATAGTCTGTTTGTGCAAGTCGGGTAATCACTTATTGAGTTATTGACAAAAAACATTAAACTTGGACAAGTGTCACACTCCATAATTTCATTTCATGTATTATGTAACCAAGTGCAATTTTGATCTGGAGACTCAATTCTCTTTGCCATTATGTCCAAGCTACAACTGGCCATTACAAAATCACCTTTTTAAATTTACAGGCACGGTGACCTCACAAAAATAGGTCAAGGTCACTGATATTACATAACATTCTACCTTTGGTCATGGTCTATACATCATATAAAGTTGGCAAGTCTAATCCTATTACTTTTAAAGATATGGAATTTTATATCATAAAACACATTGTGGCTCATAATTTCCGTCAAATTATAGGTGGTGCCACTAGTATCACTGGCAACTTAGATTTTGACCTCCCCCACAATACCGCTAAATTTGGTGAAGAGCTGCTACAAATTAAATATGCTACAGTGTTCACAAGATTTTCACATTTTGACCCCTACATTACATAATAATGTAGGTGGCACCACCAATATTGAAAGGGGCCTAGATGTCCATACACCCTATATGTCCTAAAAGTTATATTGGGCTTACTTGAAAACTGTGGACGGTATTGCACTAACAAGCAAAAGTTTACGGACGGCAGGACACACATGAGCGGTTGCATAAGCTCTGTGACCTTTGGTCAGCAGAGCTAAAAAAAACAACAATCTGCAGCATCAGCTATTGAACACATTAAACCCTAGGGTTCCTCAGCAGTGTTCCTTTGCAAAATCAAAATGATGGTACATGTGATTTTGGAGATATTTTAAAGATTTTACCAAAAAATGAACAAACAAATTTATCAAAAATTGAAAACTGCCTGGAGCATGACCATTTCACTAAATCTGGTACAGACCCAACCAAGGTACATCCCCACCAAGTTTGAGGTGAATCTGGCTAATGGTTTGGAGAAGTCTAAAATGTGAATTACCACTGCAATCCCCATTGACTTGCATACTAAGCAATGGGAATGCATTAATAGACAGGTACCCAAATTGAAAAATTTGTTAAAAATCACAGATCCAGAGTTGACAGCTTAGTAAACCCCTCCTGCAAGCTACATATTCACGAAATTTCAGATTAATCTGAGTGATGCTTTTGGAGACAAAGTTAAAAACAGTGATATCACACAAAAAATTTGTTTAAAAAAATCAGAAAATATTGCAGCGCCACCTGTTGAACAAATTACAGTCTGGGGGTCCTCAGAGTTGTCCCTATGCAATTTTAAAACAAATTGGCCTAGCTTTTGGAGGGAAGATTTTTAAAAATAAACTAGAGAATTCATAAAAAGTCATGGGAATGTGACCACTTCAAAAAAATTGGTAGAGACACACCCAAGATACATCCCCACTGAACTTTAAGTGAATATGGCTCATAGTTTTGGAGAAGTTGAAAATGTGTATTACCATTACTATTACAACCACCACCACCACCACCCCCACTACCCCCCCCCCCCCCCCCCCCCCGCCTGACATAGTAATCAACAGGAATGTTCACATTTACCAATAAGTACTGGTATGAAGTGTTTGTTAAAAATCAGGGATCCAGAGCAGTTATCACACAAAAACTGCTTTCACATAAGTGATCCTGTGACTATGATAATTAGGTAAAGGTGGCCCACATACGACCACAACCTTATAAGGATCCAGCTAGATATATATATTGTTGCCAAGTCCATGAAGTTTCATCGGGGTTTTTATGATTTATTACACAGAAACCAATTTTTTTAAGGACAGTAACAAGACGAAACAGCAAAAAGAAGCAAATAGAATGGGCACTTAAATAATACATTTCCCTGGTTCCACTGGAAGACATAATTGCAGCACCACCTGTTGAACTAGAGTGAAGTGTCATATAGTGATGACACCATAATATACTCACACACCCGAGATCACTTTATATAAGCCTCCCTGAAGAGTGTGTCCCCAAGGCATTTGGCACTGTTTGAAAATGGGGAGCACATACAAAACCCTGAGTTCAGCTCTGCACATAATCCTAATTTGTGTATTTATTATTTTTTAGAAATGCAATAAAAATCAGAAAATGATAGCAGACCATGCCAATGAAAAATGCAATGGCCCACATCGTGCCAGTAAAGTCTACCAAATTTCAAAGACTTCTGCTGGAAAACCTCAGACTAGTTGAGGATACAAGTTCAGCCCCCTCCATTAATATTAACATCTATGTTTACCTGTCATTTAAAAAAAAAAAAAATCAGAAAATGACAGTAGTATCATGCCAATGTAATATGCAGTAGCCTAGACCATGCAAAGAAATACGCCAAATTTGAAAGTGATCCAATGAAAAACGAGGAACTAGTTGTGGATACAAGTTCAGCCCCATCCATAAATATGAACATGCATATTTACCTAGGATCTGTAAAATTTAAACGAATAATTAAAAAATCAGAAAATGAAAGCAATGACACGGCAATCTAATATGCACTGGCCCACATCATGCCAGTTAAGTGTGCAAAGTTTGAAAGGGATCCAATTAAAATCCTGGGACTAGTTGCGGATACAGGTTTAGTGCTACGGGTGGACGGATGTCTCTAGTATGATACACTTATGTAGAAAAACATGACCCATATTCATAAATATCAAACCCAACAATGACAGCAAAGCGATTCCAGAGCTACCAAAGCATCAACACTCACCTTCCAATACCAATGTGAAGCAACAAATTTCACTGCTGACTTGAGACAGCCAGTCACCCACAAAAGGCAACTGGTGATTTGAAACTGGTCCTCTCAACCTTTGAAATATTCTTCATTAAATACAGACTATAGTGTTTCCAATATGTATAGGCCCAACCACTCACAATCCAAATTTTATTACTTCTGCAAAAAAATGGACACCCGAGAACTGAGATTTCAATATAATCCGGACAGACATGAGGATTTCCAATATAATCCTTGCAGGAGTATAACAAATTAAGTTCTCGAGGTGTCCAGAAGTGTGTTTGTGCATTGCAAAACAACTGTCCATGTGTATTTGGAGAAGATTTTGTGAAGACTTTGCCAAAAGATGGGAGAAAAAATCATCAGAAATCACTGGACCATGACCTGTTGAACGAACCACACAGAGATCCACCCAAGGCACATGTATATTCTTAGCACGTGCAAAAAGAATCAGGCTAACATGACAAAAATGTAAATATAAGGAGATATATCAAAGAAAATTTGATGGAAAACTTGGGAAAAAATATTTGACTCAGCTATATTGCACCTTAGCATTCCCATATCTTATTTACTGCAATGTTACCTGGGCTGCTAATTATATCACTGATTTAGATAAACTTACCAAAATACAAAAGAGATCAGTACATATTACCAGCAATGCTGACTTAAATGCTCAAGCAGCTCCTATTTTCAAAGACTTAAATTCCTGCCTTTCAATCAAACAAATATTTATATGACCGCTGTATTCATGTTCAGGGTAATTAATAACCTCATGCCTACTGCTTTTGAAGATATATTTCTCCATATATTTAATGTACATTCTTATATTACCAGACAATCAAACAGTTTATATATTGCACGGTATCCAACAATACCCTTTAAATTTGCCATTAAATGTCATGGACCCATTGTATGCAATACTATACCAAAGTATCTGCAAAAAATATCTTCATTACATTCCTTAAAAAGAAACTGAAAAGGTACTTAATTGGACGTGTATAATGTATTTTCTCATTAACTTTTCATGTAACTAACCTTGTTTATTCTTCCCTCCCCTCCCTCCCTCCCTCCCCCTCCCCTCCCTCCCTCCCCTCCCCTCCCTCCCCTCCCTCCTCCCTCCCTCCCCTCTCTCCTCTCTCTCTCTCTTCTCTCTCTCTCTCTCTCTCTCTCCTCTGCTCTCTCTCTCATCTCTCTCTCTCTCTCTCTCTCTCTCTCTCTCTCTCTCTCTCTCTCTCTCTCTCTCTCTCTCTCTCTCTCTCTCTCTCTCTCTCTCTCTCTCTCTCTCTCTCTCTCTCTCTCTCTCTCTCTCTCTCTCTCTCTCTCTCTCAGCATTCCAGAAAGGAGCTAGGATCAAGTTCTTAGTAGGATGCATCAAGAAACCTGTTAGCAACTACATGTAACACCTGTTGACTCATTCCTGTCCCTGGTAGTCCTGGCTAGCTACATCCAATGAGACTTGAAGATGAAGATCACATATTGACTTAAGTCATAAACACTGCAGCTTTCATTCAAGTACCTCCCAGTAGCTCTCAGGCTGGTGGGTTTTGCCACCCCAAGCAGAACCAATGACCAAGGTGTTCACTGCAGCAGTATTATAACTATGGAACAGCTTCGTGTCTGCATTCCTTGGGAGGAACTGCCTGCACTTTGCTACCCATACACGTATGGGAGTCTGCATTATTACATTACAATGCTTGGGCAGATCCAAATTTGTAACAAGAGGACAAAATGAAATGATTTCTGGGTAACTTTGATGTATTAAATGGTCATGAGACATTCGAAGCAATTGCTTCACTTTGAAGCAGCTCACATTTCTTTCTGGTTCCTAAAGGTCTCTGTTCCTGTGTCATTTTTAAACCAATTGGTAAAAACAATTTCATAGGAGAAGCCATTAATTTCAAGGCGTCCCCCTCCCCTGCCCACTGCCCTCATCCAAAAAAAGAAAAGAAAAAGAAAAAACAAATCCCTGAAGCTTGACCTATTAATAAACTTGATAGAGATCCCCCAGGCGAGGTACATCCCCACCAGTTTGAAGAGAATCTTGACAACATTGTTTGAGAAGTTAATCGTGTGAATTCCGCATAAAAAATGGGGAACACACCCTGGACAAAAGGTTCTCCTGCTGAGTGAAAATTCAGCTGAGCTAAAAAGGTGGAGACACATGCAGTAGCAGTGCACCAACACTACAGACATCTGGAGTATGAGTGTTTGAGGTCATTAACTGGTCCACTGCTGTACATACATGTACTGCTAACACTAATATCTCTATTTGCCCTGAGTTAACATTATCAGCACAGCATGATGGAACAGCAAAAATTACAATTCCATGTATATACAGATAAAAGCATGCAAGGAAGTATTGAAAATATTATGCTGTCTCCAGTACACAAATTAACTAGATATAATAGTGGAGCTTATAGGCACCAATGAGGGGACCAGCGCATGCAAATATGGGACAGTTTAGGGCAGCAAATATATCTTACCTTGGGCATTTAGTAAAGTGACCTTGGATACGGGTTCAAACTCTGCTATCTACAGTAATAAATCATTGAACATAAAAAAAATCCAGCATCCAGAAGCAAATAAGTGGCTGTGTGACCTTGAGAAGTGGGTTAAGGTCACTCATGTTCGAACTTAACCTTGGTCCAAAAGAGGACCATAATCATGTACAATCTAAAACCTATTAATGAACTAGACATACCTTCAACGCAAGCGTTGACTAAAGGGTCCACCATTTGCTCAAATTAGGTCATGGTGACACCAAAATCTAATCACTTCATCTTGGCATGCTAGATAAGCATACTGCCAAATTTGAACAAAATACATTTGCGTATTCTGGCATATTGTGATAATGAGCCCTAAAGAGCATGTAATTAGGCTGCCATTTGCCCCAATTTGGTCATGGTGACATCAAAATCTAATCAGTTCGTCTTGTCAGGTAAGGTAAGCATATTGCCAAATTTGAGCAAAATACATGGAGGTATTCTGTAGATATTTCAATAATGAGAATGTACACATCCGGATGGACAGACAGACAGATGGACAAACAAAAACCCTTTTTAAGGGTTCCCCTGTGGGACAGTTTATAGGTTATTGTGTGGACACTGAACTTCACAAAAGTGTGGCATTGGGAATTGGGTCAAGGTCACTCATGTTTGAGTTTTTACCTTGGCCTGATAGAAAACTATGATGATGGGCAATATGAAATTCCTATAACTCAAAAAATTCTCAAGTTATCATATGGACACCAAATTCACTAAAGTGGCCTCTGTGACATCAGGAAACCAGTCAAGGTCACCAATCTTTGAACTTGACCTAGCTCTTATAGAGGACTAAAATCCCTGTCCAATGTAAAAGCCCTACCTCAAAAACTTCTCAAGTTATAATGTGGAAATGACACCAAATTTACTAATGTGGCTGTGTAGCCTTGGGAATTGAGTCAAAGTCACCCATCTTTGAACTTGACCTAGCTCTGACAGAGGATGATAACCCTGTGTAATATGAAAGCCCTAGCTCAAAAAACTTCTCAAGTTATCATGCTGACACCAAATTCACAAATGTGGCTCTGACCCTTGGAATTGGGTCAAGGTCATCCATCTTTAAACTTAAGATAGCCTTTATAGAGGACTAAAACCCTGTGCTGTATGAAAGTCCTATCTCAAAAACTTCTCAGGTTATCATGCAGTAGCGATCCAGATGGATGCATGGCTCTGTTACCTTGGGAATCAGGTCAAACACACCCATCTTAAAACTTAAGGTAGACCTATTAGGGGACTAAAATCCTGTGCAATATTGAAGCCCCAGTTCAAAAATTTCTCAAGTTATCATGCGGAAATGACACCAAATTTACTAACATGGCTCTGTGACCTTGGGAATAAGGTCAAGGTCACCCATCTTTGAACTTGGCCTAGCTCTCAGAGGACAATAACCCTGTGCAATATGAAAGCCCTAGCTCAAAAACTCCTATAAAGAGAGATAATCTTTATTTAGAGTCAGTTTTACAACATTAAACATGAGCTGTACTTAGCTCTTGTCACCGACATAAGTCTCAAGTTATTATGTTGACAGCAAATTCACTAATGTGGCTCTGTGACCTTGGGAATTGGATCAAGGTCATCCATCTTAAGACTTACAATAACACTTATAGAGGACTAAAATCCTGTACAATATGAAAGCCCCAGCTCAAAAACTTCGCAAGTTATCATGCGGAAATGATCCAGACGGACACACAGACACACTCAACACTACCATGAGCACGGGAATTTGTCTATTTTTCTAGCAATGTAATGCAATCCAATTTTGAATGGCGCAGAAAGCTGACAACTGGCCAAACAGGTATGACAGTGCATGGCGAGGAATAAGAAATGGTGGCAATTGAATATACATAGAACGATGATTTTATTTGCAAACCAAACAGGGCTCTGAAAGAGGAAGTGACAGTTTACTTCAATGTACATAAAACAGCAACAGGTCACACCAGGGAGTCCAAGAACAAGGTAACAGGGCTCCTTACCAAATATGGTACTCTACCATGTGATACAGAACAGCAGACATGATAGCTGTAACACATACCTTTATAACCTTCCCAAGGGCCCCATTATGAGATAAGGTAAAGATTATTCCAGAGTCTGCTGCCTTCAAAGTTAAAAGTCCTTGTTCTCTAGGATAAAGTAGCATTTTCTACTGTAGACATTACTCTTTGCTGTGGACCTTGTTTGGATGATAAATTGAATCATGCACATCATGAAACAATGTCTATATGACACTGTCTTTCAGTGGCATCCATAACATGCCAGACAATGCAAAAACCACTGGCTATACTTCATGTTTGTGGGATGTTGATCCCTTTTTGTTTCGATTCCTTGATTCACATGTCATCTCAACAAGACATTGGATGGATGCGCAGGCAAGCACACAACATCTGATATAACAGCTCAACAAAGTAGCCTGGTGCCTCTCAGGGAGGCCTGATTAATATTTCCATCAGGACTCAGGGACACAGAGAATAGCCTGACACATACCATTTCTGTGTCATGTGTGGGTTTTTTTCGGAAGCTCTTTGTTTTTGTTTTCTTTTTATGAAGATGCCATGACAAGCATTTTAATATATCCCTATTTGCTTTATATTTTAATTTCCAGGAGAGTGACATCTGTCGTGTTTTGAAGCACATTTTGGTGGAGGTAAGATGCTTATCAGTTGTATGTTCTCAAAACTGAGTCAACAAACAGCTTTCCTTGGGGTATGCCACACTGATCGGTCCTTCCTGTAATTCTCTTACAAATTTATTTCATTAACACTATGATAACAAATCATTGAAACAGTAGGCATTTTACCTCAAGCCTGTTTTGCTTGTTAAGGGGAGAAGGGGCTATAATTTTATATATGGTGGTCAAGGGCTAGCATGGTCAGTGGTTTTTACACCACCAGGTGGCCTTGCATGCATGGTCAGTGGGTTTTACACCACCAGGTGGCCTTGCATGCATGACCAGTGGTTTTTAACACAACCATGTAAGATCTGCACAGCTTGGCAGACAGTGTAAAAACTGCTGACTTCATACTCAACATATTAACACACAAATTAAAACCCTTTTAATGAGGAATTTAAGTATGCATGCATTTCCATTATTTAATTCCTGCTGAACATAATAAAATTTGCTACCAGTACAGAATAGCGTAATCAAATTAAGTTCATTGCATTTTTCTTTTGGTTCATTGACCTGATGATGTTACATGACACCAAATCTAATTCTAAATGTAAACTAAGCAAAAGTAAGTATCCACTTTGAAAAGTCTATATTAACACAAAACCAGCACATATTTTGGTATTATCTAATTTTTTTTTTACATTCTGTACATACCTTAGATTTGATTTATAACACAAAATCCTAAAAAAAAAGGAAGCTATGCTTTATTGCACAACATGAGCAGCACACAAGATCTGTATCACATGTTCAAATGAATGTCCACAATGCAACAGCATACAACGTGGAGCTGCATGGGCTCTGTAGGAATTCTCACAGACCACACTTAATGAAAAATTGTCACTTTTTTTCACAGGAAACGAAAGTTGAACTACTGAACTGGTCAGTGAAATGTTCTATGACTGCATAGGTTTAATTTTCTAGTCAACAGGATGTGTATGCGCCAGGTTTGTACACACAATGCTGGCAGCACTTTCCCGTGCTGTGGATCAACTTTCTGACATGGGGAGCAAGCTGGTCATTGCATAACCCCCCCCCCCCCCAAGAAGTCACCAACTTCAGCAGCAATAGGCAGCTTTGCATTGTCCTGCATCAGGATAAAATTCTTGCCAATTTTTACAGAAATAAACTCTCATAAGAAGACTTTGTGTCCAAAGTCCGAAAACTTCTGATTCAAGCACCATCCTTTTTTTTTCCCCTTGGTCCAGACACCATGCCCAGTAAATCATTTCTTCCTCCCAAATATGACCTCATCCTTTCCATCCTGTACAGTCAGCATGTCATATAATCTGCTCAGAATTCCTTCCAAATTTCCAAACATTAATTTACAGATGAAAGCATGCACGCGGCATCCAGTATGTATTTCTTGGGATTTTTCAGCTTGTCAACCTTGTCATATTTCTCAGCCTCACCAGCTGTGGGCTATACCTTTCCCCACCTTGGCACATGAGGTGTGCCAGTTTCCATGTTACATTTCACACGTGGGACTCCTCCAATGCAAAATAATTTGGCAAAGCTGTATACGTCTTGATCAAGTCTCCGACTTTTCACCTACTGTTTGCGCCTCTTTACATGTGGTGGGCTGCGCCTGCCAAGCCGTCCGCCTCCCTGGCGCCACTCAGACAAACTGGATCCCTGATTGATACCAGTTATCTCAGACAGCTGGAAGAAGCTGGGGGAACACATGATAGGCATTTACCTGCTGTTTGTACAGATGCTATTCACTGTAAGGTGAGATATGTGGCAAGGGGGTACATGGGTTAAAACAGCTCACAGGGATATTGTTAATTTGCTGTAAGGTGAGCTATTTAGCAAGGGGGCACATGGGGTAAAATATCACTGCATCCGTAAGATGAGATCCATAGTAAGGGGTGTAAGGGTAACAAAATAAATGTGGAATTTGTAGAGGAAAAAAGCAGTGTACGATGTGTGCCTGTGAGGTGAGTTACACTAAAGGTCATTCTTTTTATACTCAAATGTTAAAAAAATGTCATTTTGTGTTTTTGCAAGTATTACGTTTCCAGAACTTGCTTTCAGCAATATGAAACATTTGAGAATTTTAATTTTGCATGGTATTAGTATGTTTTTCAATGGTAAAGGAATGTGGAAAGGACACACAGGGGGAACACAACACAGGGTAATTTTGCTGTTTTTTTAACAAAGCACTTTCTCTAATACCAATGGCACAAACTACTGATTTACTCACATTACATTGTGCTATCACCTTTTTTTTTTTGACTGACAAACAAAAAATGCTACTTGAACATTGAAAAGTTAACTCAAAACTGTTTGATACAATGCATGGATCGTTTTAAATGTCTCCACCTGGAAATATATTATTTGAAATTGATACTTTGATGTCATTATACTGCTACTGTTTGATGTTAATTCCCAAGCCAACAATGTGTACATCAATGGTACCAAAATTGTATGTTAACTTATTGCTATAAAAGTTCAAACTATTTTGGTACACCACAAGCGCGATTTTTATATCAAATTGATGACAATTTATTATTCACTTTTTATAAAAAAAAGGACAATATAATGCTAGAGTTGTAACAAAATATTACTTCACTGGTGAATGAAGATACATTCAGTCAAGATTAAGTGTATGGTATTACAATTAGGAGTATCTGTCAAAAAGACACACCTTGCAAGTATTCATAAAATGTAATTTGTACTGCAATAATTACAAGATCTGTCAATAAAAAAAAGACAACAGAGCATCAGATTTACTCTTTATTTGTTATATGTACATCAGTATAGTGATCAGATGAAGTCCCATTATTTTTTATTTTCCCAGATTTCTCATGTTACAGCATGGCCAGCTAACATTGATATGCTTGTACATTGTATATTGCATTGTGTATCCCATCTTTAACAATGTATTGCAAGACATATTGTATCACAACAAGAGGCCCATGGGACTCAATGCTCTGCTGACATGTAATTGAATAACCAACACAAAAAACTCAAATTCCTTTCGTGAAATGCAATATATTTGTGAACTCAAACAAGTAGTTCAAGGTCTTCCATGTTTGTGATATCAAACTTTCATGTGGTGCACATTTGTGGTACATTTAGCATCATTGGTTCTATGCTTTCTCAAACATATTTAATTCATACTCCTTTAATAAAGTGCTTGATGCTTAATGACCTTGAAAATTACCAAGGTCATCGAAAATTTTATAAAATATGAGCACTGGCCTGCTGCATACTTGGAACAAACTTTGCAGTTCCATCTAATTTTATGATCACAGTAACAAAGATAATGTGTTTTTGATACCTATGATGCTAGTTCTACCTAATACCACTGGTGGCACCACCATGACTCAAAACATCATACACTTTTGTCTTTGTCATGTTCAAGTAATAGTATATGGATGTATGTACACAAGTTAAGGACATATGTGACACTATGACACAGGTCACAAGTCACGCAACCATGCAAAGAATCCTCAAGAAAAGTACAACTAAAGTACGTCTTCTGCGAGCTAACAAGCAGAGGATCCCATTTTTCAAACTGTTAATGATGTGCAAGGTTTTCTGTGTAATGTTTAAACAACAATTATGCAAAATTGTCTTCTCAATTTCATGCAACTTTGCATCTACTTTTTTATGATTTGACTTGAAAAATTATTCAGAAAATACATATGTATTACGTATTTACAGTAAAACCTGTGTTAACTGGATGCCCTTGGGACCGAGCAAAAGTGCCCTCTTAAGACAGGTGCCCACTTTGGGCAGGTCCATTAACATGGGAAGTATAGGAACTGGTCCAGGCAACAGTGCCCACTAAAACCAGGTGCCCACTTGGTGGAGGACAGGTTTTACTGTATCTACAAAACCTTGTCTTATTTGTTTATTTTTTATTTTATTTTTTTCTTTTTTTTTTGTCGTTCTTCATTTAGAAGCCTTTGAAATTGAGAAGCTGTATCTCATCCATACATCAATGGGCCTGGCATTTGAATAGCTCTCCTAAAAATTCTACTCAATCAATCAATAGTCCCAAAGTTTTGTAATGACAGTAACTTAGTCATGTGACATAATGCATAGTACTGGAAGCTAATTCAAAAAGGTCTTGTGGGCCGCAGAAGTCCCCCTATGCAATTTCAAAACAACTGACCCAGCTGTTTCGGAGAAGATTTAGAAGATTTTGCCAAAAAATGAACAAAAAAATCATGAAAAAAATCAAAAGACCAATAGAGCATGACCATTTGAAACAAATTGGCAGAGACCCACCAAAGGTACATTCCCACCAAATTTCAAGTGAATCTGGCTGACAGTTATGGAGAAGTTGAAACTGTTAATTGTGGACAATGGATGGATTACAGGTGGAAGACAGACAAAAACACACCATATGACCTCAGCTGACTGACAAGTCAGTTGAAGTTCAAGAGTTACTGATCAAACACAAAAAATCAACATACAGACACACAAGCTCACATAGACAGACAGAAGTGAATATGACGATACATCTGTGGCCAACAAGCTAAACACTGAATGGTATCATGGGCCCACACAATATGATAAACACCAGCCATACCTGACCTGTAACATCATAATTTCACACCAAAAGGCAAAAGACGAGTTTTGCTTGCCTGGATTGACAACATCAGTGTGTCACAGCATGCCGCACAAAACACTTTGTTAGGCCTTCAGGTTATCATTTTCTGCATTCATCTGTGCAGCATCTCAAACGAATCGAACATTTTACACTGAAACTTTTCAAGCAGATTTGTAATATTCTCGCTACATGTAATGCGGGAAAAATTTCATGAAAATTTATATAATCTCCGCAACTGAAAGCATAATGGCACTTGGGCAAAAGGTTTTTTCACATGGAATAGCAATCTAGTGTACATATTATAATTGAGAGCAGTTCATCTTCAGTATTTTGACTTAAATCGCAGTTGGCACTGAAAGAGTTAAGCTCCACCATCAAATTTAGCCAAAACACACGTGAAACTTCCGATAGATTCAACTGTACTTTTTCATAAATGTGACGGATGTTATTGATTATCAAAACAAGATAGAGCTCTGAGCAGATGCTAACATACATGAACATACCTGGCCAACTTTGTGCACTCTTCAATCAAGATGGCACATTTGGGATGGCTGAGGAGGGGGGAGTTTGTTTGGTTTTTTTTTCTGAGTGTTAATCATCAGCATTGACCTCAATGTCACACAACAAAAAAGCATGTATCAGGTCATAAATTCTTTCCTGGCAATCTGTTAGAACACTGTGCATTTTGCATTGATTTGTCCCCCAGCCCCATCCCACCCCCAGCCCCCCCCATGAAGCACATGTCGATAGAGTCCATGAGCAGGTGGCCAATATGGCGGATAGCAATTGATCCGACTCCCATCTGCCACAGGCTGGTCAATAACGACTGCCTTGTGTATTGGTCACCACTTTTAATATCATCAAATGGAAAAAAATTCTGCTCCTTTTATTTCCCTGTTCAGGCACACAGGGATGTTATTTTGCTGAATCCAGTGTTTCTCATAAAAAGGCTTCACTTCATGGGCTCAATACAACTTTTTTTTTCCTATTTCCATTCCTTTTTTTTGTTCCCCAGTGCACCTGTCATTCTGTAAAAACATATCGACAGATGATAGTTTATTCTAGTGTTCAGAATAGCATATTCGTTGCAATGCAATTTTATTGTGCCCAACGATACATTTGTTTCTTTGGAGTAGGGACTGTGGGGATGCGGGTGCCTTGACAATCTGAGCTCAACTGCCATGCATACAGATGCAAATAGTCATCATTAAAAAGTCTTATTGACAAGTTTCCCATGCAAGGCACCATCCACCATAACAGAGTACAGTTGTTACTTTTCTTTTTTGCAATCAAACAAGAGAGGAAAGTGTTTTCAAACAACCCACCCAAATGAGCCAAATAATAGGCTCCTCAGACTGTTTAAACACATGCAACCCATTAAAATTTTGTAACTTACACTTCTTCTTTTATTCATGTTCCTATAATTTCCATCCACACTGTGAGCTAAATATATTGTGGTATGTTTTGTCCCATACAGGATTATATCCAGGGAAACCTCAATACTCATTAGAGACAGAATCTCAATTCTACTACATCACTCATATGTATATACATAGCAATCATGGCTATGAACTCAAGTGGCCCTAAAGGCAAATGTCCGCCATAAACAGTCCACAAGCTCTTAAGGTCTTCAGTATGAGAACTCTGGCACCTGTTATTGAACTTTGAACTAAAGTTTGTATTTTCCAGTTGCCACGGTAACACTTTCTTCAGCATTAATAAATATGAAGCATGGTTGCTAACAATATCAACTGTCAATACTTAGAATGCAGCTGCACATGTTCCCCAAGGGATGAGTGCTTCCACCTATGGACCAAATGGTGCACAACGCACCATGAGACTGTATGCATGAAGTAACCATGTGTGCTGTGTCTTGATACTCATGTCTATTTCTATCTATCTAGTTTTCAAACAATCATTTAAAAAAAAAGAAAATTTTTTTTTTGTTTTATCAAGTTGTCTTCCCCACTCAATTTGTTGGTCGTTCCTGTAGACAAGAAGTAGATGAACAGGACAAAATATAGAACTTGAGGCAGCACCGGTGACCATGCAGTTCAATCAGTCGAAGATGGCAACTGTACACTGTGCCTACACTAATCTCTCTATGATCAGACCACCACAATATCACTGGGATCTCTACACTTGTACACTAAAGACCTCTGAAGGTAGACCATCACTGCACAAGAACTCTACAGTCAGACCATCACTGTGTTTTAAGCTCTTGATACCACCATATACATACACTAAGATCTCTTGTAAAACCACCACTGTACACTAAGATTTCCATCATGGTGTACTAAGATCTCTTGTCAAACTATCATCGTATACTAAGATCTCTTGTCACCCCCCCCCCATGTACACTAAGATCTGGTCATATCACCACTTTACCCTAAGATCTCTACAGTTAGACCATCATGGTGCCCTAAGCTCTCTGGTCATACCCCCATTGTTCACTGAACTATTTTGTCATACCCCACTGTACACTAAGATCTCCACAGTCAGACTATCATGGTGCACTAATATCTCGTCAAACCACCACTGTACACTAAAATCTCTAGTCAAACCCTCACTGTACACTAAGATCTCTTATCATACCCCCACCATACACTAAGATCTCCACAATTAGACCATCATGGCATACTAACATCTCGTCATACCACCTAATTTGAAGTAATATGTGTAAATTTACAATGAAATATTGGGAAGGGTGATAGAGGATCTAACTCGGACCCATTTTTCGGGACATTCTTTTCTCAAAAATCAGTACTACCATTTCAAATGTCAGTAGGTCAGTAGAATAGCAATGATTTTCTGCAGAACTACCAAAGTTTTGGTACATTTGAAACCTCTGTAAACACATTTTGTTAAACATTTAATTAAAGAAAAAAAATGAATTGCAAAAACACTGAATATAAAATAAAATCAATAAAAACATTAAATTTAATATAAAATTACTAAAATAAAAAATCAAAACCTGTAGTAGGTCTACTTTCCAGTAAACTATGATACCCGGTGAGCAAATGTGGAAACTACATTGTGTTATGTCATTAGATGATATGTATCTTTACCCTGTGCACCTATTTACCATAGTTTTAGTTGATATGTATTAAAACTTGTCGCAAACTGACATATAAAAACTATGTGCATCATTTTACTGTAACAGAAGTAAGTATTGAAAGCTTAAGGTATATTTTGGTTTAAAATACTGGTACAGTAGACCGTCTTGAACGACCCCTCCTATGAGCGACCACCTGGTTTGAACGACCACATTTGGTCGCCAAAGTTGTTTTCCTTAATAATTTATCTCAGATGAACGACCTCGTGTTAACCACGACCAGCGACCATGCAAAATGAACAGATTTTACAACCGCATAACACACATTTGAGCCATATCCTGCCACTACACCTCAAGTCAGCCAACAGAACACATACATGCAACTTAACAATTGTTATAAAATTGACATGGCTCTTGTCGAATTGGTTGAGCGCAAACAATAAAGGATTTCTTTCTGTGTACAGTAAATTTCCTCACACACGAATTTAATTTGATCAATCCATATCTATTCATCCTAATTTCAAATTCTCGCGAGCGTAGGATCTTTCCATTTATTCAAAAGTTTTACAATGGCAGTGAATGTGGCATACTCCACCTGTATCGAGTCTCTCAATAGCAGATCTCGGAGGATTTTGACCACCATATTTCTTTCTCTGTATACTGGCATATAATGGATTGTTTTCTGAACTAAACTTCATAATGATCGGCAGAAATATACTTGTGATGAGAACTTAATCGCTCCCACTCATGATTGTTCACATTATCCATCTTGAAATGCTTCAAATCTGAATGCATGACGAAGGTTGCCGCCACTCTCCAGAAACATCCAGAACAATCTTCATTTCGCAGAGATCGTAGACCCACGTGATCATCGCTTCTTTGCATGCAAAACCTAACCTAACTGTGGCAAATAAGTGGAAACCACAGAAATATTATTATTTAGTATTCTCATTTCTAATTGAACCATGTTTTATCATAGTTTATTCTATAAAATGAACAAGGATAACTTACGCTAGATCGATCAACAAGGCATTGATAGAAAAATGGGCTGACAGATGGACAGACAGACATGTAGGTGACAACAATGCCCCTCTAGCCTATATGGGCCGAGAGGTAAAAATCACATGGAACCCCCATCAAACACATGCTTGCCTGCTTGAGTGTGTGACACTGACAAAGTAGCCCGATCAATTTTTCCCACTGTTCAGAATGAGGTAAACATGGTGCCCAAAACACACCTGGTGGCAATGGGAAAATGCTGAGTCTTATTTTGATCCATAACTTAGGAATTACAGTGAGTTAGGCTCCACCCAACATGTAGAATAAAGTTAAGACAGTGAGTTATGCCATCAAAACAATTTTACAACAGTTTAAGCTGGTTACTTTGCAATCTAAGGCTTCGTACAGGGTGATGCATCAGGCCCATTGAGTGTAATGAGAAAATGACAAAACTCAAGACCAGCATACAATTTCAAGTTCCAAAACACACCTTTCAGCACCAAGACAAGAGGACTTTATTAATATATCCATTTTAAGGGTTGTAATTGTTAAATTTAATAAATGATAATTTCTTTTCAAAGCATACGTGATCCATAATGATGAACTGGTGGTGCAGGTCCAGAATTTCGCAAAATTTTGTGAGAATCTATTTGGATTTTTGTCAATTTTTTTCTTTTTAAAGAAAGACTAGTTTAGGAGAATCTTTTCGAGAATGGATTCTGGGATTCTCGCCGAAATTCTAGCCCTGTGGTGGCAGAAATTTGTGTACCTTGCTACCTGGGAAAATCTGCCCTGTCCCTGGATTTTATTTTGAGCTGTTGAGGTCGTGCATGTGGAGTCCCTCTAATGAGTGATGATCAATGATAGATAAAACATGTCAACAAAGGGGTATACATAAAAAAAGGTTCATGTAAACTCCAAATGGCAATTTGAAGCAAAAATATAAAGAAATGCTCTCCATGCTGGGGGAAGCTTTGAAAAACCATGTTAATCACCATAAGAATATTTTAATGCCAACAATCAGGAAATGATAGCAGTACCACCTGGTCAATACCTTTGGTTGAGACCACATCAAAGCACCTTTTCTCCAAATTTGAAGAGGACCCTACCACAGGGCTTGTACAGGAAGTTACACAGGCAAATAGTAGACAACTGACACATAGATGAGCATCCTAGCTGTAAGCTCAGCTGACTCACAAGTGAGTGGAGGCCATAAAAATATACCAGCTGGAGCAACCTCAAGATCCCTTTAGCAAAGGCACAAATAAGATGACCCCTGGTGACCTTGAAAATAGGTTAAGGTCGCTGAGTGTTGAGCCCAGTCCAGCTTCCAATGCGAGGCTGCCAACATAGGAAAGTCTGAATCCTGGACAAAGTGCGGAAAAGTAAGCACTGTCACGTGGGTGGGTGGGTGAGTGGGTGGGTGGGGGGTTAATTGTGCAATCTGGTGCGTCATGAGGACAAAATCAATGCACTTGTCTGCATAACTGTGATCAAAAATACCTATGTAATTTTTAAATATTTATTTCCTCTAGCAATCACTACATATACTGAATTACACACTCATGAACATAAAATAAAAAAATAGGTTGACCTCATATTCTTAATATATAAGAAAGGGCTGATCAAAAGCATCTAAATGACCCAAAATAGTAGCACTTGAACCATTCCGGTACTAATATAATGAAACCTTGAGGGACGGGATAAAGTCCTGAATCCAGGACTGGCCCGGCTGATCAGGGATGGTTGGCAGCCCTGCCAATGAGATGCTAATCTATAGTACATTTCATGATAGTACATGTAGCTCAAATTGTTCACAAGTTATTGTGCCAGCAACAGCGATGACAGACAGACAAATAGACAAACACATGCATGGACAGACATGACACACGACAATACCCTATTAGCCAATGAAACCGATGGGTTAATAATTAAAAGTACACTCTGGACATTATGCTTACCATACAACTACGATTGACTGATAACGTAGTGCTTGTGGTTACACTATGGACAGTACAACCTTCTAATATTATACATGTGTGTGTGTGTATATATATATACACAAAAATTCTAATATCATATACTGATATGTCATCCACTGTTTAAGTTTTATTTCTCATGCAAAGATATATGCAATGTCAGTTGTAAAGTTTGTAAGGTCTGATGTACGAAAAGCATCAATTTATTGTCCTGCAGACTCTGTGTGATTTCAGGAAAGCATGGGAGAAGCGCTTCTGGAACTCTGTAGCCCCCTAGCTGTGCCACCCTACATGTGCTTGCTTTCAGCCAGTTTAACTAATGGACTGCAATATATAGGCCACATACAATGCCAGCCTTGTAATATTATTGAGGCAGAACTAAGGAAATATGAAAAATTAGCTGATATAGGCTTAAACAGCCTCTCGCCTGTACACATCAGGACCTATAGATGCACCCTAATCAGCAGAGTCAATGATGTAATAACTGTGGACACCTGGTTCCAAGTCCATCACCACTTCAGCTTCCCAAATGCCTCTGTGCAAATCCCCCTAAGGGCTCAGCTTCTCCAATGCTGCATTATATTCTAATGAATTAATGCATTTTCGTTCACTTTGCTAAATTCCAAGGCTTTCTGCTAAATTAAAACAACCTCTGCCTTTTCTGTCAGCCCACATGGGCGAGAACAGATGAAGACGTATGGGCGGTCAACATTCGCGTACAAAGTGAGTGGCAAGTTACTTTCTGTGGTGTGGACACCTGGTACATGGAAATGTCAATTATTGACCTGGGGCTCAATAATACACATGGAAGCACAGAGCTGTTTCATTTGATAACTAGATCAATTATCAGAGAAAAATCAAATGAAGCTTTATTAAATATTTGACAGTGCAAAGAAATATCTCAGAGGAGGGCAGAGCCTTCACACAATAGTGACACAAAAAAATCTGACAGAAATCCACCCAAGTTTTCCCTATGATATGCAAGAATCCTGGTTTGTGAATTGGCTGCCACTCTCTACAAATCGCATAGTTCTACGTGATTCGATGTGAAAAGTCAGTCTTTCTCCTTGCTGACCTGGCATGGTTTCATTTGAATGATTCACTTTAAATCAGAGAGATAAAGGTTTTTAGCTCAGCTGACTTGTCAATTAGCTGCACTTATAGCATGAGTCTGTCATCTGTAATCTGTCCACAATTAGATGTTCAACTTCTCCAAAACTTTGGTCAAATCCTGTTCAAACTTAGTCGGAATGTACCTTGGTTGGATCTCCACCAAGTTAGTTCAAATGGTCATGCTCCACCAATTTTTGGACTTTTTATGAATTTTCTTTGTCATTTTTGGCAAAATCTTTAAAAAATGTCATGTCATTTTAACCTTTCAAGGTAACTCGTGCTCAAAATTAACAATATGAATAAAACCCAGAGTTACTTTTCTGTTAATGTTGAACAGCAATCATATGGGCCTATGATCCACCATAACCAAGATATTTGGGAATGTCAGTTATTTATTAACGTAAAACAGCCACTGTGGCCAAATGGTTAGTCATCACATTTTGTGCAAGGGCAGGGGTATGGGGTTCAAATCCTGTCTGACCCAAGGGACTTATGTGTCTCTGGCTTTTCACATACAGTGACCACTTAACTGCTCAAAGGCTTACTGAGACATCAGCAGGCATGGATCCCAACAGCCCCCCCCCCCCAAAATACAATGTAATAAACAGCAACACAGAATACTGTAGCTGGAATTCTACTGTTTGTAAAGTAAGCAAATACGAGACCATGAAAGCCTATGTTATGAACCCTGACAGAAAGCAGCCCTTCTATCCTTAAAGGCTCCAAAACATGTTGAGTAGTTACCCGCTGAAGACCCTTTAATTTATTTGGGCTGATACAGCCTATGTCAAAATTTTACAGAGGAACGTGTGCAATATAGAACAATAGTAATTCCATATGTATACAGGTTAGACAGGGACAGGTTAGCTTATGGAGAGTCAAGAGTTCGAACTGCGGAATAGGATATTGACTACTAGGAAGTGGTTCTGGGCAAAAAGACACAAATACAATAGCCAGATACTACAGTTGTTATACTTAACAGCAGATGTTTTCAAGTGACAGATACCTATGTGTTTCAAGGGAACTTGTTTTGATGACTAAAGTCAGATTAATGCAAAGAATTTACACTCTCATTAAGCACAATTTCAATGCCAGGAAATCATAGTCTTAGCATGTAGAAATACATAAATCCTTCAAGCTTCCAGAGGCTTCGCCCTCTGGACACCCAACCAGGACACTGCCCCCGATGCAACCTTCTCCCGCCCTCACCCCCAAATCCTGAATCCGACTCTGACCAGTGCCTAATCATATCAGCAGTGATGATGGGTGCTGCCAGTACCCTCATTAAGTAATGGCTGTGAAAAGAAATGCACAAACACACACCTGTGAATGGCTCATTACGTGGCCCATGTGAGAGGGCCCTGGGGGAGATAAGAGTCAGCTTACCAGGTTTATACCTTCCATAAATAAGGCTGGTCTACCTACCTACCTGCCTGCCTGCCTGCCCTAGCATTTCAGAAAAGTCAAAAAGGTGAAATGTGAAGGAATAAATGACTGACAGATGGACGATGGACAACAGGCAATCACAAAAGCTCAGCAGACTGATGTCAGCTGAGCTCAAAATCAATGTAGCCTATAACCATTTGAAGACACTTTGGTTGAGACCCATCCGAACTACATCCCCACCAAGTTTGAAGGAAATCTGACCAAGCATTTTTGTGAAGTCAAAAATGGAAATTGTTGACCAACGAACGAAGGATGGAAAGACAGACAGATGAATGACACAGACTCATCCGATAAGCTCAGATGTGCTAAAAAGTTTGAGTCATATACACACATATATTTTTTTTTCTGGTGTAAAAAAGAAAAAAAAACAGCATGCTAACCATCTTTTGAGTGTTTAAAAGGCATACAGTGAAAGATGAAGTGATTTTTCCAAGCATTCTCACTGTAAAGAGGAGCTGCCTGGCCAGTCTGTTTTTTTTTATTTTGATAATTAGGAGTATTGCATACAGATTCACCCTGTAAGCTAAAAATACAGAAGCAACTGTACTGCCATTCCATGAGCAAACCCAGCTGGAACATATTAATGCAACCTAACCATATGCCTACTACTTATCAGTCATCATCTTGGCTAGCTTGGTACCCTTGTCTGCCATACATGATGCTGATGGTGAGACAGATGCCAGCCCCATCTTTTCTTGTGCGCCATCTAGCATCTGAGGGACAGTGCACAAATGGACAGAGCTGTTTTAACATTTTCTCTTGCAGTGCATGATCCAACCCCCACCTACCCCCACCCCCACCCCCACCCCCACCCCGCAAAAAAAAAAAAAATACCATTAAAAAACCGCAGTACACCAGCCTTCGGCCGCCTCAATCTCTTTTGTTGCAAGTGAATAGGAAAAGTGTCCCATAGTATCAGGTATAGTGTATGATCATAAATTTTCAAGTTGTGACCTTGAAAATTAGGTCAAGGTCAATTATGCATGCACACAAAGTAAGCCTTATATAGTGATGTACTTTCATATGCAATTTGAAAGTCGTGTCTCAAAAGCTTCTGAAGTTATAGTGGTAAACAACATTTCAATGAATGTCACTGTGACCCAGATACTTGACCTAGTGGCCTACTTTTGATTCATGAAACAGTTTTTGGTTATGATACATGTGTGTATAAATTTCATGTAACTGACTTAAATACGTCTTTACTTAAACCAATACCACCACTGTGTACTTGACCTTTGACCTCAAAAAGTAGATCAAATATAAAGCTATGACCTCGATTTTCAATAATTTTTAAGACCACTCTATGAAGCTTCTTGTGTGTAAGATTTAGATTGTTAGATGCAGGCTTTCAATAGTTACAGCGGTAACGTTGCTTAGCACATGTGACCACTGTGTGACCTTGAGAATTAGGTCAAGGTCAACTATGCTTGCACACAAAGTAGGCCATATTAGAGTGTAATATCATGTGCAATTTGAAAGTCCTGTCTCAAAAATTTCTGAAGTTATGGTGATAAAACCATGGATGGACAGACGGACGGACGGCGCATGATACAACAATACCCGTCTGCCTCATAAAGCAGAAGGGTAAAAAAACAGTGCTGAAAAGAATGAACAGTGGACAAATTTGACAGCATCTTTTAATATGTATACATGATTTTGCATCCAGACCCCTTTCATCACTTTTCAACAAACTGAATATTAACTTCGGTAAAAGCTATCTGTATGCTTTTCTAGCCTTCACAAGGAGAGTTGGAGAGTCCAAGCTATAATTAGACCAAGCAGCAGACATTACTGATAGTTCCTGGATGCACTAATCAGCAGACTGATGTCGCATGTATCTTACCACTTCCGATAGTTTGAAATATCTTCAAAATATATTTTAATGGTCTTATATATCATAAATCACAAGCAAAAAAGATGAAACCACTGTTCTTGTTCACACACCACGGAGTGTGGAATTAACAATAATCAATATGGCAGCCAAGTTCATATGCGATAGTACAGATTGGATACTGTCAAGAGAAAGTAAGCAAAATACTGCAGTTCTAGAAATTTTCGCGCTCGATTTAATTTCGCGCTTTTCGCGCAACCACCTGAAGCGCGAAATTAAAATGCGTGAAAACAAGTTGCATTGTATTTCACTACATTGTTTGGCATTGGATTGCGCGAAACTAAAATGTGCGAAAATTCTGTAATTTCAGAAAAAAAATGAGTTTGCGCGAAATTAAACACGCGCGAAAATTTCTAGAACTACAGTATATGCATGATTTGTGTTCAGTTAAGGTTCATTTATCACATAAATATTGTATACAATATATAATGGGACTTTTCCACTGCATAAATATGTAACCTTATAATGTAAATACACTGCCTTGGAGTACATGTGCCATTATAACCCACACAGAAGTTACAGGGCATGCATGTAGTAGCTCTAAAGGCTATGTAGCAGATGTCCAGTAAGGCTGGAGAGACTGGCCAGTCAACATGACAGCCCTGATAATGGAACAGACCAGAAAATTGTGCCAAGTGTTCAAGTACTGTTAAATGAAAAAAAGAGAAAGAGAGAGAAAGAAAGAAAGAAAGAAAGAAAGAAAGAAAGAAAGAAAGAAAGAAAGAAAGAAAGAAAGAAAGAAAGAAAGAAAGAAAGAAAAAGAAAGAAAGAATTTAAAAGACCAAAAACAGTAATAATACACAGTTGTGAGTTCATTTGAACTAAAATTGACATAGTGTGAAATTGAACTATTTGGTTTCTGCCTCAGTCTGAGTGCTGTTTCAAAAACATAAACAAAGCTGAAATATGCCTATGGTCAATTATTCAGTTTTATTAACAAGAGGCTAATGGGCCTGGTGCTTTGCTGTCATGTAATTGATTGTACATGGGTCGGAATCTGTTGATGTGACCTTCTGAATAATGGGACCTCATTTGTATCAAAATTTTTACTTTCTCTACAATCCGACTACAATGGATTTGCAACAAATTCAAGACAGGAAAGTGGTCACAAGATTTTCACATTTTGACCTATATATATAAAACCAAGGAGGAAGAAACTGGTGGAATAACAATGGAGACACTTTAAATGTACGATCTGCTTTACCAGTGCTATCCAATATAGACTCATGAGTGCACTGTAAACAGCAAGTTCATGCCTTTTGGTGCTATATACACATCAGTTGCAGTTCGCTGTGGTGCTATCACTTCTATAAGCTTTGAAAGTGGGGGTACACTGTCAGTTGTTCGCACAATAAATTCCAAGCTGTCTCTCTGTACAATGATCGGCAATTTATGACAAAAGTTGGCAATATTTGCATTACAATTGATAATTTCCCACCAGATCTGACTCTTTAAGCATGTGTGAATTGCATATTTTTCACTTGCATACTGTAAAAACCTTCAAGTCATGTTTGAAAGTATGCGATTGACCTTTAATGAACTCTTAAGTCACTGTAACTAACTTACTGTAACCCACCCCTATGTTGACTGATTGGAGAACGTGACTGCAAAATCAATTCTATTTATAAAATCATGCAACAGTAGTTCACATATCGACTAAACGCCCACCCTGGGTGGCCTTTTCAATGTCCCCATAATATTCATCACTCAGAGCAATAATGCTACAATAAGCCCAGTCAATTAAAAAAGGAGAGAGTTGAATTCCACTGCATCATGTACTGGGGGAAACTACTGAGGCAGTTCAAGTGTTGGGAGGTCAGAAGCAGTGAAACAGTTCACCTGCAAGGGCTTGTCACCAGGGATTAGTGACACCTAAACTCTCTGAAGTTTAATGAAGGAACAAAGACACACTGTATGCACAAATGTGTGTCAATGTACTGACCACTGTTACTCTATCTGGTTTTTACATCCACGATATGAAATAATACTGTACATGGCACCTCCAATATCAAAGTTGCCTGGACTTCAATACACTTGATAAGTCCTGAACGTTACATGGGGCCACTTTGAAAACTGAAATGTTATTGACAAGTCGACCTCTTTTGATTTTGCTGCATGAATGACCTATAACAAGAGGATCATCATGATCTTGTGCTTGTAACCATGGGCCTATGATTCACCATTACCAAGATATAAGCCAATATGTCACATCTGCTGAATCAGCAAAGTGCTTGAATTCTGTTTAACACTGAAAAGACATGCCCAGTCCGAGAATGCATAACATTTGCATCATCATCTCCTTCATAATTTTGGTGATGGTACACCTGAGCAACAGCTATGTGTAAAAGCAAAGTATTCAAGACAAGAGTTCTGACAATATTGCAATTTGTATATACATTTTCCCAATTTGCATCATCTTTAATAAGGTTATTTTCTGACAAAATTTCATGCAATTCTGTTCACCCCGCAAAGATAAAAAGCCTCAGCACCCAAAACTTCATTGCAACAATAGGAAAATATTGCAGCACCACAGTGTGACCAAAATGTAAACTACATGATCAAAGGTTCCCCTGTATGCAATATCAAAGCAATTGGCCATGTATTCCTGAGGGAAAAGAATTTGCTTAAAAAAAATTTAAAAAATAAAATAAACTTAAAATTAGATTCCTAAAAATTAGAAAAATGATTGCATCACCATTTCCTTCACAAAGCTGACAAATGCCCACCTGGGAAACATCTGTGTGTAAAATCAAAGTATTTCATGCAACCTACAGTACCATTATATATGCATTGTATTGCTATGTGCATGTACACTAGCACCACTTACTGACACATGGTCCCAAAGTTTGATACCATATAGCTTCATCAAAAATTAATAAATCCACAACTTTTTTGCAAACTTTCATTGCCTTTAGCTAGATTACATTCTGGTAAGATTTCATACAATTCTATTCTGCCATTGAAAAGAAACCAAAAATTGCATTAACACACAAGCGTTCATTAAAAAATAGGAGAAAAATTCCAATGCCATCTGATGGCCAAAGTGTGTACTACGTCACCCCGGTGACCCTGTATTCAATATCAAAGCAATTGGACAAGTAGTTCTTGAGAAGAATTTTTTTTAAATAAATTAAAAAAATTCATAGTAAAATAGAAATATTATTGCATCATCATCTCTTTTGCAAACTTAGTAGAGATCACTTGGAGAACATCCACGTGCAAAACCAAAATATTTCATGCAATCTTTTTTGAGATGAAGTTGAAAATGCAAAAAGTTTAACAGACATGTGGATGACAGATTCTATAATCTCTGCTGACTGACAAGTCAGCAGAGCTTAAATTACTCCTAGGATAAATACTTCAAAATGCATCTGCATTCATTTTTGCACAATTTTAAAAACTTGACAAATTCACCTGGTCTTAAGCTCTTTATTTTATTTTTGAAATATGTTTTGGTGTTTCAGTTGACAGATGCCCATACACTGAAGTGCATGCAACTGCAAGCAACTCTCATTTCCAGAGAACAGTTACAGACTCTACTCATAACTCAGGGCACGCAAATTCGTATGTCCGATTGTCGGGGACAAGTAAAAACGGTGGTTCGATAAGTGAAATTTTAAAGTATTTACCCTGTCGGACAAGTAAAAACTTCCCTCACATATATTCCTGTTTGAAAACAAGAAGAAAATGACCCCATTCAGCACCTTCGCCACTCGCAATATGCTAGCAATTACTGTGGTCCATGTTTACACACCCATGCAGGCATATGTATGGAGACGCCAAAAGGTGATAGTAATCCCTTAAGTAAACATTCCAGGTTTAAACTATTACTTGGTCAGCAGTTGTATTCAACAGGACATGACTACCTCCTTGACTTCTGTCAAAACAAGCAGGTAGTTTCACTGTCACATACATACCATTACGAGATCAAAGGTACCAGGAGTAATGTATTGGCTTGCGCCCGCTACTGGAGCGAGGTCACTGCAACTCACCACCAGTCTGATCTGCCCCTTTGATGACAAATTATAAACAGGATCCAAAAATATTAAACTTGCATGGGCGAATTCTTCTGCAAACTAGCATCAAATGCCATTTATTGGTGGATTCTACCAGTGTGGGAAAGATTATGTATGCGTGCCGTGAGTTGTCTTCCCGGGTAAACACAAAACACTACTGCCAGTCACACGCAAGTGACCGCGTGGAGTTATCTTTGGTGAACTGAGCATCATCCTGGGCCTACTCTCACGGACTGATTTGCGACACATTTGGCATTTCCCTCTGTCCTCTACCTTTGCATATTTGCCTGTGACTCTAAATAATTGTTGCTAGAAACACTGGAGTCTTTATATTTACATGCTGCAGTATAAACAAAGCTTCCAGTCTGTGTGTTCCGTCGATAAAATTATGGAAGATTCCAGGGCCAGAATTTTGGTGAGAATCCGAGAATCCATTCTCGTAAAGATTCTCCTTAACTTGTCTTTCTTTCAAAAGAAAACCCATTGACAAAAATCTAAATAGATTCTCGCAAAATTTTGCGAAATGCTAGCCCTGGATTCACACATGTTCACACAGTGGAAGCCATGATGAACACACTGTAACATGAGCCATGGTTGGCTCATTTTTGCATGTGACTCAGTTGACCAATCGAGTGATGCGTTGTCAGCCAGACCACACGGCCAAAGTAGTCTGATTTGAAATTTAAGATTTTTTGTTTGAATTTGAATTTAGAACAGCATTTATTGTGAGGAACTTGCCAATGCAGTATACGCAAATTTACTACCATGTACCGATGGCATCCATGGTAGTACGCAAGCAATGGTGTCGATGTGCATCCCATCAGCGCCAACGAGAAAAAGGATCCTAAAACCAATACAACTATTTATAATCTTTATTAAATTTACCTGGGGTAGTGACTCCCAGAAATTACACAGTATTTTTCATCGTAAGTCACCCTATGCAAATAGTTTACTTGTCAACTTGTATTTTAAAATTTTGCCAGTTTCAGTGTTAACAGTCACATAAAAGTCACCCTATGCAAATAGTTTACTTGTCAACTTGTATTTTAAAATTTTGCCAGTTTCAGTGTTAACAGTCATAGCTAGAATCGTGGTAAAAATTGACATATTTTTGTGAATTTGCAAGCGACAATAAATGGTAAATTAGGGTAAATGGTGCGTCCAGGCCTTTGTGTATGGACTGATGAAAAATACCAATATTGCCATGTTCATAGTACCTGGTTATATTCAGACAAGGGGATTTTGAAATCTACTTGTCCTGTGGATAAGTGTTCTTTAAAAAAATTTCCAAGCCCCATTGCTCCAAATGTTTGCAGGATATTTTCAATTGACATTATTCACCATAAAAACACAAAGATGAACTGAACACTGCGTCAATACAGTGGTCCCCCTTTTATAAGGCCACCCCAAATGCAGCCAAAAAGTGGCCTTAAAAAAGGGTGGCCTTTCTTGAGGGGAAGAATATAATGGAAATATCATACTTTCTGCACAAGAATGCTGGCCTTTCAAGAGGGGTGGCCTCTGTTGAGAGGGGCCTTTCAAGAGGAGGACCACTGTCATGCCATTTTCATTATGTCCTACCACATGGCCAGGTACAGCAACAGTTTAAATGCACACAGACTTGTATAGGATGTTTTATTTTCAAAAGTCACTATACTGTAAAAAGAGGTAAATATCACCTGTAAACAACCACTTTAATGCAAATAAACAGCAGTATTTACCTGTCAAAGCAACAATTATTGCACAGCTAGTAACTTTGTTTTAGCCACTCTTATCATGGAACTTGCATTTCACTTACAAACTAACATGCTCCTAGATTTTGTCTGAAAATTTGACATTCAGGTATCGTTATCCAATGTTAATTATGTGTTCCTACCTGGTATGTTAACAATCATAAAAGACACATGTGCAGTTTTCAGTCTCTAGCCAATGACACTCAGCTAAGCAGTACACACAATTTTCATTGTCTTCATCTTCTCTAGACCTACTCGTAACCCATTTGGGGACTGCACACATGTTTTAGATCTGTGGGAAAGGAAAACTATGGGAACAGCTTCTCAGTCAATGGGCCAAATGAAAATTACATGTGGTTCTAGACAAACATATCGGAAAAGCATGTAAATAGTACATTGTAGCCTTCACTGGCACAGCAGCCGTAGATTGATGCAAAAATTAATCTTTAAGGCTGAAATTGGCAAACTGTGGCTGATATTGTTTGTATCGGCTACGGCAAAAAAAAGATAAACAGATGCAGTTTCTCACTGATGAGAAAAACAACTTGCTTTTCGATTATGTGGCTGTAGTAATGCTATGTAGAAACATGGGAATTTTCTGCAATCAGTCTAATGGGGTAGACCTGGGCGTACATTTTCAAACAGACATGTGTAAATAATAAATAAAGCCCAGCCAGTCAATCATTTCAACAATTTGGAATTCAATATCGTCAATGATACTTACACGTCTGCCCGACAAGGAATTCTGATTACAGGTACCTGGACTGCCCCCACATCAATACAGACTTCACTGGCATCTTTGTTACAAAAACAGAAGGTGTGGTCCAAAAAATTCCTGAACCCAATTGTCAGGTTCTCACTGGTACAAATTGTCGAATGTACAGCAAACTGTATTAGAATCGTTAAGTCAACACTTCAGTGCCTTCAATCCAATCACGATAATGTTCTTAGGATTTTTTTTCTCACCTGAAATGATTGTAATTTAAAAAACAACAAAGGCTTAAAATTATCTGCACTCATACCTTGCCAGGCTCTAGTTGTCATGTTTGAAATACTGTGAAATCTTGCATGAAAGACCACCTCCAGATAACCACATTGTGATCTCTCAAAATAGAATTATGATCTCTCGATGGAATTCAATTAAAATTTATGTTTATGTTTATTTTATTTCAATTAACATATAAAAGATACTAAAAAGGGACTTGATAAGTGTGTTCCTAAACGGCAGTTGGTCTTCAAATGAAGTGATCCCTCACGACAAGGACCGCTGTATGTTTTTTTCCTATGTAATTCAATCCCACTTCTTGCCAAGAAGTGGGATTGAATTACATAGGAAAAAAAAAAAAACTTAATGACTAGAGGTCAATTCCTCTTCCTTCAAAGCAATTCAATCCAACTTCTTGGTAACTTAGAGGTCAATTACCACTAAAAGTTTAACTCTTTCAGTGCTACATTTTTTACTGAGTCAACAGTCTTTCTTAGGGCATTTGCACACAAAGTGACAAGAGGAAAGCTGTTGACCTGGGCTATTATATTTTATGTAATTTAAGACATGCTGGTATTTGATTGAAAGGTCTATGAATCTAGCACCACTATTAATCAGAGCAGTTCATTTTAAGTTGTTTGACTTTAGTCACAGTTGGCAATGAAAGAGTTAACCTTGCCAAAAAAGACTATCATTATGGGGTGAAAGTGCGATCATACATGCCAGGTTTTAACTTACTGTCTGCACTGTATATACCTACGCAGTCTCCTTATTGGTGTTAAGATCCCTCAATGATAGGCTACATGACACTCTTTTATGGCAAGAGCCACAATGTTGAAAAAGGCGACCTCAGGCTTGAGCCACACGTTTTTTTTTATTTCACAGTTTTGAAAAAAACAAGTCAAACTTTTCAAAAAATTTCAGGGAAGAAAAACACACCAACAAACTATGAGCAAAATTCAGAAATTTGTGCAAATGTTTTATTCCCCCCCCCCCCCCTTTTCATTTAACACAGCACCAAGGTATCTGTGTGTTTCCATTTAAAAACAAACCAGACAGCAATCAAACATAGATTTCCTCCCCCCCCCTTTTCATTTAACACAGCACCAAGGTATCTGTGTGTTTCCAGTTAAAAACAAACCAGACAGCAATCAAACATAGATTTCCTTCCCCCCCCCCCTTTTCATTTAACACAGCACCAAGGTATCTGTGTGTTTCCAGTTAAAAACAAACCAGACAGCAATCAAACATAGATTTCCTTCCCCCCCCCCCTTTTCATTTAACACAGCACCAAGGTATCTGTGTTTCCAGTTAAAAACAAACCAGACAGCAATCAAACATAGATTTCCTTCCCCCCCCCCTTTTCATTTAACACAGCACCAAGGTATCTGTGTGTTTCCAGTTAAAAACAAACCAGACAGCAATCAAACATAGATTTCCTCCCCCCCCCCCCTTTTCATTTAACACAGCACCAAGGTATCTGTGTGTTTCCAGTTAAAAACAAACCAGACAGCAATCAAACATAGATTTTCTTTCTTTCTTTCTTTCTTTTGTTTTTTTTTTTTTTTTTTCAAATTTGCAGAATTACACTGTCCAGGTTTACTGGACTCCTCTCACCCCAATCCATCAACTTCAAGCTAAAGTATCTGCTCCTGTGCTTTTCTCAAGTGTCATACTTCAGATTTTCTGTAAATCATACAATGAAGAAAGTCTGGCCTGTCACATTCTGAGATACACTTGGACATCAGGGACTACTTCTGTGATGTGTTAGGGAACCCTTTTTCATTTGCCTTATGCTTGGGTGATCATTTATATTTCCTGTGATTTATGGATCAGATAAATTACCTCTGTAAATCAGAACAAAGACACAAATTATAATGATCTCTCATTTAACGCTTTAAGTGCCACATTTTGACTGGAGTCAACAGCATTCGTCAGCAGACTTGGCCACAATACACCCACAGCTCACTGAGGAAAGCTGTTGACCTGGACCTGTGTTTTCTGTGGGAATATAGGCATGCTGGTACTTGAACGATAGCTAGGTCTTTTAACAAAGAATATCCATTTGATAATTCAAAGATGTTCCTCTTAAATCCTTCGAGTTTAGTCACAGTAGGCAGTGAAAGAGTTAAAAGACCACTCCAAGGAGATAGCACCTGGCCTGACAGACCACATTTATCAAGTCCCCTTTGTGCTATGTAGTCCATGATATTAAGGCCACCTGGTTTGACGGACCATTCACTTTTGGACACAGCTGCTGCGGAACTGTGGTGTCTGGAGATCAATGCACTGCTGTGTCATGCACAGACTGGGAGCTGCAAAGGGCAAGTTATTTTACATGAAATGTAACCAAATGCCCTTCACAACCCAACCCCAGCCCAACCCCTCCACCCGAGATCAAAAATACACGGCAACCTTCTTTAGCAAAGACAAACAAGATGAAAAACTAACTTTCAAAATACAAACAGACATGCTAGCCTGGGTAAGCAAGGATTTTCCATCCAATGGCCAGGTGAACCTGCAACTACAAACAGCTCCCCATAATACTCATCTGACATGTCATCAACTCTCATATGCCCATGTCACTCAAAATCTTTGACACCATACTTCATGCTTACATTTTTATTATTTCCCCCTTTTTTTACAAAAAAATTCTCCGTTACCCTTTCGGCAAGAAAAAGGCAAGGGACTGGGAATAACTCATAAAACAAGGGGAGGCACAGATGGAGAATTCAGAAGAGCTTCTGAAAGACAGTTCAGCTCTAAATGATCCCCTCAACTGCAGCTGCCTGGTGCTCCAATCAATTTTGTTCAGCGGTCCTGTCATCACCAGAGCAGGCACCACTGACCTGTATATGGAAAACTGTGACACTGATGCTCTGGGGCATACAGCAGTAATTCCATGAGGGCTGCTCAGGTGCAGACTACTTGGTGTTAAGGAGCCAGATTGAACCAGATTGTGAACAGGTGACCGGTGTGTGTGAAATTTCAGTCCAATTGTTTTGAAATGCTAGCTACAGACTGGAAAATGATACCTTCATAATTAATAAAAAAAAAAAAAAACTGAAAGTCATTACATGCAGTTTCTCTTCTCGTCATGATTTTGATATGGACACTTCATATTTGAATTCCCTGCCCCCCCCCCCCCCCATATTGTCATGCCAACCAGCACTAGTCATCTCTGAAAAGATGGATTCTAGCTTTGTTGTTTTGATGTGGTATGAATTAACTAGAAAAGAGCAGGAGCCTTTGTTGTTATCATGCTGTCATCCCAAATATGACAGGTACACGTGAATGTGGGGCACGAGCAAACCTTACCAATGGCACTCTTATAGTGACAACAATAACCCACACAAAATGCTTTTACTGAATGGCAGGGCTTCACAATTGTCTGTGGACTTTAGGCCTGCGTGCATGCAGGGAACGTTGTCTTAATAATTATGACATCCACCTCATGCAAGCTCTGCATCCACCAATCCACAGTTTCTTTAACTCTTTCAGCGATAACTGCAACTGAAGTCGAACGACTTAAAATGAACTGTTCCAAATTACGATCAGGATCAATGCTCGATTCATGTTCCTTGTTAAAAGACTTTTCATTCAAGTACCAGCATGCCTGTAGTTACATGAAATATAACCGTCCAGGTCAACAGTTTTTGTGTGCACTGCATCCAAAGCATGATGCGGAAAACTGTTGACGCTGTGCAAAATGTGGCACTGAGACAGTAAAGACTACCCTCAAAATACACCACAGCAGTCACTCAAGACAGCTGGTCCCTCATATGAGGTACATAGTAATATTACAAAGAAAGGATGAGATTGCATGGGATGGTCCCCAGAAGAGGGCGATCTTTCGCGAGAGGGAAGACAGGGACCACTTACCGTCAACTAAGATGCAAAGTTCACAAGATTTTCTGACAGGTTATAGCATATCCTGAATTAAATGCCATATTGAAACGTAAATAGCCCTATGATCTTGTGCTGCAAGGACAGACAATGGCTTGTGGTACATGGATGTACATGAGAGATTCAACCTACCTTTATACCCAACACTGCATGCAAAATGCTCTTTCTAAGAGTTTATGTACCCCTTTTAGTGCCAAATTTTGGAATGAGTCAACAGCTTTTCCCGGCACACATTGGGTGCATGCCGAGAAAAGCTATTGACCTGGGATATTCTCTCTGGAACTATAGACATGCAGGTACTTGAGAGTAATTTTTACGAGGAACACTATTCTGGGATACTTACGATAATTCAGACTAGTTTGACTTAAGTAGATCGACTTTAATCGTGCTTGGCATTGAAAGAGGTATTTACCCCTTTACTGACTGGACAAAGACTGAGTCAATGACACTGAAAGAAGTATTTAACCCTCTCCTGACTGGACTAAGACTGAGTCAATGTAGGTGTCCATGGCATGAGCTGCACCCAACCCCTCCCAAGGAAAGCCACTGACCTGTGAAGTACAGTAGTCCCTCCTTTGAAAGACCACTCCTTTGGGAGACCACCTCCTTTGAGAGACCACAATTGTCAGGTCTCTCTGCAGTACTTTTTGTTATTTATACCTCCTTTGAGGGACCACCTGCTTTATGTGACCACCTTTTGGTTGGCACTAGGGGCGGTCTCTCAAAGGAGGGACTACTGTACCATAATGACAGCTCTTATCTACCATTCACAGCAAAAATTGTTTCGATTAACATGTAATACAATCCTCCAGAAACAAATCAGTATGTCTATAAGACAATATTGAATTGTCTATTGCTATCGAGTATCTGTAGTAGGGCCAATGATTTTCCGTTTCAAAAAAAGAGGAATTCCGTTTCATCAGCAAAAATTTTTCAAATTCCGTTTCACTACTTTCTATTTATATATAATTCATATAAGAGAAAATATCAAATTCTGTTTCAAGGATTAAAAAAATACACAATTCCACTTTGATTTCGGAAAAAAAAACGAAAAATCATTGGCCCTGCTGTAGCTGTAGTAAACTGTGCACCCCAACAATGAATGGTCATTGACTCTTTCAGAGCCGCTTAAGTCAAACTACTTAAAATGAACTGCTCTGAACTATGATAAGGGTACTAGATTCATGTTCCTTGTAAAAAGACCACTCATTCAAGTACCAGCATTCCTGTAATTACATAGGACGTGACAGTCCAGGTGAACAGCTTTCCTTGGCAATCGAAAGCATGTGCCCAAAGCGTGCCCAGGAAAGTTGTTGACTCAGTTCAAAATCTGATGCTAGACTTAGATTCTAGACTGAATGACAAAACAATTCCAATTATACACAATAACATAAACTCTCAGTCTGGTGACTGACATGGAGAAATGATGCTTGGTAGTACAATGATCTGTGTGAATTTAGCCACTTACACAACCCAGAGGCCTGCCAATTACCTATGACATACAGAGAATCTCCAATTAAGACCATCTCCATAAAGAGACCATTTCTCCATATTATGAAGACATTGAAACTAGCCAAAAACACACAAAAATTCACTTTAAAAATCATAACATGATCTGTTGAAGAAATTAAGGTCTCACAGTCTTCAGAAGGGTCCCCGTGTAATTTCAAAGCAATTGGCCAAGCTCCTTCCCAGAACATTTCTAAGATTTCAAAACAAAACAAACAAACAAACAAACAAACAAAAGGAAAGGTCCAAAAAACCCTCATAGTATCACAATGCAGTTTCAAAGAAACTGCACATGCAGTTCTGGAGATGATTTTTTACAGATTTTACCCACCAAAATAAAACAAAAAATCATGAAAAGTCTAAAAATAAAAAATCAAATCAAAATCTCCACCATGTTTGAAAGGACTGTGGCTCGTAGTTTGTGAATGAAGATGTGAATTACCATAGCAATCCCCATGGACTTGCATTATAACCAATAGGAATGTATGCATCAACTGACAAGCATTTGAATTAAAAAGTTTGTTAAAAATCAGGGATCTGATTATCAAATTTGCAACAAACCCACATAAGGTAGATCCCAATAAAGTTTGAAGTGGATCTGGCTGACAATTTTAAAGAAGTTGAACTGTGGACAGATGACTGGCAGATGACAGACCAGCAATGGGAGGATATTGGAGTCAAACCCATCCTATAAGTTCAGTTGACTGACAAGTCAGCTGAGCTAAAATAGAAAAAAATTGCAGCAACACCTGTTGAAGATCTAGGGTCCCCAGAATTCCCTGTGCAATTTCAAAGTAATTGGCCTCATGGTCGTTGAGAATACTTCTAAGACTCCCCTCCCCCCCCAAAAAAAATTAAAAAATAAATTATAAACAAATATATTACATTAAAATTTTAAAAAATCACTGGAGCAAGACCATTTGTAAAACCTGGTAGAGACCCACCAATTTTGAAGTAAATTTGGGCAGCAATTTTGGAGAAAAAAATAAAACATGAATTATCATTGGCAGAAGTGTTCCTATGCAATTTTAAAGCAATTGGCCATGCAGTTTTAGACATGTTGGTACTTGAATAAAAGCTCCTTTTAGGTGGAATTTTAAGATTCAATCTGTGTCTTTTATCTACATCAACATACAAGAAAAGGATGTTAGGTATATGAAATAAGTCAGAAAAAAAAAAAGACATGCCGCTGATGCCTTCAGATCTGTGATCTCTCACCACCAGCAGTGAAACATTTGGGCACTGGTGAAATCCCTGTCAACACCACAGCCAACCTTCAAATTCTATGGATGCCAGCTCTTGACAGAGTGGGGCTAACTTTCAACCTTAAAGACTGCTACTGTATGGCTAAAGTATGTATCACCCTGCCTGACCTCAGCTTTCAGTTCACCTTTTGGCTCAAAACAAGTATAACACACTGATCGTAACTGGTTTCATGACCCTTAAAAGTGAATCTTGGTGTGATTTTATCAATTTCATATGATCATAAATTGTAATTAAAATGCAATCCAAGATTGCTGGATCCATGCCCCCTCACCTCACCTCAAGTACAACCTTGCTAATCACAGGTTTCATTTTGGAATGACTGTAGTCGATAAAAATAGGCTATCACTGTCATCTAGATTCTTGACCTAGTGACCTACTTTTGTTTCATCACACACCTTTAGGCCAAGATATGGGTGCATGAAGTTTCATTAAACTAAGTTAAACAGTATAGAAATTATAGCCTGAACATGATTTTATAAATATACATCACTGTGACCCAGATTCTTTACCTAGTGACCTACTTTTGTTACATGAAACACCCTTATGCCAAGATGCACCTGTGTGTAAAGTTCCATTAATCTAAAATGAAGGACAAGCGAATTACAGCCTGGAAACCAAAAGCAGACAGACAGACGCATAATACTTGACCCAGTGACCTACTTTCGTTATATGACAAACCTCTGGGTCAAGAAGTGTGTGTATGAAGTTTCATGAAACTAACTTAATGAGTAAAGAAATTACAATCTGGAAATTATTTCAACAGGATATACCAATGACCCACATTTTTCACCTGGTGACCTAGTTCTACTTCGTGACACATCTTTGGGTCAATATATATGCATGTGTAAAATTTCACGAAACTAAGTCAAAGATTAAAGAAAATTATAGCCCAGACATGAGTTTACAAGGATATGTCACTTGACCCACACACTTGACCTAGTGACCTACTTTTATGCATGACATACACAAATGACAATAAGAGAAGTGTGTTGTTCTCTAACACTGATCTTATGTGCGGCATCTTCTTCCACATAGGTTCCCTATCCCAACATTAAGATTCCTCTGAAGGGAATAACAGGTGAAGCGTTTTTCACCAAGGGGTAACAATGTGCTCTTTTTCTTCATTATTGATGACCTTCCAATTTTGGAAATTGATCCAAAACAAAAATACAAGAGAAACATTTTTTCTCTTAAAAAATACAAGCAATCAGACTTTCTTTCAAAAGCATCAATCCCTTTTCATAAAAAAAAATTATTATTGTTTCATTTTCTTTTTATAAGCATCCTTATTTTCTTACTGCTTTACAATAGCTAAATTTAACTTCCTCATATTAAGGCAACTTCACTTTTCCCAGAACTTTTTTTTTTTTCACTGTGCAGCTTGCTGGTGACATCCTTGCACAACTTGGAACAAGAAAAGTGTATTTTATATTCAATATTCCATTCTGTGAGAGACCCTCATGTTACTGATAAACAGTGAAACTATTACATGGGGAATAGAATGCCCAGACTCACACTGAACACTGGATTTTAACCCTTTCCCCCTTGAATTAAGACTGAGTCAACAGCTTTCCTCGACATGGGATGGGCACTAAGTGCCCAACCCATGCCGAGGAAAGCTGTTGACCTGGATCACGTCTTGACAAGTCTCATCTTCAATTCTCAGTCAAATTGATTTTCATTGCTGTTGAAATCAGTTGAAAATGCTGAAGCAGACGACATTTGACCACCAGCCGGTTTTGGCCAGTTTAAGGGGGAAAGGGTTAATGGTGTAGTAGATGTGTCCAAGCCTCCTTGATGTGCCACAGCAACTGAGAGGCCCCAAAAGTGGAAAAGTGAACGTCCTTATCAGATCAATTAACATACGGAACACAGCAAAAGAGGTTATCTACACCTTAGTTGCCATTGTAGCACTGGCGGATTATGACCTTTCAGCCTGCTGCAACCATAAGAAGGGCGGAACATTTGAAAAAAAAAACAAAACAAAAAAAACTTTAAATATGCACTGATACATTGGTTTGTTACACCAAACATACACCAAAACACTGTGGCTATTGTTCCGTGACAGAATGCAGACTGACTGGTATTTCTCTAAAGTATTAGAGTACATCGTACTGCAAATTTGCTTGATTTACTGTATATTTAATTTTGCCTATTTCACTGATGGCACAAAACCATTAAGACGAAAACATAATGAAAGCTTATTTTAACATAGGTTTTATTAGAATTATGTCTAAAATAGTGAAGTTACAACTTCAGTTGCATGCCTGAAATGCAAACACTGAAGATTTGCTAACATGAAGATATGAACATTTACATAAGGCATCAGGCACATATTTAAATACAATGGTTGCAGCCACCTTAAGATTCTGAGTTGGCAAGTACCACTGTGTGTTAAATGTTAATACACATTGAGCAAAATGTCTCTTCAATGGCTGGTTTACAAGAAAACATAAGGAGTTGAGTTATACTGTGAACACATTTATTTTCATGAGTTCTAATTTTGGCAGTTTTTGCATTTTGAACCTTTCACTGAAACTAAATTCCATATTTTCATCATTATTCTTATAACCCCATGTTATTGTTAGAATTCTTTGTCACTTGGTTTCAAAGCCTCAGCAAAATAAGCTTAAAAAAATGAAAGAATTAATTTTAGGAATTCACAAGGTAATATTCTAAAATTGAATGTCTCATTTTAGGAATAAAGATACAATAGGTGTGTGTTGACTGTCAATATAGCGCAATGACCTCTGTGAACTTGAAAATTGGGTCAAGATCACTATGGGGCAAACTCATCTAAAGTCTTCATAATACGCTTCAGCTGTCAAAGTTTGAAAGGTGCAGCTTCACTTGCTCTCCAGATACAGCATTTACAATAATTTACTATGTTTCCTCCAGTGACCTTGAAGTGAGTCAAGGTCACCGGGGAGCAAACTTACCAAAAGTCCTGATCAGATGCTTCAGACATGAAAGTTTGATGGTCATATCTCAATTTATTGATCAGTTGGTGCATTTACACGGGGCACAGATGCATGCACACAAGCACACGCAGATATGACGACAGCAATATACCATCAGCTTCCACAGCCAATGAACAAAAACTTCAAATTTATGAAAGTATGTCGAGGCAGACAACAATTTACATCCTGGCACTTTTGGGTAATTTGAATGGGAACCGGTTAAATGGTCTCAAAATTGTGCACAATAAGAGAGCATAAGCCATGGGAAATCTAGCACAATACATGTATACACATATATATTGTATAGTTTTCTTGATGTCCACTGGTTTTCATGAAGTTCTATTATTTGTGTGTGGGAGTGTGTGATTTATTTCCGTGATATTCCATAATTGGTGTCAGAAAGTGCATGTGGTAACAGCAGAAATTGCAGGTGTTTCATACTTACCACTCGTTTCATCTTTGCGACTCCCAGAACTGAACATCGGTAAATCTTCAAAGAACTCCATGTTACTGAAACAAACAAGTCCAACATTGAACTATTTTTGTAAAAAATATTCAAAAGTAATGGACACAATTCTTTAATCACTGTGCTGCAGCAACCCACAATGATAGTTTCCTTATAAAGTGCGCAGCTCCACTAAAAGGTGGAAGGAAACCCAAATTTCCACCCATTTTTTTATTTTTCATGGCATTGGTTAGCTCGATATATTGTCTGTCCACTGTTAAATTTGGAACTGCTATCTAAGTTGTAAAGAACTAAAAATGTAGAGAACATTAGCAGAATTTGGCAACTCTACAGTCAGTATGTGTTTGTTCACAAATGGTACCCAGTGAACTGAAGCAAAGCCATCAATATGCGAACCAATCTACAACTTTCCTGCCTGAGAGAATGGAGACATGAAATAACTAGAGGCCGCTCACTGACCGAAAAACGCTGGGTCAGGATGAACAGATGGACAGACCGAGGAATAGGTGACGACAATACCCCTCCAGTAGGTCAAGGTTCCTTCTGTTTGACCTAATGACATAGCTTTGGTGCAAATGTAATGAGCAGAGATATCGTGGCAAAGCCATTTTTCTTCAATGCAGCACTGTGACCTAAATATGTGACCCACAGACCCAGTTTTTACTAGATGTCTGAGGCATCCTTAGGACCAACTGTCATAAATAATTGGTGCAGCTACAATGAGTAATTTAATATTTGAAGATATCATGGTACCGCCCTTTTTCTTCAACCCAGCACTGTGACCTAAATATGTGACCCAGTGACCTAGTTTTCGATAGCCTTCTGAGGCATCCTTAGTACCAACTGTCATAAATAAGCGATGAAGCTACATTTAATATATTTTTAGATATTGTGTTGATGCCGTTTTTTTTCTTCAGTGTAGTACAGTGACCTAAATATGTGACTAAGTAACCTATTTTTCATTCGGCAACTGAAACACCTCAACGGCCCCCCGTGATAAAATTTGGTCTCTGTAAAGTGAGTATTTTTGGAGATATGGCGTTAACAAGGAATGGACGGACAGACGGATGGATGGATACATAGATGGCAATACCCATCCTGCCTATAAGGCCAAGGGATAAAAATCACTGAATTGTATTTTAAAGTTCAACATACAATGATAAATATGTGTCAAGAAGCAATGTTTTTAAGCTATTATGGGGCCTGTATGCATACAGCTTTTTCAGTTACTGCTTAGACCGCATCCCAAAAACGTCATTTGATGTGATTTTGAGAAATATGCATAGGGCATCAGATGTGTAGACCCCAGTTTGTAATTTAGTCATATACACTGTTTACAGTAGACTTGTTTCGCTGAACACAACCAAATGAAATCCAAATTCTTGGTGATGCAAATATTATGCAAAGGCAAAAAAAAGGTCTGACATGGGGTTACTTGAAACCGTTTCCATATTTGCCTATACATGTATTTAACCTATGTGATTCTCAAATTTCCCCAAGTGAAACATTAAAAGATAACCTATTTTCAGACCCTGATAATGTAAATGAAATCTGTCTCTGTCTACTAATTTTTAACATATTTTCCTTATACAATTTTTTATGTACTACAGTGTGTGCTTCTGTTTATGAGCAGCAATGAGACAGACACCAGTGCTTACAATGTTGATTTACTAAGTCTTAACTTGTTTCTTATATCACAGAAGTTGAAACATAGGGAGTATTATTGGTATGTGTAGTGTTGTGCATCATTGTTATGAGCCGCTGTAATCACGGATGCATGGTTAATGATGATGTTATGGGCACACTGAGGTTTAATAACACTGATCCTGAAAAACTGTAAGGTGACAGGAAAAGATCGAGGATGATAGCGAAAACTTTCTATTGTTTAGAAACTTCAAAGGGCCATGTCAATGTCTATTTGATTAAGTAATAAAACCTGTCAAATTTCTTTGTCTGTCATACCAGGGCCGTGCTTTTCAGACATATAAGGGTTCATTAAGAGGGGCCATGCCATCTGAGGGCAGCGCAGCTGATGCAAAATGGGAAAATATTGATGCCAGCTTTTAAAATGAATTTAAGTAAACATATTTAGATTCTATACGTTTGCATTATGGAAAGTGTACTTATTAAGTGATTATTTATTAGATGTTATTCAGGAAAAGGGCCCCTGTAATAGGAATGGGAGACCGCATCGTACTATGTGGCAACCTTTCCCAGGAGCAGGTGGCATGCCACCCTGCATGCCATAGTGTCCCAGCATGCACTGATGAAATAATGTGCAGTAGCTCTTGCCTAAGGGTGCACATTCTTAACACAGTGAAAACTATTTTTTCCTGGCAGATGAAAATAAAGTATCATGAAATTATGCCAATGCATTTGTTTTGTAAATTAATAATGTTCTGTACATAATATTTATATATGAAACTGCTTTGATGTCTGCAGTACCAACAAGTTATAAGGTTCATATTTTAACATTATTATTGTTGTTGTTGTTATAATGATGTTATGTACATTTTCAAAACAGATTTAAACTCTTTTCTTGTATGAGTCGGTCAAAATGTCAAAATTTGGTTGACATTTTGACATGATTAAACAGTTTTTTATTTTATAATGATATATACATGATCTAAATAAAAGTGTTTTAAATGTCTAAGAAGCTAATACGATAAGATTTAAACATTGTGGCATAACGTAACGCACACTGCCAAAATAAATTAGAGTTTTTCATGTCTGATCTCTCATGCACCACAACAAACATACCAATAAAATCAGTTTATTTCAACCTTTGTAATATAAGAAACAAGTTGACAATAAAATAAACCATCAGTCAGCTCTTTATCTGAAGAAAAATTGTTAATACCTCCAGCACTGTAAGCACCATATATTGTGCGTTGCTGCTGTCACAAGTGCTGATACAGTTTTTAGACAGAACGCTAACAAAATATGACAGATGCTCATAACAGATACACTGATTTCTCTCGAATACAATGCATAGGTGCCAAAAGTAACAGAGCATTGAATAGCTGATTAGATTTTGGGGTCACTTTCACCTATTTAGTGGTCACCATGATTCATTCAAAACCCGCTCAGCTTTTGTTACAGCAAGGTGCTTCTGGTTGCTGAGTACAGTTCAAGTAAAATGACACTCTTGCCTAAATTGGCACATCTTGTTTCAGGCGTGACTTGATTTTCAGTGAAGGTGTCCATATGAGCTGAGTACAGGAACAGAACTGATTCTCTACTGAAATTACCCCCAAGACCTTAAGTTGCTCAACTGGTGCCCCTGTGATTTTTTGTTTTTTGTTTTTTGTTTTTTGTTTTTTGTTTTGTTTTGTTTTGTTTTGTGTGTGTATGTGAGTGTGGGTTTTTTTTTCGTTTTTCGCTATTTTTGTCCTCTCCAAAACTGTAACCCAGATTATTCTGAAATTTGGTGGAAATATAGATTGTGGGAGGATTGAACAAAACTGTGCACTAGATGGTGGAACTCTGGATTCCTGAATTTTTAATGATTTTTTCAGTTTGGGTACCTGTTGGTTAATGCATGCATTCCTATTGATTACCATGTAAGTCAATGGGGATTGCAATGGAGAGTCATACTTCCTCTTTAAAATCCTCATCCCCTAAATCAGAGTGGGACTTATAACAGGTTGGATATCTAAGTCAGTGAAGGGTGGGCTGTTCACACAGCCCTGTTGTATTTTGTATTTGCTGTTCAACAAGTGGCACTCCAAATCTGCTCAGGTTGCCTCATTTTTAATGAATTTTTCAATTCTCAATACCAGACTGTCACACTCCTCTTGTGTTACATTTTGTTGGTCAGCTCAAAACTGGAAAACTACATATGGCATTTTCATTACATTTACACCCTTGAGAGAGGCCACCTTCTTATAAGGCCACAATTCTGGTACATTTTAGATGGCCTCATAAGAGGGGACCATCGTACACAGTTATTACCCCAGACTTGCCCCATGGCTTCTAGGCCTTTGGCCTTGTTTATTATACAGATTTCAAGATAAGTCGCAAATCGTGCAGCAAACCCATATCTCCACTGTCTCTTTGTGTACACAACAGTACGTTATCACCATGATGTGTTTGTTAGTTGTGGTACATTCTGCAGACTGTTGTGGCTGTGTGTTCATGTATATGTTTATTGCGTTTATGCTGAATGTTGCCAAGATATATGGCTTTGAAGAGCAAGCCATTTTTTACCTTACAACTGCCTAAAGATGTATAGTCATTTTATACTGTATCATAGAATGGCTGTAGTTTTAGTGATATATCCTACAGTTATCTTGAGGGGTTCACTCATTGTCAAGAGTGAGAATCTCACAATCATGTAGGACTCGCATTGCCTTGGATGAAATCAGCTGTGAGAGTGCAAACTTAGTTTATCTTCTCACCCGCAATGCCTGCAGCAAACAGTATGTGGGACAAACATTGTGCCCTCTATGAGAAAGATTACCCAAACACTTTGGTTACATCACAGTGGATAAATGTGTACTGTGGCTTTATCTAGTTGTTAATCTAGTGCATACATTTGAAGCTGCATACAAGATATGCAGTCAAAGTCTGTTGTTTTGAGGGGCGGGTCTTTTTGTTTTGTTTTGTTTTGTTTTGTTTACTTTTTCTTTTTTTCTCGGGGGGGGGGGGATTTTTTTTTTTTTGCTTGTTTTGGGTTTGTTTGTTTGTTTTTTTGTTTTTTTGTTTGGGGGGGGGGGTCCAACACCATATCTTTTGAGAAGTGGTGCATAAGTGGCCTGCAAGCTCCAGACAAAACAGGTGAATCAGTAAGTGCTCCATGCAGCAACACAGCTCTTCTCACCATTTTCTACATGTGACCCCCTAAAAGACAAATATGGCAAAACATGGGCTAAAGTAGTCAAAACATTGTCAGTATAGCCAAAGGGTAAGCCCAGAGGGTTTCTTTGAATAATATTGCTAAACTAGTTTTATTCTGAGAACATAAATGCTATATTTAGTCATTTTTATCCAAGTGACTCCGAGATAATCTTAGGCTACTTAATTAAGTGCACAGATTATCTAGAATATGTTGTACACCTGTGCAGTCAATCTTGGTGTCTGTTTATGTTTTCTACTCTCCCCATCTTGATTTCTTTACAGTGACAGGGTATACACTATAAATAGGAGACACCACATGTCAGTGGCACTTATATTCTGCTGCCTGCATCTGACAGTCTGTTCAGTTCTCAAAACCAATTGCGACCTCCACAGTGGGGTCACTCTAAACACCAGGCTCAAACGCTTGTTACTGTCTCCTCACAACATTAATGTCACAGTTGAAATACATGATACCAATGGAAGATCCATTGCTAGAAGCCAGCAAACCAGTAAACAGTACATCTTCCACCTTGAATTGATTTTTATTTTTTATTCTATTTTTTTTTTGTGGTATATCATTCACTTAATAATACATGGTCACATTTCACATGGATCAAAAATATGTATCCTTACATTCAATTCTTTTTCTGCTACACACATAGCTTTTATTAATCTGGTAGATTGGTTGGTCACTGAAGCCAACACATGATATTTCATATTAGTTTACATGTCTTTCAGGTCATTCCATTGTTACTGTTTTCATTGAATTAACTTCGGAGTATAAGTACAAGATTTTTTTCCAGTGTCTATCTACTATCATGAATGATATCCAGCCACACCCAATGGGGTTGGCTTCAGAAACACTGTAAAGTACATAAATTCATTTAATATAAGGGCTTTTACTGAATATTAAACCCAATAAGGCTAGAAATTAGAACTGTTCTCAATTTACATCGACAGCAGACTTTTGTCCCAGTCAGTGAGTCACCAATGAGTTTGGATGGCACCCACGTAAAGTCCAGTACGTGACATCTATTATGACCAAAAAAAACACAAGTCACGTCTTACGTCATTTACTAACATGTCCTTTGGACGGTTAGGCCCGTATATCAGCCAAATGCATAAACGTTGTAACCTATGGTACACTGTCCGACATTCTTTGTCAAATGTCAACCCTCACTATATAAAGGCAGCGTCTTTTAACAGTGTTTCAGCTACTCCCTGATGAGCTCAGCCTATAAGTAAAGCCAGTCAGAGGTTAGGGTTTTTTTCCACGTCTTTGTTGGCCCCTGGCCTTGCTTTGTCTTATCTGATATGTACAAAAAAAACAGCCATACAAAACTAAAAGGTCTAGCTGCAAAAAAATATATAAATTACTTTTAATTTTTCTGTAGGTACTGTGATTGCCTTTCTGTACTGGAAAACTGAAATCTCCTACAGTTATATATGATGTGCCATGCACGCACATACACACATGTATCACCAGTTATGATCATTTTCATAATTGACCTCAATGACATAGCACTAGCAACATCATCAAATGAATGCCTGTCAACGATTTGTTCATTATAATAGGCAAGAATTTACATTTAAATTTAACGTGTCTACTAGAAGACCCAGAAAGCTACACATACTGACACCAATACTACACATATTGACACCAAAATCTCATCAGTTCATCTTGCCAGGTAAGGCCAGCATATAGCCAAATTTGAGCAAAATACATGCAGGCATTCTGTCGATATTGTGGTAAAGAGAATGTACACATCCGGAGGACAACCCAAAAGCAGAAAGAGTCCCCCCCCCCCCATGGGGCGGACCCTTAAAAGTTCTGATTGCTGACATGATTAGAATAAATTCAACTTTACAACTTTTGTTAGTGGTTCATTGGCTGTGCCTAGAGCACAAAGCTATACATTAAATTGGAATAGCATCTTTACCTACAATATTTTTGAAGATGTTTAGCACCTAAATTGTTCAAGTGTCCATAATTAGCATAAATTTAAATTCTACAACTTTTGTTTTCACCTTATACCTTTGAAGACATTCAACATATGAGTTGTCCATGTCCCTTATTAGCATAAATTGAAATTTTACAACCTATACATCTATGGTTCATAGAACATGCCTAAACCACAAATACATGTATATGAATTGAAGTTGGAATGGCATGTCCATCTATAATAATTTTGATGATATTCACCATTTAAATCGCTCATGTTTCCAATTAGAGTAAATTAAAATTTTCAAAGTTTTGGTTGTGGTTCATTGGAACAGCATAAACCAAGGCATTTCTTGATGTTATGGTGTCCAAGAAAAGCTTGGGGAAAATTTGTTGTAAAGGAGCGAGTGAGAGACACACAGAGAGAATGAAGAATCCCTGGAAAAACAGTAGTCTGTGTTAGCACAGAAACATGATAAAGAATTTTGCACGATCACACAACTAAGAAGGAAGGAAAGAAAGAGAGCAAGAAAGAATGACTGTGTTTGCACAGAGTTATATTAAACAGACATCCCTGATGCAAATAAGAATGAGTTCCTGATGTACACAATGTTTCAAATATTTTTTTAAAGGTTAGTAAATTCCCCAGTCCACACTATATATATATATATATATATATATATATATATATATATATATATATATATATATATATAAAACCAAGGCACAAGACAGACCAACCACGGCTCTGAAAGAGAACGCCACCACCACCACCGCCACCACCACCTCACCCACCCTCCCACCCCTCCTTCTTTCAGAAAACCTTAACTTGGGGGCGGTTAATGTACCCTATGGGATGTGCTCAAAAGTAAGAGGCAGCTAGGTGGGTCTTCTGACATGAAATATTACCCTCTCTGTGGATTTTTCTTTTCTCTTTTTTTTTATTAACAAATTAGGCCACAAATAATCCTTAAGCAAACTGTATTACTTTTTCTTACATGTGACTTACTCCAAATAAACAACTGTACATCACCTATCCAAGCATAATCAGACTGGTCACAAGATTGTCATATTTTGACCCATATATTATATTATACTGTATGTGGTCACACCAATATCAAAGTCCACAATCACTTACTTGTATACTCTTTATAAGCCATTGAAGTTATGTGGATATAACTTACACACTGTAAGGTGCACAGCATTCACAAGATTTTCACATTAACCCCTATTTAAAAAATGCAGACTACTTCAACACATATTTTTAAAATTTAGACACTTGGGGCAGGAATTGGTCAATACATTATTGCAGATCCCCACTGTCTACAGATGTTAACCTAATGTACATGTACATTGTGCCAGCCATTGTGCTTCACCATGTGCCTTCCTGAATACATGACCCTGACAGCAATAAGTAAAACTTTATAGAATACATTCGTCTTCTCCAAGTTTGTACACATTGAGGGCTACAAATACATGCTGGAGACATCCCTTTATAACTTGATGAATGGACAACCCAAAACATTATCAGTCCCACTTCACATTGGCTTTTCAGCACTTCAATGCAAACCCCTTGAGTGGGTGTTCCATCCTTGCACATGCATGGATCTTGTGACCTTGAAAATGAGGTCAAGGTCACCAAAACGGAATCAAATCAAGAAATGATGTGAAGATCCAAATGGGGCAAATTTTGGTTTCAGGTGACCAGTAAGTCTCATAAATAATAGCACACAGACAGAATCACTGATAAAACCATGGATCAAACCATGAACAAAACAACAGACAGAGGGATGGACAACCCAAAACATAATGGGTCGCCCATTACATTGGATTCATAAAAACTGCATTTTATATACAACACTTAATTCCATGTAGGCCCCTCATATCACAGATAAACAGGTAAACTGATGAAGCATATGATGACCAGCATTGGACTGAACACCTGCAGTATAATCTGCACCAGATGTATCCCAGCCACCAAAAGGTCCCCCATCTGGTAAAATGACTCTCCCTATCAGCTTAATTAGCATATGCAAACACAACAGAATGGAACAAAGATGTTATCTACACCCCAGTTGGCCTTTGAAGTATGGGAAGAGGGGATAAGACTGGTACAATCTCTAAACATGCACATACCACCATGCTGCCACTGGAAAGTCTCTTTCCAAGAACACAGACAGAAGTAGCACAAAACATGAGCATGTAACAGCCTCATATGTAACAGCAAGATTATGATAGGCGGTTAACATGAAACCAGTTCCTGTTTTGACTGTATATGTGTTGAACAGCCACTGCTACATGCTGTATATGGACCACAGCTGGCACTCGACAGTGTCTCTCGAGCAAATAATAAGCATGTATTTTCTTTCTCCTCCTATCAAGATGTTGCATTGTTGTGTCATCTTAAGGACAAGATAAATAAGTCTTTACTAGATATTGTGTTGTCCTCAGTCTAGGATACATGGACATCCATCTAAAAATGACATAAATTCATGCCATGCTGTCAGAACTTTCTCCTGTCTTAGTGTGGATTTCCCACATGACCCAAACATAAGAGGTTAAAATAAAATGATGATGAATCATGAAGACAGCACCTGGCCTCCTGGTGGAACCAAAGATTATTTGGGCTCCAGCCATAAAACAGGGTTAGTAGTTTTTTTTCCCCTCAGAAAACCACTATGTCTATTGTGAATAAAATAACCCTGGCGAAACTTTGTGCTTTTTTCTGTAAAATTTCATATAAATCAGTAGTTTGTTTGGCTTTGACTTGCCTTTACATTGTATTTAAATTAGGAGCTGCATGGAGACTGATCAACTTAAGTTTTTCTAAGTTTGACCATGAAGGAATAACTAGATGGAGGAACAACACTGATGTATATTAGCCAGGCTCCTGCAAGGTCCCATTGTTCTCCCATTAAATTTCAAAGGAGAGGCCTCACTAATCCCCTACAATTGGCCCTTTCAAGCTGATGATATTCACCACCAGCAGTGTGACCAGCCGCGCGGCGCCCGTGTCCAGGGTATTTGAAGGACAGATGGTACAAATTCAAACATCACTCTCGTTAATGGGAGGTATGAAATGATTGGAAAAGCTTCTTGAGCAATGAATTATGGGAAGATTTGAACAGGAAAGATGGCAGGCTACATGTTGATGTTTGAATCGCAGAAATTTGATGGATAGATAGGATTTTATGTCCAGTCACCTGATTTTCCCAATGCAGTATGGCGGGAAAAGAAATGACAATTTGATGATTTTAAAACATTATTAAATATACTTTCCCTGCATTTCCCCTCTTAAAAGGATCAATTTTTAAAGAGTAGAGATGTGAAATATATGTTGCCTGAAGTCAAACTGAGGGTCACAAGTAGTCACACCTGCACAAAATTAATTTTAAAATATCTCATTTTACAGATTTCAATACAAGACTGTAACGATAATAGAGGTGTCTAAGTGAAATATAGTTGACGGCAATAACCAAACTATGCTGAACATTCCAGAAACTCGCTAAAGCAAGCCAAACAGCAGTGACTGCAATGTTTAGACAGCAATATGCGAGGTGCAAACTTTGATAAGAGATTGTGTATTGGGCAGCGGCCTTGAATATCATTCTCCTTTAGAAGTCACTGCATTGTTTCGCCATCTAGTTTATTGCTCCATGGTTTGAGCATGAATTATCATTTTCTACAGTAAAATTCAAAAATAGTATTTCACTGTACAGCACATGAACTAAACATTGTTACAACTAAATTGTGATGTGCCTGCATCCTTGACGTAGTGCATTACACATGGACAAAATCAACTGTATGTGAGGGATATTTGATTATACGTCACAGGTAACGTGGAATAACTACCATAAACATAAACAAACATGGCACAGCAGTTTGCCATTAAAAGAATAACTAGGGCATTTTTGGGGTGATGAATACCCAATTTAACATAGAATAAATAAAGTCTTACATGGCTGGAGAGTGTGTTACAATTTTTGTCTCACTCACAATCACTGTTAGATGGGAAACTCTTCAGTCACGTGTGATTTTCCCCACTAACAGCGATCCCTCATTGAGAGAAAAATGATACCTCACTCTCAGCCATGTAAGATTCTTTGTTTTATCTTCTTTGAATCAAAATAGTGCTCGCAAGCAAATTCTTGAACTGATTTTTAAAAAAACTGTATACAGTTTTGAGTAGATAATCTTAAGTACTCTTTGGAAGAAAAAAGGCAGCCTCTTTGAAGTTGTTACTGACGACAGCCTCCGCAAAAATAAATGTCCATACCTATCTGTGACACATTTGACGTGGAAGCATCCACAATTCACTCTGTCAGCATCTATGTACAAACACAACATTCTTGTGTAGTGTCATGCCACATATGCAAAAAAAAGAGAGAAAGTATGAGGAAGATCCACATACTTTTTGGTGTATCACCTGATCTTAGAATTATTCCAAACGTATTGTAAATTGCTCTTATTATTTTCACAGGTTTAAATATTCATGATTTTTGTATTTTTGACATTTCACTGGTAGGCTTACTGTTGTTTTAATTCCAAAATTTTAGACACAAAGAATGTTAAAATACTATTTCACCATGTTTTTATTCCCTTGATTTTGTGCTATCAGCAAAATGAGGATACAGTGAAATTAAAGCCATTTACACTAATCTGTGAAAATTTTAAAAAGTAAAATGTAACATCAGATGGTTAATTTGTCATGCAGGTAGCTTATACAACTAACTGATAAGCAATCAGGTAAACATGTATCGCATAGGCCTTATTTAGAAAACCTTACCATACCTTTTTATTTTCATATATTTTGTAGTTTAGCTTGACAGGTAACTCCATGTGGGAAAAATATTCCCACGGGCTTTGCATTAAATCTGCTATTTTCTGTTCTTTGGGGTTTTTTCTCCCACAAAAAGTGTTTTTGGCACATTCCAGATGACAAGAGGTATATATTCCTGAATACAATGTATGGACTTCTTTTTCAGATTTTCTGCCATATTTCAATTTTTTTAGTGAAAAACACCAAGAACTCACAAGCTAGTGAGATCCTCTGTAATTCTATGTATCTAATTATAGTTCAGCCATATGTATCCCTTTTTTGTACGTGCATAGAATTTGTAATAATTATGCAAAAAATTAAAAACTACGTGCATGATGCATGAGCAAGCAGCTGGATGACTAACTATATGCCATAAAATTTGTATATTTTGTAAATGAAAATGATAGAAATGGAAAAAAAAGTTTTTCTCAAGAGTTTTCTACATGTTCTCATATCATCCTAAATCCAAGGTCCGGCTACATGTTTACACTTAACCCTTTCAGTACAAAATTTTGGACTGAGTCAACAGCTTTTCTCTGGGTTCATTGGGCGCATTATGCCAAGAAAAGCTGTTGACCTGGGCTATTGTCCCTGGAACTATAAGCATACTGGTACATACTTGAATGAAAGGTCTTTTTATGAGAAATACAAATCTGGGATCCTAATGATAATTCAGACTTGTTTGACTTAAGTAGATCCACTTAAGCCGTGATTGGCACTGAAAGAGTGAATACGAAGAACCCAAGTATTTGACCTAATTACCATTCCCAGCCCCTTGGCCTTATCTGCGTGTGTTATATGGATGACTCTATGACCCAGTAAATGGTATGAATAATCTCAGCCTCACCAGTTGATCACTTTAATAGTTTATTTAACACTTGACTTAATAGTTCAGTGCATTTGGGTGTCCCTGGACAAAGCCATGGTCATTCTCTTTTGTACAGAACATTCTTCGCAGAATGAGACTTTGTAAAAGGGACCCAAGTTGCTGTGCCACAATAGACTTGTTTGATCCAGGAGTTTTTGGCACTGGCACAGCATGCTACTATTGGAGTGAATGCAGTGTCTTCCTTCACACAGTATAATTTCCAGTAAATCTATCTACAATAGGGCCTGGTATACGTGCTGGTCATGGACACAGAAGCAGGTCTTGGAAGGCTTCCCCTGTGGCTCATCTCGCTGTCTTTGTTGATGTATGGAGAGTGTGAACAGGTGCCAGAGCGAGTGCCAAAGTGCTTCTACACGCTCCATGTTTTACCCAGAGAGTAGTCGGCATCAGAGACACCTGAGCCTCACTCCCTGACCAAGCCAATGGACCACCTGCAGCAACCAATCACATGTTTGTCAACAGCCTTGTGCCATACCCTGCCTGGGGCCACAGCAATGCACCTGCTTTGGACTCCCCGTGCACTGTTTACATTCTCTATTGAATCATCTCCTATTTTTAACCTGCAGACTCATTCACTGTGATTATCTCAGCACATAACAGAATTTCTATTAAAGCATATATACCTGTTGTGTGTGGAAATTAAAAGTTCACTCTTACATAAAAATGAAACTTTCTTTTCAATTAAACCACCTACATGCTCACAAAGCTGACCTATGTTAACTCTTTCAGTACCAACTACGACTGAAGTCGAACTACTAAACAAAAACTGTTTTGAATTATAATAAAGGCACTTAAGATTTATGTTTCACATTAAAAAAACCTATTATTCAAGTACCAGCATACCCAGAGTTACATAGAATATAGCAGTCCAGGTCAACAGCTTTCCTCACCCCATTTTGCATTGAGTAAAGCAGTTGACTCAGTGCAAAATGTCGCACTGAAAGAGTTTTCAACCTTAACTCAGTCCATACTGACTGTGTATAACTTCACACAAAGCTTCTGCTTTCCCATCTTTGTGTTGTCACTGTTCTCCCCCAGATAGCAACAGGAGATTTTTTTCTGCTGATGGGATAGGACCTGTATACTGATGCACTGTGTACCACAGTCTTGGACAGCATTTAACTCTTTCAGTGCCAATCACATCTGAAGTCGATCTGCTTAAGTCAAACAAGTCAAACTAGTGTGAATTATCATTAGGATCTCAGATTCGTATTCCTCGTAAAGAGACCTTTCATTCAAGCACCAGCATGCTCTGATTCCTGAGAAAAGCTGTTGACTCAGTCCATTAAAAAAATTTGGCACTTAAAGAGTCAATCTTCAGCCATACATATAGCTGGTGGTTCTGACATGCCCTCAATGTTCTTCGGATCAGTAGCAAATACAGTGCAAAGCCTCATTATTAGAATGATACATGGACGACCGAAGAAATTAAAACAAATCACTTTGGAAGTGGACTTTTTGCTTTGTCTCCCTCCCCCCCCCCCCCATGACACCACAATGAACTTTGAAATCTTATTTGACAGTGCCACTGTCTTGTGTGCAGAAAACCAAAACCCACCGATCACTTTCAAACAATATACTATTATGGAAACACAGATCACTTTAATTTGGCGTTGCAGATAGGCTGCTTGTGACAGCAATCCAAAAGTGCCATGTCTTCACTAATAATCAATAAATAGACTGTGATTTGCCATTGATGCCTGTCCCTATACCTGACTGTATCCTGATATATGCACTGGTCAGTCGGCTGAAGAGTTATGCCCCAGCTACACATAAGGGTAGCACCAGGCTCTCAGGGCAGCTGGAGAAGCAGCCATAATCCAGTGCAAAGATGTACCCAGGGCTAGAATTTTGGTGAGAATCCGAGAATCCATTCTCGTAAAGATTCTCCTAAACTTGTTTTTCTTTAAAACGAAAATGAATTGACAAAAATCCAAAAAGATTCTCGCAAAATTTTGCAACATTCTGGCCCTGGTAGCAACAATCAATTGATCATAAAATTTTACACATGTACAGTCCCAGATCTGGAACAACATGTTTGGAGTTTCTACGTATTAGTCTTCATGTAAAATGGAGATAAATTTAAGGCGGGGGAGGGAGAGTGGGAAGGAAGGAGAGGGAGAGACGGAGGGGGAGAGAGAGTGAGAAGGCACACAAACAAAATGCCACACATGGAGGGTCCAGGAGTGTTGTGGTTTGTTGATACAGATCTTGGAACAGCATGCTGGTTGTAGAGGTGGCACCAGTGGGATACTGACAGCATCATGTCATATGTGGGTGTGCTTCAAAGTACACAGTTTACATGTAGTGAAACATTTTCCTCCTCACAATATAGTTCCTAGCAACCACTTTTTGCTGGCGGCAGGGCCAGAATTTCGTAAAATTTTGCGAGAATCTATTTGGGTTTTTGTCAATTAGTTTTCTTTTTAAAGAAAGACAAGTTTAGGAGAATCTTTACGAGAATGGATACTTGGATTCTCGCCGAAATTCTGGCCCTGTGGTAGTAGGGGAAGCCGGAACTACTTCATGGGCAGACCCCCTCAGTGAGTGAGTCTCAAATCTTCTATGTTAAAATGCCTGTCATAACAGACAACCTGGCAATACCTGCATGACTACTTACCACTGAATTCAAGGGTGGACCTTCAAGACAGCGACAAACATTTCACTTTTTTTATATTCTATGTTTCAGGGTGAATTATCATTTTCTAGAGTGAAATTCAAAAGAAGTAATTAACTCACTGTGGATCACATGACCTAAACGTTACAACTAAATTGAGACATGCCTATATCAGTGACATAATGCATTAACATACAGACAAAATCAAATGTGTGTGAGGGACGTGACGTTGAATAACTACGAGGAACGTAAACAAACACGGCATACCAGGTGGGCATTGAAAGTAGAGCCAAGGCATTTTTTGCATGAATACCCAATTAAACATAGAATAAACAAAATCCTGCATCACTGGAGAGTGAGCACTATTTTTCTCCCACTCGGGATCATTGTTGTTGGGCAAAATCACCTGTGACATTTTGCCCACCAACAACGATCCCTCCTGAGAGAAAAACAGATGGCAACTGTCCCCGATCATCAGGGACAGTCCCTGAAGTTAACGTAGATTTTGACAAATTTATGGTGTTTTCCCCACATTGAAACTGAGTATTTTCTTATACGTGTGTGTGTATATATATATATATATGTGTGTGTGTGTGTGTGTGTGTGTGTGTGTGTGTGTGTGTGTGTATATATATATATATATATATATATATATATATATATATATTCTTTGTTAAATATGCTGTGTACCTGATATTCTCTATTATATGTCCCTGAAATGGCATTTTGAATGTTGGCATCGCTGGAAAAATAGTAACTCACTCTCAGCCATATAAGATTATCTATATTTCAAAGTCTTTTTTGTTTTTGTTTTTGGTATGAAACCACATCACCATAATGGCTATATTGCTTCTTGTTGCACTTTCTTACAGCAAATCATGTATACTGCTACTTTGGTGCTTGACCACACAACAAACCAGTTGTCGATGTCAATAACCGATGAATTGTGAAGTGACCTTGATCAAACAGAAGTCATGATTTCTGCTGAAATAATCATGGTAATTAATCTTCCTGGACTTTGTGACAGGGATCGTAAACAGTGCATTTTCTTTTCTGGTGTCTGACAGGCATAACCAACATGACATGTGATATGCTACGGATAAATCTGCTTGTATCATCTATTCAAGATCAGGTAGGTAAACACATGATAACTGGCTTAAATGTCATCCATTGTCTGCCTTGTGCTCTCAACATACAACCATCAACCCATCTGTACATATACAATAGCTGTGTACATAACCTGTAACTTGTATCTAATATCAAATTTCCACTATGTTTTATATATATATATATATATATATATATATATATATATATATATATATATATATATATATATATATATATATCGACACACACACACATGTAAGATTCATGTGTCAATATGTCACATCCATTGTCACTCATTTAGAAAAATACAAAGGTAAGTTTTTTCTAGCCACATCAATTCTCTTTCTTCCTCGGCTTAGTTTCCTCAATAATCTGATTGAAGACAACCAGATGCGGACTATCCTACTGAGCTGCCCAGGGCACCATGCTTCAGCTGGCTAGTACCAGCTGGAGCATGCTGTCTAACAGACAAGACAGACAGTCCACATTTCAGACAGGCTCTTCACAGGAAGTAACACAGGTTGAATGAGGAATTCTCACCTACATGTAATACTGGCTAACAATACAGGTAGGTACATCTGTCATATTGTGCCAGGAGTTAACTCTTTGGGACCATGTAACAGTACGCAACTTTTTCCCATTAACTCTTTCCGCCTCAAAACTGGCCAAAATCAGCTGGTGGTCAACTGTCAGTTTGCTTGGTGTTTTCAGTTAACTTCAACAGTATTGAAAATTGATGACTGAGAATAGTAGATGAGACCTATCAAGATCACATGCCCCAGGTCAACAGCTTTCCTTGGCATGGGTTAATCACTTGGTGCCCAACCCATGACAAAGAAAGTTGTTGACTCAGTCTTAATTCAAGGGAAAGGGTTAACCTTTTAGCTGTTACACTGGCAAAAACTGAGCTGGCGGTCAAACATCATCTGCTTCATTGATTTGGACTAATTTAAACAGCAAAGAAAAATAATTTTATTACAAAGTTGCTGATTAGACCTATCAAGACAGCATGCCCAGGTTGACAGCTTTCCTTGGCATGGGTTGAGCACTTAGCCTCCAAGCCCTGCTAGGGAAAGCTGTTGAATTAGTCTTCATTCAAGTTGGAAAGGGTTAAAAATCACCACAAATGGTCATCCATTAGTCATAAACGTCATATGCTCCCTTTTTATGTGATTGACTGCAATTATTTATACTTTGCAAGGTACACAGCCATGTAAATACTTTATCGTATAATACTCTACATGTTGTGGCAGTTGGTGATGAACAAGCTGCTGCTCCCTTGTCATACCATCTTGCCGTTTCAATGGAAATGTCCAAAGTCAAAACCAAATTTGCACTAAATGCCAGAACCAGGCTGTGTTTAACACCTCTGTGTGTCAACCATCCCCAGGCAGTTCAAAGTGGGCTTCCTTTCATCAGACGCCCATGCAAAGGCCGCATAGTCTAAATTTCCTTTTCAGTAGGATGTTTCTGATTTGTTCGGTTTATTTCTTCCCGACTGAAAGAGAGGTTTGCTATTTTTACACTACTGTGAATCGATTTAATAATCTCCACCACCACCCCATTCAAAAAAATAAATAAATAAACAAATAAAAAATTACAAAACCCACTAAATACAAAGCAAACCATCAAAAAATCAGTCGAATCAGTCTAGATACCTACAACATTCCTGATCGTATGTTATGGCTCATTCAGTTCCCCTCAATTATTGCAGATTTTGAAGTGGCTGACAGGTGGTAGTTGCAACCCACCCCCACTCTCCCAACCCCACCCCAACCATAACCCCTCACCTAGCATGATGATAAAACCTTTGGTTCATAACCACTATTGTCTCCCCCAGGGGTCTCTGTGTGATGTTAGGTTATGTTTGTCACATACCAACACTGCCCATTTTGCATCTTTCACAGCCTCATAAAGTTTTCATTTACAGCAAGCAAGCCCCCACATTGCCAATATCCTTAAAGCTTTTATTGTTCTTTATGCTATGGACACAGGCTGGTTCATCATTAAATCATTCTGTCATCATTTCACAACCATATTTATGTGGGCTCCAATTTCCAGGTGTGTATTTATTCTCCTGTATCTGGTGTATGAAGCACAAGGCTGCCATCGGCTTGTATCAGCCACATGATACCTCAGATATGCTCCACAAATGTTGGAAAATGCATCTGCTGCAAATCGAAACAATTGTCTCACTTGACCCAAATGGCCCATCCGTGATGCCGTTGTAGAGCTTCGGAGGCTGAGCTGTAGGAAACTGCATAGAAACAGATGCTACATATTTGCTCAGCTTCAACAGTTGTTGAGGCAGATGTTGGCCACTGTATTCTTTATAGGATACAACATCAGGGCCGCCTATTGATTGGCAGGCACATTCACTATTATGTAAAGTAACTGCGTCATCTGGCACTGAATTGAAGATGATAGGTGTATTTGTATGCAGCATCCTACATGTCAACAGACCTATTAAAGGCCACCTTTCTATGAAGACCACTGTTAATTCTCCTTGTCCCATAACAGTGCAAGATAATGTCTTTGAAGTGGCTCCCCATCTAACACAGTGTCTACAGCATCAAACATTGAAATTCTGCTTTTAAAAACAAAATGCACATGACCCAACATATTTACTGCACCTAAATTATCTGAGCAAAATTAACTCCACAAACAATACTCTGGGTCTACAGTCTTACTAAAAACCAGCTCAAATATCCTTCACAAGACATAACAGGCAAATATTTAAAGAAAACAGTGAGAGGAGAGTGTAACTATATCAAGATAATTCTGATGTCCACCATCTGTTCAGCATGTATGTTAACTCTTTCTGTGCCAAATTACATCTTAAGTCGATCTACTTACGTCAAGCAAGTCTGAATTATCATAAGGATCCCAGATTCATAATCCTCGTAAAAAGACTTTTCATTCAACTACCAGTATGCCTATAGTTCCAGAGAGAACACACCAGGTCAACAGCTCTTCTCAGCACACATTGCGCCCAATGCACACCAATGAAAGCTGTTGACTCAGTCCAAAATTTGGCACTGAAAGAGTTAATTCTGCTGCCCCAATGCTGGATTACACCACCACCAGCTCAGCACATGTCTGCACCAATGCTGGTCAATGGAGAGAACAATGATTGACATTCAGCCCTTTAATTGTTCTGACCAACAACAAAATTAATAACAACATGTCCGTTTCCAATTTCATGCCTCACAATTAAGAGATAAGTAGGTTGGCATTTGTTTTCTTCCTAATGGTAGGTGGTTTTAGCTGGTATTTTCCTTAATTGTATATTGTTTAAAGCACTACTGAGAATGCGGAAGAAAAACAAGGAGATGAGATACACTAGATTTTTAGTGATTTTAAGAGTGGGGGTTTTTTTTGGAGGGGGGGGGGCTGAATAAAAAAAACAAAAGGGGTGTCAGAACAAATTGTGCTCTGCAAACCTAACCATATATATGCCTATTATGGTTAAAGAGGATCATCTGAGCCAATTTTATATCAGTCAATTTCCCCAATTGCAATGGGGGTCTCCCACTTGTCACTTATCTCAAGACCTCTTAATCAGGTTTCAAACTCAAAAAAGAAAACAAGAGGCCCAATGGACCTAATGTTCTGCTGACCACCATCACCAGAAAATCATTATCTCTACCATAACCAACTGCGATTTTGACCTCTTCTACAATCCCACTAAATTTCATGAAGATCTATCAAAAATTAAGGATGCTGGACTGGTCACAAGATTTTCACATTTGACATGCATGTTACATAATACTATAGGTGGCACCACCAACATTGATGCAGACAAAGATTTTCATACACTTTATAACTTCTTACCATTATATGGGCTTAACTTAAAAATTACGGGATGCAGAGCATTCACAAGATGACCCCTACATTCAAATTGGCCATTTGATCTTGACCTTCAACTCGGATTTTTTTTTAAATGTTCTTCAAAATATATGCCCCACATCCAGCTTTCCATACATGGTCTGTTTGTTCAAATCGGGTAATAACCTTTCGAATTACTGAAAAAAATACATATATTTGGACAACCGCCAAACTCCATAATTACTGGGTCATGGTGACCCCAAAAGTAGGTCACCAGGTACAGTTTTATGTACAATGTAATCAAGTGCAATTTTGACCTGGAGGCTCAATTCTCTTTGCACTGATGGTCAAGCTACACCCTGCCACTACAAAATCACTTCTTTTAATTTTGCAGGCATGGCGACCTCACAAAAATAGGTCAAGGTCACAGATATTACATAAGAATCTACCACTAGACATGGTCTGTATATCCTATAAATTTGGCAAGTCTCATCCAACTGCTTTTCCAGATACAGTGTATAGAATTTTACATCTTAGAACACATTTCGAGTTACATTGGGTTAGCTCGAAAAATATGGACGCTATTGTGCTAATGAGCAAAAGTATACACATGAATGGTTGCATAAGCTCTGCAACCTTAGGTTAGCAGAGCTAAACAAGAGGCCCATGGGCCTAATGTTGTGCTGGCATCGTGGCTATATTGCACCTGTTCATTTCAAAGTTGTGAATCCTCAAGTGGCTTCTGAACATATAAAGCTTATATACATTTAAAGTAAAAATTGTCCACCAGATGGCACTTTGCTCCACATGTAATCATAGCTTTTTTGCGCAACTCCTGTGATGAATAATGTTGCATGCACCGAGACAACAATGAAGGAGCCCTTAATTTTATTTCCTCAGTGTCCTTGGGACAGAAGATCAAGGACATCCAGATTATGTAATACAAGAGGCTCATAGGCCTGCCTGGTGGTATGCAATCATTGCCATTGAAGTACAAGCTACACCCTGCTATTACTAAGTCTCCTCTTTCAACTTTACAGACATGGTGACCTCACAAAAATATGACAAGATCACTCATATTATATACGATTCTACCTTTGGACATTGTCCATATATCCTATAAATTTGGCAAGTTTAATACAATTACTTTTCAAGATATGGAATTTTATATCCTAAAACACATTTTGGCTCATAATTTCCATCAAATTATAGGTGGCACCACTAGTATCATTACCAACTTAGACTTTAACCTCCCCCACAATCCCACCAAATTTGGTGAAGATCTGCAACAAATTAAAGATGCTAGAGTGTTCACAAGAGTTTCACATTTTGACCCCTATATTACATAATAATGTAGGTGGCGCCACCAATATTGAAAGGAGTTTAGATTTTGATACACCCTATAAGTCCTGAAAGTTATATTGGGCTAACTTGATACCTATGGATGGTATCGCGCTAACGAGCAAAAGTTTACGGATGTCGCTTTTGAAACTTGAAAGCTTCATACACTATTCCACCATACCGACACTGGTATAAACAGGTGAATAGTAATACATTTTTTAGCACCATAAAGTTGACTAAAGATGATATGAGGTAAAGTGTACAAAGGTATTAGCCGGAAGCCACCTCTTCCACTATACTGGATGAAGGTTGAAATGAAAGAAATCTTGCAAAAAGTGAGTATGATCATGGTTTTCCGACTTAAGACAGACTGGACAAAATTCTCTAGGTGGGTCAAGTATACTTTACCCCATGTACTTTCTCTCTTACCACTCTAAACAGTTTGAGGACCACACTTTGTCATTTCAAGCTCCATCTTGATATTGTTTGACTAATGTTCTTGAGTTACTGTTGTATTTTTTAGGTATTTGGTCATATCTCTGGAAACATTTCAAGAGAGACATTTCAACAGACATGGGGAGTCACATAAGCTCTGCGACCTTTGGTCAGCAGAGCTAAAAAGAGGATCATGATGGCCCATAACTCTACAGACTGGAATCTGCTGCTTTTGCAAGTGCAGACTTAACTGCTCTACATACATGTTCTGTAGTGCTTACCAACAGCTGACCAACAGTTTGATATTATCAGGATGTACCAGACATTGCGTACACATACCCTGTCAGAGATTGCATAATTATTGCACCATCATTTCCTTCACACTTTTGGTGAAGATCCACTTGGGCAACATCCACGTGTAAAAGCAATACATTCCAGTTTTGACAATACTGTAATATATATGTGTTGCTGCTATATAACTACACAGTGGTAGCACTTACTGACACATAATCCTTAGGTTTGATATCCCATCATTATGTCAAAATGAACCATAATCCCATTGTCTTCCCAGCCTTGCATCATCTTTAGTCAGATTATGTCCTGATGACATTTCATGCTGCTCAGCTGTTGTGGAAAAGAAGTCCAAATTAACCTTCAAGAGCAAAAATTCATTTAGAAAAGAAAAAAAAAAGACAAAAAGAAAAAAATCACAGCACCACCTGGTGGCCAAAATGTGAACCAGGTGACCCCAAGTAACCCTGTTTGCAATATTTAAGCAATTGGTAAAGTAATTCCTGAGAAGAAATATCATCCCCCCCTCCCCCCCAAAAATGAGTCAATAAATTAGAAAAATAATTTTTAAAAAAAATATTATTGCATCGTCATATTCACAAAGCTAACAGAGGTCTATCTCAGGAGCATCTGTCATCTGTGTGAAAAATCAAGCATTCCATACAACCTATTTGACAAGATAGTACCAATATTGCACTGTACTATTATATTAGTGTGCAGTCAGAGCACTCTCCTGTATCTAGACATGGTCCCAAAGTTCAATATCCCTTGGCTTCTTTGATAATAAACATATCCACATCATTCATCAACCTTTAGTCAGATTATATTCAGATGAAAGTTCATGCAATGCTGTTTACTTATTCTGTAGAGAATATCAAGAAAAGCAAAGACACATAATTTTTTTTAAACAGAAAAAAAATGCAGCACTTCCTGGTGGCCAAAATATGAACTATGTGCCCCTGATGACTCCATATGTAATATCAAGCCAATAGGCTAAGAAATTCTCAAGAAGAGATTTTCAATTTTTTTAAAACATATATTAAACATAAGGACTGTGACAGTCCCATGCTCAGCTGACCTTACAGGCACAGACTGAAGTGGCCATGTGAACTTTAGAATATCAAGGGTCATCTTTAAGACCATCATCACTGTATTTATCATGCACATATCACCTTGCAGATTTTTCCAAATTTTGAAAATTTCTTAAAAATCCAAAAATGATAGCAGAACCATGTACTGAACAAATTTGGTGTAGATCAAGTTACCGTACATTCCCAATAAGTCGGCGAGGATCCAACTTGAGGTTTGGTAAAAAAAGTCAACAAAAGTGAAACATCAAAATTCTTAAAAGAGCAAAAAATAATTGCAGTGCCACCTGTTGAATAAATCATGGTGTAGAAATCTCTAAAAGTGTCCCTATATAATTTCAAAAGAATTTGCTTGGCAGTTTTTGAGACAATTTTTTAAGATTATGCAAAAGAAAATGAACAAAAAATGGTTTTTGATTCCAAAAATTATTGGAGCGTGTATGATCATTTGAACAAAATTGTTCAAGGCTGACCTGTGGTACATCTCCAGAAAGTTTGAAGTGAATCTGGTTGACAGCTTTTGAGAAGAAGTCAAAAGAGTGACTTATCATTGGAATCCCCATTGGCCTGCATTGACCATGCCAAGGTACATCCCCACCAACTTTCAAGTGAATCTGGCTCACAGTTTTGAACAAGTCAAAAACGTGAACTGCTATGGATGAATGCCGATGACAATGAAACCAACAATGATGAAGGACATAAGATAAGCTCCACTGACTGACAAGTCAGCTGAGCTAAAAATTAACAAAAAAAAATATTGCATCATCATCTTTTACACAAACTTGAAAAGAGGGCCATTTGGGGAACACCAATGGTCAAAATCAAAATACATGTATTCCCAGTAACAGTTTTTGAAGAAGTTGAGGAGTTGAAAATGTAAGTGTAACAGCCAGATGGATGGACAGATAGAACAACTGATGGACAGAATGACCAACTGACTGGCATGAGTAATGCATAAGCTCTGCAACCTATGGTCAGCAGAGCTAAAATGGACATGTTCTTGGGCCTTTTGACCTTGAAAAAAGGTCAAGCTAAAAAACTATACACATGTACAGTGGACATGATGCCCTCGGTATGATGCGTCTTTGGTATAAATTTCATTGTTCTATCTAGAAGGATTCTCGAGACAGACTGCTGACCCTCTGTCCTTACTAACCCTATGCCCTCCCACCCCCACCCCACCCCCCCCCCCCAGCCACCTTCAGTACAGGGAGACAACAAGCAACTCGACATCGTTATATGGACATGCTATAGTCAGAACAGTATGTTTAAATGAAAATTAATACATACCTGGAAATCATCAATTCAATTCAAACAGCGACAGTTTGTTTTTATCCAATTAAACTGGTTTTAGTGTGCGGGCTGTGCACACAAGATCTTAGACTCATAGATTAGTCAAAAGAGGAGCAATTTGGCAGGCGACTGTCACAGGTTGACGTCTTTGCAATCAGCTCACCTTGTTAGACTTGGGTGGAGCATACCTCAAATGATCCACATGCTTACAACCTTGACCTTTGATGCCCACCTGCTCAAGGATCAGCTGTTTGGGAGACATTTCCTTTAAAGACAACTTCTTGTAATTGCAAAAATGAACTACATAAATTTCAGCAATACAACTGTAGTTTCTCTATAAGTTTTTTTGTCTATGTTTGATTGAAATTATGAATATTTTCCAATTAACTGTGCATAATTATACAGCATTATTAGAGTCTTGATATTTTGTAGATAATTTCAAGATGGACACGAGTGACCACAGCAGCTGTCAGACACAGTCGTTCAAACGCCAGGCTGTCCTGAGAGAGGGCTGAACACCTCAGCTTTTGCACATCATATTATCCAATTTGCACACAAAATGGACTAAATGTGTGTCATAATTTCTGTGACACATGTCCTAAACATGACCAGATGGTCCCATGTGGTGGAGACGGGGAGACACACACATGGGACTGTATGGCACTGGAGGCACAAGTCTCCTGAGGAATGTCTTGATCTAGCCTGCATTTTCCAGGACAGCGTTTACCCACAAAACAACAATATTAATTGGGTGAAAAGCCAACAGCACAATTAACAAATTAACCCATTTCACTTTTTTATAAGCTCCTTCATAAAGCATTTCAAATCCTTGAACACCAGTCTCTGCTGTCAAAAATAGAGAATCAAGTTTTCCCAGTGGAATGTTGAAGTGCCACCCAACTACATTTTGGTTACCAAATTCAATTTTTATTGCAGATGAGTAATTAATTTTAATGCAAATATCCACCATCTGGGTCTTGATTGTTCTTTCACAGAAAAGCTTAAACAGCTGTCCAATTTTGACACTCACTGATAACATTACAGAAAACAAAGAAAATGGGTGACAGCTCTCTAAATGAGGTACACCAAATTAAAGCTGCCAGCAAGTTTGCCGCATATATCACAGGCCTTGTGGTTTTACTTCTGATTCAAAGTTTGAGGTTGTACCTACCTTTTATCACTTTCAATCAATTTTACGGTTACCTTTGACATTCAGAAGTTAACTTTTTCCCCCTTGAATTAAGACTGAGTCAACAGCTTTCTTTCACATGGGTTGGGCACTTATACTGCCTAACCCATGCCAAGGAAAGCTGTAAACCTGTGTCATGTTATCTTGATAGTTCTCATCTACAATTCTCAATCAAATTTTCTTTAGTGTTGAAATTAGTGGAAAACACTGAAGCAGACAACATTTCACCACCAGCCTGTTTTGGCTGGTTTAAGAGAGAAAGGGCTAAAGCTGTAACAATGGGAGAACAACAGTCTTCATAATGTCAGGTGATATTCATGTAGATATTGGTCCAGTGCATGTATATGTTTGTATTCACCCATTACATGTATACTCTATATTCCCAAACATTTACAAAAATTAGCGCCAGAAGAAATTTCCCTCAGTTTTATTCCCCTGTCTCTGCCTCCCCTTCTCACAGTAGTGAAGGGGGGGAGGAGGGGGGTTTGCTTTGGTTGTATGTGCATTTGTTGAAAATGGGCTACATGCAAGTCCATATAAATTACAGTGTACAAAAAAGCTATCATTGCTTTCATTTTAATATCAATCATGTCTGATGTCCAAAAAGGCCTTCTGATTTCATAGAGACATATTTTGATACAAAATGACATTCAACTTCCAAATTTAACCAAAAAAAATCACAACTCCAATATTCCCCTGTGGGCTTCCTTTATGGGGGGTGGGGTCGGAATATTGATATATTGATCTCCCAGGAAATTTGGTAATTATAATGATTAATGCAGGCAGGCTCTGGGTTGCAAAATGCAAGAAGCAGAAAAGATTTCTAATTTCTTATCAAAGCAACGATTACATTTTTCTGTTTTGTAAGGAAATGGATGTATATACAGCACCTTCTTTCACTTATGAAATGATTTTTTATTTTTACCATAAAATTTTGTAGTTTGATGTAGTGTATATATATATATATATATATATATATATATATATATATATATATATATATACATGTATGTTATATATACATCACAATATGAGTACCTATATACATTCATATGTATACCCATGTGTGTGTGTATGCCTCAAAATCGTCCACTGCCATTTAAACTTAACTTGCTTAACACATGCTGTCAGTCATATTGCACAAAGAATTAATTATAACAGTAAAAAAACATAAGAACTGGGACAGTCCTGTGCTCGGCCGACCTTGCAGGAACAGATTGGAGTAGTCCTGTAAACTTCTGAATAACATCAAGTAATTACCTTTGTTTAAAACCATCATCACTGTTTGTAATATCAGTTTTCACTCAGACAGTTCATGAGTCATTTTTAAATAAAATTTTAGGGAATGCACTATTAAATGCAAATATGTCAGTTTTACCTGTCGCCAAAGTTTGAAATTAACAACATCAAAAGAGATCCCAACTTACATTCATTGTAATCAAATGGAATGTTTGCATTAACCTGTGAAATTTCACATAGTATTTTTGTTGAATAAAGCAGGTTCTAACCAACCATGAAGTAATTTGTTCAAAAATAGGAATCCAAAGTATCACCACCTTGCGAACAACTTTGTTTGACCCTTCCACAAGCTTCATTTCTGAAAGCTTTTCAGAATAATCTGAGAGAGAGTTTTGGAGAAGTTGAAAATAATTTGATTTTAAAAAAATCACATGGAATTAAATCAGTATCGCATACTTCAATTGCTTATGCAATGAGATTTCATTTATATGGCAACTGACACGGCCTACCTCATCTTCACGTAAAGCCAGCGTTTTTCCGCATTGCCTTGCAAATCATGATTTTGCTGCTGGTGAGTTAATGTGCATAACACGATCTATTAATCACAATCAGCTTGAATAAACAACCCCTACTTTTCCAGCTTCTGAGATTTCTCAAGCGTAGGTTGAAAATAAGCCTATTCATGCTTCCTGGATATAGTGTTACAGAACAAAATACAGTGAAACCTGTTTTGAAAGACCACCCTAGAGCAGGCCAAATAGTGGTCACATAAGGCAGGTGGTCTCTCAATGGAAGTGCAATAACATGGGGAGATAGCAACAGGGACTTTGGAAATATGGTCTTAAAAGGCAGGGGGTCTTTCATTACAGTGGTCTCTCAAAACAGGTTTCACTGTATTACCATTTTTATGCAATGTAAGTAGTCTGTTCATTCAAACTGAAATCAAAATCAATTTGAGAGTACAATTTCAATGACATGCATCTCCTCCTTTGCCATATCCTCAGTCCGCAGACTCAGGGAACCGTGTTAGTTATAAACATGTAAAGTCAGCTTTGTCAGGGAACCAGGTTGGTTAAACATGTCAAGTCAGAGAACTGGGCTGGTTAAACATACAAGTCATGAATGGTCAGAGTAGCAAGTCTGGACTTTGATGACCTGCAGCCACGCCAACACTTCTGGTGACATAACAGATACCCGTGTTCATGTACAAGGTCTACACTAACTGGATTTGGACCCACACATGCAGTGCTTGGCGGCTCTCAGCTGAAATACACCTGTCAAGCTGAGACTAACAAGACGCATGTTCTAGCACAGATGGCCGTCTGGAAATGTTGTAAATTTGTCTGCACTGTCCAAATGGCTATGGGCTGTGACATCCCTGCTCTGCCAAATCTGCAAATTTTCAACCAGGCAGGTCTAATCTGGTAAGAACTCAAGTAGCAAGACCTGACCATGGGCTTCTGGAAAACAGGGGTCTCAAGGGCATGGTGGGAAGCCAAAACAGAGTTTACAGTAAAACCCTGTGACATGAAATGCCTTTACATTAACATCTATCTTGGGTAGTCCTTCACTACAAGTCAATAAACAAGCCGCAAAATGTGTTCTCATACAATGCCGTTTTGCTGGCCGTGTGATCTGCTATCGTTCAGTGACCTGTGCCTTTGTATGTATTTTTTTCTGATTGCTTGAATTGATGATGTACATTTATACAAATTAATAGAACTTGTAATTTTTCCTTCTTCTCTTGGTAATTTGAGTTTTGGAAACTGTGCATGATGTTGGGATCTGTGAATAGTGGCCACGCAACAAACTTTAAAATATTTCATGCTTGAGGTTTACATGTGATGGCCCCATGTTTGCAGGGCCAGCATATGCACATGGCTTCCCAGCCATCCACATAAATCTGGTTAAACTCTGATAATGTTCCACAGTGGTGATCTGCCATGGCCATGTGTGTCATTTCATTACTACAGCCCACACTAACCCTCCCCAGCCCATGGGCACCCTGTGCCCCCTCCCCCCAACCTCCCGCCCACCCGCTACAATATCACATGTGATGGCACTCCATCCCTCATCCCCTGAGATGACTTCAACATAGAAGACATGATTGTGAAAATAACAGGAACAGGTTTAGAACATTCCAATTCACAAGAGGTAGCAAATAAAATAAGCTGAGGAAAAACTTCTGCAACTGGATTGATTCAACTATGATTTAATGGTATTTACAGTGATGGAATTACGGAGACGCAGCTGGGTTGCCACTGTTCTGTGCCTGCACCAATTCCCTTTAGCAATCAAGCTGCGGGTCTCCCTGGCCTCTCTGGCTAGTTAAAGCTTGATCCATTATGGAAGCACCACCTGCCCACTCTCCTGCCTCTCTGCCTGGCCACAGCTCCTGCAAATTGTGGGTGACAGCTTGGAAAATCTGACTTTCATTTTATATCTCCCTCGGTTCTTCTGTGCCTCACGTTTCCTGTCGATTCTGGACACATTTCCCTCACTGTGCATGACCAGTACTCATGTCTTATTTCAATGCCTCAAGTTTATGCTCAAGAGCAACAAACTAGCACTGATTCTAATGTAAGCAGTAAATGTGTCACTAACTAATAGAGAGGATTATCACAAAATCAATTAATCTTGACTCTAATGAGTACCTTTTTGTTTTTCAGTTATTATTTTGGATTGTTTTTCAATTTCCCACATGAGAGTACAACTGCATGACAGCAGCACATCTCCCAGCACACACTTTAGCATTTGTCCTGAAGTGTCACCTTGCATTTTGACCTTTTCCCCCTTGAATTAAAACTGAGTCGACAGCTTTCCTTGGCATGGGTTAGTGCCCAACCCATGCCAAGGAAAGCTGTTGAACTGGGGCATGTGATCTTGATAGGTGTCATATTTAATTCTCAATAAAATTGTTTTTCATTACTGTTGAAAATGGTTGAAAACACTGAAGCAGACGACATTTCACCACCTGTCGGTTTTGGCCGATGTAAGGGGAAAAAGGTTGCCTGCAAAGCAGACTCTGTTTTTCATGTTATGATGTTTATGGAGGTAGAGGGCCTGCTTCGCAGACAAGGGAAAAGGTTAAACTGGCCAAAAGCAGCTGGTGATCAAATATGGTCTGCTTTAATGTTTCGGACCAATTTCAACAGAAATGCAAAATAATTTGAATGAGAATGTAGGAGAGGAAACTTATCAACGTCACATTCCCCAAGTCAACAGCTTGGGTTTGGCATTAAGCAATACCCAACCCATGCTGAGGCAAGCTGTTGACTCCATCTTAAATTCAGTCTTAAACTCAGTCTAAATTCAAGGGGGACAGGGCTGAGACACCCAGTGCTTGATCAAACAGATTGTGTATCTGCCTTCATATCACAGCTACGGATCACTTTAAAGTCAGAAACATAAAATTATCTTTTTGCAACAAAAAATATGTTTGAAATTGCACGATTTAGGATTCACAGAGACTGTGAGACATGTCTCTGACCTCTTACCCCATACATTGCCATGCTGGTAAATGCTCAGATGAGTGGCAAGCAGGGCTGTCCAACTGGAGCACTGCAGCAAAATTTTGCTACAAAGCCCTTTGGAATTGCTACAAATTTTCTCCAAAATAAGAGAAGTGAGAAAAAATGCTACAATGATAAAAAAAAAAAAAATGTTACAGTGTAAATGTTCAGCTGGACAGCACTGGCAAGTCATGTAAATACTTAAACAACTGACTTCAGACCAAGCATGTTGGTATTTGAATGAAAGCTCCTCCTATGAAGACTTTGAGTATACATATTCTCTATGCATGCTGACTACAGCTAAATAGATGAAGGAATATCAGTGTCCAGTAGGAAAGGAGTTAAATTCAAAATGCAAGTCGTCCCAGGCAGGCCTGATGGGCCATTGATCTGCCATCAGCACCTAATGCTGCCTTAACAAGTCAATCAACACACAATAATCAAATAATAGCCTGCTTTTATTTCACACAAAAACATTATTACCTATAAAGTGACTGATAATTTCACACCCTACACCTTTGGCCACTGGGAACATCCATCTGGCCAAAATGTCACTTTAGTTTGGTGTCCATAATTAACTCACCCATGACCAAGGATGAATTGTCCTCTGTGCTTAGCTGGAAAGCTGATCAAACTTGTGCCTCCCAGTTCCTCATAAACAAAGCCTCATTCAAGTATAAATCCACATGTCTTGTCCAACTCTGGTTTAGCACAGCCTGCAGTCAGGGTCCAGCTGCCGACTAGCCAACAAGAGCTTCACTTGCCTGACAATGCAAGAACTACTGACCAAAGCCTTTACCAACTTGTCATGGAATGAGTTAAACAATTAATTAATGTGTTCATTAGTATCATTTGTTCTGTGGATAGCACCTCTCAAATTCAACAACATTCTTTCCCATCTAAATACAAATTTTGATCATACTGATGTACATTCTCAACAAAAAGCTGATCCATGAGAATTTCCGGTTTCTTGCCGGTCACAGATGGCTGGACCAACACTTATTGAACAACTCCTCTGGGCAAATAGTCCTCTAGCCTGGTTTCACGTCAAAAGAGCAAAACAGGAATACTGCAAACTTCATTTGGCAACCAGCTAAAACTTAATTACTGTTGACTGCCATCTCCCATCATTCCATGAGAGGAAAACCATTTGCCCACTATGGAATGTACAGGAAAATCAGGTTTTGTTGAATTACGCCAGCATTTACCGGAATTTGGGACTGACCAGCTGCAGTTGCGCTAAACCTATTTTCAGAGATGATGCAAGCTGAGTCTCGGGGGAGACCTACATTATGACTGCATTATTTCCCCCCTTGCTCCATAATTTAATTTGTAAATGAAGGCTGTGGTTTACCATTGCTATGATTGCACCTGAGCCCAATTCTCCTGAGACTACCCTACATTACAAGCAGTGATTTTCTGCCCTGCCAACAGAAAGGATGAAGCCAGTTGGTACAGTGTGACCTCCTATTTGGAACCACTGTCATGACAGACAACATCCATTTATATTCCACAAACCTTTTTCCCTTGCAGGCATGTTTTGTTGTTGACAATTTTTCATTTGCCAATAATTCACGGTGCAAGCACAGACTTGTCTGCTATGCAGGCTTCCATGCCCATGATCGACTTCGAACATATAGATATCACTCAAATATGTCAGGCCAGTAAGAAAAGCAGCTAAATCAGGCAAGCTATAGCAATATTGGATGACATCTACAATGCACCCACAAAGCCAGGTCACCCAGAGTTTATCTATCACCTTAATTCCTTCCAGACTATACTTTCGTAGCATTTTTACATTTTGTAGCATGTCATGCTCCAGCTGACCTTGTGGCATTTAAATACTATACACCAAGCTGGTCAGTCTGAACACACTATCCAACCTACAACGGTCGAACCTGTAAGTACACTACCCCTACCACTAATGACATCGACTTACATCTGAACAATTTTTTTCCCCCAAAAAAATTGTACACGTTACAGTGAAAACTCATTATAATGACACCATCTGTTCCCTAAAAAAGTGTCTGATAACTGAATATGTCAGACAAATTAATCAACTAACAAGGAAAATGAACTTTTTCCCATGAAAATTTGTGTTATTATGTTGAATATGTCGGATATCTGAGTGTTGTTACATTGAGGTTTCACTGCATTTGATAGGACATGGTATTCAGACTGGGTGTTTATACTGTCACATCCCAACAACTCTTGCTTATGATCAATGGACACTTAATTTTGGCTTCAACGCCATGAACGAACTTGTCACTGCTCAAAACTCATGACTATCAGTGGCAAAAGGGTAAATATTGTGCTGTCATTGCATTAAAAAAATTAAATGTAATTCACCAGACATACTACTACTACTACTACTACTACTACTACTACTACTACTAATAATAATAATAATAATAATAATAATAATAATAATAATAATAATAATAATAATAATAATAAATCATTATTACAGTGAAAGCTCATTATAATTATAACCATCTGTTCCCTTACAAATGTGTCAGATAGCTGAACATGTCATATAAAAGAATCAAACAACAAAGAAAATGGACCTTTGCCCTTCAAAACTTGTGTTATCATAATGAATATGTCAGATATCTGAGTGTCGTCATAATGAGGTTTCACTGTATCATCATCATCATCACTATCATTACTATTATTATTACTATCATTATCATTGTTTGTGACATAGATATATGCATGAATAAATCTTTCTTCTTGTTTAAAAAATAAATAAATAAATGAAGTTATAGCCACATACCCACACATGTACATGTACATGTACATATTTACTGAATATATAGACACCCATCCCAACACACTACCTTCTAATAACACACACCTCTCACATCCAAACATTTCTGCTGCATGCCCACAATGTTTGGTGATGACAAGTTTTCCTGTACATGTATAACATAACCTTTCTGCATTATCACTGATGTACCTCCATAATTTCTGGTTTGGAAAAAAAAAAGAAATTTCAACATTTATCATCCTTGGGATGATTTAAGATCCACATATTCAAAATGTTACCAATATATATATATATATATATATATATATATATATATATATATATATATATATATATATATATATATATATATATATATATATATATATATATATATATATATATATATATATATATATATATATATATATATATATATATATATATATATATATATATATATATATATATATTATATATATATATATATATATATATATATATATATATATATATATATATTATATATATATATATATATATATATATATATATATATATATATATATATTATATATATATATATATATATATATATATATATATATATATATATATATATATATATATATATATATATATATATATATATATGCACATACATAAATATGCAGTCCATGTTGTTTTACTGCCTGTGCAATAAATGGGAATACACATTTGTATAGTATTTCAGTGCGGAAACTGTCCTTTTGAAAATGCTTCAATATTTTAAATGTAGCTTGTAAAATTGCAATTTGTACAATATATCCAGGGTTATGTTCAAATGTATTTATTATTAAGTGAAAAAAATCTATGATAAATTAACAAAATGAGCAGTTCAGTATTTGTGTCAGACATTTAACATTATCAGTATGCTGTAATAAGGACCACATCAATTAATATGTGTAATTTATTGAGACATACAGTCAAAAATAAGCTCATAGCCAGATCAGGTTTCAAAGTATCACAAACATGAAAGATAACACTGCAGTATCAACTTAAAAAGTGCTGTGTTAACTTACAAAAATCTGAAAGTATAAACAACCATAAATACTTCAGGATTTTTCAACTAAAAGGAACTTTCGTGCAAAACTCTGGGATTTAAAGAATACATTTGGTTTCACTTGGGGCATTCATCTGTGTCTCCGTGTGATTCTGTGGCTTGCCACCTGGTGGGAAACTACACAGTTAATAGATGCACACATTGCCACAGTGGGCCTATCATTCATTTTCAATTAGTGGCTTACTTCCTGCACCTGAGACCCCACGCCACTGTGGCCTTTTCGTGTAGACCCTTACCACAGTGATATTAGCAAGTCAGTTTTGCATTGCATAAAAAAAGAAAGACTGGAAATCCTGGGCCACATCAACAGATGCCACCAACAACACTGCCTGGGAATGGATTACAGGCACAGGACAGTGACTATGAATACTTCTTTGTGCATCCCCCGCCAATATTGGTTGTTATACAGGTATACACACGCACTTACACATCTATCCTTTCAAATAAATTCATATTGATATTTTGTAATGTATTGCTGAGGGCTTTTGAAATTTATGATGAGTAAATGAAGAACACACAATAGTACATTATTTGGGATGTTAATTCTGACATTTATGAAAGTTGTACCGTTCAATAATTAAAACGAGAGGTCCATGGGCCTGGTGCTCTGCTGACATACAATTTGGTATGACTAGCTGCATTCTTTGCTGGAATAATGATTTTATATAAGTTTCAACAAATTTTGACTCGTAATAGTCGTACAACTATAGGTAGTGCCACCAGTATCATTCTTGATCGAGATTTTGACCTCCCCCACCATCCAACCAAATTTGTTCAAGATCCATAAAAAAATAAAGATGTTAGAACATTCAGAAGATTTTCACATTTTGACCCCTATATTATAATATGGTAAGTGCCGCCACCAATATCATACTCGACTTAGTTGCTTTTTTTTTTATCTGCTTTCAGTTCTGAAAATTTTATGTGCCTACATAGAAAATTGTAGGAGTTGTTACATTTACAACTCATTTTCTAAAATCTAAAATGAAGGACAAGCAAATTACAGCCCGGACACCAATAGTGGATGGACAGATGCATAAAGCTTGACCTAGTGACCTACTTTTGTTACATGACAAATCTTTGGGTCAAGATGTGTGTGTGTGAAGTTTCATGAAACTAACTTAGTAAGTAAAGGAATAACAGTCCAGACATGATTTTATAAAGATATACTGTGATCCAGATATTTGACCTAGTGACCTACTATTGTTGCATGACACACCCTTATGTCTAGATGCACCTGTGTGTAAAATTTCCATAATATGAGTTGAGGGACCAGCAAATTATAGCCCCAACACGAATGACTGCATTGCAGTTTCATATAAAGGCCTAACCATGACCCAGATATTTGACTTACTTTTGTTCCATGACACACCTTTGGGTCAACATATGTGTCTCTTTAATGTTTCATGAAACTAACTTAATGAGTAAGGAATCCAGACACAATTTTTTTAAATACAAGGATATGTCACTGTGACCCAGATACTTAACCTGGTGGCCTACTTTTGGTAAATGACATACCCTTATTTCCAGATGCACCTCTGTATAAAGTTTCATTAATCTAAGTTAAAGGACAAGTGCACTACAGCTGTCACACAAACAGCAGACAGACGCACACATGGAAACAGTGATTACTATATGTCCGTCTTCCGGTAGGAGGGGGCCATAAATACAACAGGTCAACAGGTGGTGCCACTAGTACTTCACACACAATAGGGATTTGTCTCTGTAATAATCATGTAATGTTTTATTCATATCATAAACCGCAATTAAATGTACAAGGCCCACCACTAGCTACTCACCTCTATCAACTTTATTGTCCTGGTGACGTTGAACAAGTAGGTCAAGGTCATCCATGATGTGTAACATACTAGTTTTAACCATGAGACATATATACTATAAATTTGGTAAAACTAGCTGCATTCTTTGCTAAAATAATGAATTTATATTAGTTTGAACACATTTTGACTAATAACTTCTGTACAATTATAGCGGTTACGCCACTAGTATCAACCTTGATCGAGGTTTTGACCTCCCCACATTTCAAGAATATCCAAAACTTAAAGTTGATGGGGCGTTCATAAGATTTTCACATATCGAACCATATATTACATATTATAGTCGGTGGCACCACCAAATCGAACGACCTAGATTTCCATACACCCTCTAAGTCCTGCAAGTTATGCTGGGTTAACTTGAAAACTGGTCGTTATCATGCTAACGAGCAAAAGTTTACAGATGGATGGATGGACAGACAGAGATGAGTAGTTGCCCAAGCTCACCTTAGGTAAGCAGAGCTAAAGATTAATGAGGACTGGCTAGCAATTACAGACCCGCCCCCACCCACTCACCCCACGGCCTGCTGGGCTGACATGTCGACATTTTATCAAATTTCTGAACTGTCAGATTTCTTTGACTCCATCAATTACATAGATCTACATTTTCTTGTTGTGTGCAAAATGATACAAATTCATCACACACTCCATGCCATACAGTGGTCCCCCTCTTATAAGGCCACCCCAAAGGCACTAGAAAAGTGGCCTTATAAGAGGGGTGGCCTCTCTTGAGGGGTAAAATACAATGAAAATGTCATACTTCCTGCATGGAGAAGTGGCCTTTGTAGAGGGGGTGGCCTCTCTATAGGGTAGCCTTATAAGAGGAGGACCACTGTATATAGTTTTAGTAGTCTAAGCAATCCAAACCATAGTCTTTGCATGTAAGGCCTTGTTCAATTGAAACTGGCTTCCATGAAAATCGTGCATTAATTGTATCAAAATTACATGTTACTTTCCTTTTTGTTTTAGTGCCAGAATTGTTCAAAAATGTGTGACAGTAAATCTAATGTGGAACCAAACAGTTACCACCTGGTAATCTTCAAATAGTTCATGCAAATAATTGACTTACTCTTATAACCAAGTTTAGTGCCATGGTGAGAGACATCTGTCAATTAGATCAAATTGTAAAATCTGGCCACACCATTGTTTGATAATAAGTTCGTATTAACTAGATTACTTGCACAAACAATGTGCTTGCATTCACAGAGATCCAACAGAGCAAATGGCCAGAGACAATAAATTCAATCAGGTCCGTCAAAGTTGAAGGCTGGGTGTGAGGCTATGGTACATGATTGACACCTCTGTGTCCATTACACATTCAGCCAGCTGTTAATATCAAGGGAAGAACTCTCAAATTGCAGCTGTTACCCAAAACAACAAATGGCTGTATTCACAAATTGTGATCCTGGTCAAGGTGGTTGAGTTCTTTTTATGCTGTTTCGGAAATCAATCCTTGACCTTGGCCAAAGGTTGTGGTCATTTTCTTTTCGAATGCTACACTCCACCCTGTTAATAACATGGTTTTATCACTTTAACTCTTTTAGTACCACCTGCAACTGAAATTGAACTACTTACAACAAACTGCTTTGAATTATAATATGGTTGCTAGATTCATGTTCCCTGTAAAAAGACCTTTCATTCAAATACCCAGATGCCTGTAGTTCCATAGAATATACCAAATCATAGTCAACACCTCTCCTGCATCCCCATTGGGTTCCCAAACCACACCAAAGAGAGCTGATACCTCAGTCCAAAATGTGGTTTTCAAAGAGTTAACTCGACATATACTGTGGTCCTTGAATGAAGGCCCTAATGAGGAATGTGAATATGCTATCATCATCTTAAATCCACACACAGGTAAATTTACACATGAGGAAATCAGGAATTGGTAGAAAGGGAGTTAATGTTGAGTGCAACACCTGTGTGCTCCATCAGGCCATTTGTGGCCACAAACCTTGACCATCTGTGGCCAAAGAAATCCAGTTCTTCAGATAATGGTGTTTGATGACTCAATTAAGAGACACCTGACCAAATGGTTTCCAGCCATCTTAACCCTTCTGTTATTGTCCCAATCTTTCCTATTTTCCTGGTAACTGTAGTCTCTTGTAATTTCCCTCAAAACTTCAACAGATGACTGAAGTCTGGGTTGCCTGCTACAGGACACCAGATTACACATGTATTATAATGAGTCCACAATCAAATTCTATAGTTGGATTCAGTCCTCGTTTTACATATTTTCCATCTTTCGACAACGAATCTATATGTAGACAGCAGGGATAATTTCTGACGTACACATGTGGGTAGATGATGTGACTAGTATAGTTCAGAAGGTTTTGATCCTTTTCACTGACTAAAAATTTTGGTGCATACTGATAAACTTGGGCACTCAAACAGTGTGATGTCAGTGAAGACTGACACTTTGTAACACATGCTGGCACAGTATTGATACAGTTTCACCAGCCTAATCACATCAAAGAAAGTGCTGGTGAGACCAACCAATGTTACTGACCAGACTTAGTTATTGGACATTTTACAGGGCGTCTCTATTGAATGAGGCTTTTAAGGCAAAAAGTAGTTCACAGAAGAAATTTACAGCATAGTCAACACTTTAAAAGGAGGTAAAAAAGATTGTGTTTGAGAAACTACAACTGTAACTATGGGGGCTTTATTGGGGTCCTCTTTCGAAACAGGTTCCACTGTACATGGTAGTATCAGCTTATAGATGGGACCACCCATATAAATGACCCCAAACATATGTAATTAATTACTGGCACCATATATCATACATATATGTCTGGGGGCATTGTTCACTAACCACAAACAAGTGGTATTTTGTAGAATCCAGGTGAGTGTATTAGCAACTGAGCTTGTTGCCATGGTATAGGCAGACCTCTCTTTCAAACAGCAAAAGCCACACAGCATTATGTATTAGTCCAACTAGCTACATAACAGTCAAGTTTGTTTCATTTACAAACACAAGGTAAACAAGACATGTTTGTAAAACACAGATGCCCCCGTACCATAATTAAGTTTTCCCTCATTATCCTGTTGATAGAACTAAATGGGGCACACATGACTTTGAGAAGTGGATGTAGAAACCAAATTTACTAAAGTGGCCTTGTGACCTTGCAAATTAGGTCAAGATCACCCTTCTTTGAAGCTGATCTATCCCTAATAAAAGTTTATAAACATCTACAAAATTACAGCTCTGCCTCAAAAATTCTGAAGTTATTAACCAGAAACCAAATTCAGTAATGTGGCTCTGGAACCTTCGAAAAGGTCACCTATTTCAGAACTTGATCTAGCTCTTAAAGAAGGCTATATCCCTGAGCAATATGAAAGCCCTCAATGAAAAACATCTTTTGTTATTATGCAGAAACCAAGTTCACTAATAGAACTCCAGATGGTGACCTTCGGAATTTCGTCAAGGTCATCAATCTTCTAAGCAGACCAAGCCCTAATTGTGGACTATTTCCATGTGCTATTTTGAAGTCATAACTTAAATTTGTGTTCCAGTACACAAACCAATGTTATTAAAGTGATCTAGTGACCTTTGAATTTAGGTCAAGGTCACCCATCCTCACACTTTACTTAGCACTGGGTGAGGACTATAATACTGTGCAATATACATGTCCTATCATAATTTTTTAGTTATTGTGTGGAAACCAGAAGTTACTATAATACCTCCGTGACCCTGGAAATAGGGTCAAGGTCAATCTTCTTCAAACTACACCTAGCCCTTATACTGGAGTATATACCTGGGCAGTATGAAAGTCCTATTTCAAAAACTTGCTTGAGTTATGGTGTAGCCCAAAGTCTCTTTACTGACATCAGCAAAGCTATATGCCCTGCCTTTTTCGAAGGGGGCATTATAAATTTACCCATGTACCTGAAACAATTGTCCCTCATATAGTCATACATGCTAGGTTAACGCTAGCAGTAGCCAAAATAGCCAATTGCTACTAAAACCTCAAAATGGCTAGTAAAAGTAGCAAATGGCTACTAAAATTTCCAAAAAATTCTTTATTTTCATGCAGAAATTTAACAGATTTCAAGTCTGTGTAGGGTTTTCCTAGAAAAATTGAAATTTTGGCTACTAATTTTAAATCGTAGCGCCAACCTAGTATATGACAACATACTTCTTTGGACAAACCTTCCTGATCCTAATTTACAACTAGCGGGCATCGTGAACAGCCCATGCTCAGCTGATCTTGTTCACAAAATCAAAGTTGCAACTGAATAGACCTGTGTTGAGCTATTACTGAGTTCATATGACATTTAGAAGTATTTCTAAGACTTGCTTAAAAAAAATTCATTAAAATGTGAATGAGCATTAGTATGCTCATTGACTTATATAGCAATGAATAGGAAAGGTGCATTTATCGATAAGTACCCCAGTTGAGAGAGAAAAAAAAAAAAAACACATCAAAAATGAGAAATTCACAGCAGTGCCACCTAGTGAAAACTTTATTTGACCCTTTCACAAGGAACCTATCCACCAACTTACTGTTTAATGTGAGTGATGGTCCTGGAGAAGAAGTCAAAAGTAACAAAAACAAATACAAAAAAAATCAGTAAAATATCTGAAAAAATTGCAGCATCACCTGGTGAACAACTTAGAAATCGTTAAAATTCAGGAATCCATAGCAGTGCCACCCAGTGAACACATTTGTTTGACCCTTTCACAAGGAACATATCCACAATGTTTCACCTTAATCTAAGACACGGTTCTGGAGAAGAAGTTGAAAATAGCAAAAATGCAAAAAAAAGAAGAAAAAAAAAAGAAACAAAAAAAAAAGAAAAGAAAAACATTGAAGCACCACCTGGTGGACAAATAAGAACTATGAGTCTCTAGGAGTGTTCCTGTGTGATATCAAAGCAATTAGGTAAGCAGTTTTGGAGAAGCAGATTTTTTAAGATTTGCCACAAAAAAGAACAGAAAAAAATCTTTAAAAAGTCCAAAATCACTGGACCATGACCACTTAAATAACTTGGTAGACGTCCATCCAAGGTACATCTCTACCAAGTTTGGAGTGAATCTGGCTGACGGTTTTGGAGAAGAAGCCAAAAATGTGAATAGTGGATGGACAGACGATGGACCATCCTATAGGCTCAGCTGACTGACAAGTCATCTGAGCTAAAAATTTTAAATAAAACTGCAAAAAATTGCAGCTTTGCCTATTGAATCAATTAATACCTGGGGTCCCAAGATGCTTTCCTATACCATTTGGAAGCAAGTATTTTGGGGGAAGAGTTTCTTCAGATTTTTTCCGAAAATCAATTGAAAATTAATCATTTTTTTAAATCACAAAAGCATGACTATTTGAATACAGTCAGCAGACATCTAAACAAGGTAGATTCGCATCGAGTCTGAAGAGGATCAGACCAACAGTTTTGGAAAAGAAGTTTAAATGTAAATGTGAACAGACAATGATGACAGACAACCGACCATTCTATAAGCTCAACTGACTGACAAGTCAGCTGAGCTAAAAAGAGAGAGTCGGAAGCCAAGTCAAAAAAGGTCAACATACCTGTTGTGTGTTGTTCAGACACATTTTTAGCATCATGAGTATGTATTTGTCCCATGACATGTAGAAAGGAAGAGAGTTTCATCCGATTCTGTCTGACAGTAAGTATCCCCATGAGGTTTTGGCAATGGCAATTGCAATAATGCTTTCATTTTGTCAATTGTGACATCATGCTATTTGAATGCTCTGCCATGGGGTGGTTATGTTTCCAAGTTAGGATGGCTCTGATGAAAGTACAAATCTGTTGGCACAATCAAAATGTTCCAGTCATTTTTTAAAAGAAAAGTGACAACATCTACTATTACCAAGATATATTTCAATATGTCAGTTTGACCTTTCAAGGTCACTCAAGGTCAAAATTAACAAAAGAAACCCCAAAAGGTGTTTTCCTATAGAGTTAAATAGTAAAAACATGGCCCTCTTTTCCATCATATCCGAGATATTATCCACTCTGTCAGTTGACCTTTCAATGTCACTCAAGGTCAAAATTAACAACAAACACTAAAAAGAAACCCAACAGGTACTTTTATATCAGTGTTTTAGAGTGACCATGGGTCTAGTATCAAAAATTGCTGAGATATATACCAACATACCAGGTTTACTGCTCTCCCTATTGTGCAGTAACAATGCTAATATGTACATATCCCCTCACCAATTCTTCCTAAATTTGATAATTTGTTTAAAATCAGAAAATGACAGTACCACCATGCAGTGAACAAACTTGGTGGAGATGAAGTCTGTGTACATTCCCACTAAGTTTGAAGTGGACGCAATATACAGTTTGAGAGAAAACACACACAAAAATTCTAAAAAATTTGAAAAAGAATCTCTGCTGCACTTATACAAACAAAGGTCTAGGGGGCTCCCAGACTGTCCCTATGCAATTTCAAAGCAATTGGCCACGTGGTCTTGGAGAAGATTTTTATTTTGACTTAATAAATTGACACCCCCCCCCCCGCCCCCCCCACACACACACACACAAAAAGAATAAAAATCCTACAAAAGTGCAAAATTACTGGAGCATGACTATTTGAAGAAACTTCAATTTGGTACAGACCTACCTAAGGTAGATCCCAGCAAGCTTGAAGAGGATCCTGCTACCACCTTAGGAAAAGAAGTAAAAAATGTGAAATTGCTGATAGATGATGGACAGACAATGATAAATGCACCGCCATACCATAAGCTCAGCTGACATAGAAGTCAATTGACAAGTCAACTGAGCTAAAAAGAAATTTAAAAATCATGAAATCCAAAAATCACTGGACTATGACTTGTTGAACAACAAGCAATGTTTCTAGCTGAGCTGACTGACAAGTTGGCTGAGCTAGAAATATTGTAGCAAAAAAACATTTTATCTTATCAAATCACATTTTGGTCCTCCTGTCAGATTTGACATACAGTTCTCGGCAAAGAGCATAGCTAGGGCATATCGATTGGACACAAGATTGCTTACATTTACAGTTAAAAGGACCATCATCATGGTCATATGGGAAATGAATGGTACTCAATCTTTGAATGCTATCATTGGAGCACTTCCTCGTTGAACCTAACATACCATTTTAGAAAGCTGGTGACATCAAACTAGGGTTCATCATCATCATCATCATCATCATCATCATCATCATCATCATCATCATCATCAACAATCTCTCTCAGCAATCAAATTTTGCATTTCACAAGTACATTCATATTTTTCTTCACGGTAACCATTGGCTGAAAAAACAGTATCTGAATCTGACTCTGCAACTGAATTATATGTACAGAAAAATATTAAAAGTCTTCTTTTGTGGTTGTGAAAAAATGTCAAAGATGAAAATTCCATCCCTGCCAAGTCACATAACAGTGACAAAGCTGTTGACTTGTCTTAAATATATCACTACGTCCACTTTGTCTTTAACATAGGACTCTGTTGGCCTTGTCTTTAGAACACATATACTTTGTTAAAGGTCAATTGTATGTAAAAGATGGCGTAGACATTTGGAAGTACCAGCTATGGTGGAATAGCTGTTTATACAACAAAAGTGTCAAGCAAATGTCGCTTGAATGGAAATGGCTAACAGTGGTACAGGTAAACCTGACCAATGACATATAAGCAAAATGCAGTGTTTCTCCAGACACACTTGTACATGGTAAAACCTTCAATGTACCTTGACTACATTCCAAATTTCCCAGGAGACCTTTTGTATTCAGGGCAATAATCTGTGATTTGTATCTGCATAAAAGTAATCTGTGAGTCTCAGCAACATTTGCCAGTCTCACCACAACATCAACCGACATCCACCTTGCTGGCCCCCAGAGGGTAGAGCACAATTATGCCGATTTCACAGGCAGCTGTATCACAACACACATGCCACTGATGCCTAGCCAAACTGAGAGAACCAACTACATGAATAACTTGTGTTCACACTACAATCAGTACTGTTTTTTTGGAAGTAACACTTGAATAAAAGTACATTCAGATAACATTCAAATGTGCTGTTCAAGCTGCTATGTTACACCCACATATAATTCAAATGTATTGAGCAAAACAAGGCCAAATGCACATTTTCGTGGGTTTGCGCATGAATCTGGATGTTGTTTGCAAGCATCAGCAGTTTGAGCATATCCATATTTCTGTACAAACTGCCAGGCAATTTCATCAGGTTTTCCTGTATTTCGTAAATAACAGGCCATGCGCATGCACTCTACAACAAGGATTCCCATGCACTTAGTTACAATCTGTAGCAAAAAAGTTGCCTGCATAAGCCATCAAGCATGGCCTGAATGCATTCATCACCCTAAAGCCTCACAGATAGACCCACGTTGATGCCCCATGTTGACGTGACACAGGAAGCCAGAAGTTGATCAAGTGATCCGTCTGTGAATGGTGCATGTGTCATAGTGGCCGGGAAAATTTCTGTAGTTTTTTCCTTCTCTTAACATGTCTAAATAAGAAAAACTAGATGTCTGGAAAATGGTGTACACTGTTATGACCAAGCCAGAGGAACCTCTACCTGCCTTCCCCCACCTTGGCGTGTACCGTGAACCAATAAAGTGGTGAACCAAAGGCAGGACTTCATTTGTCACTTCTGACACATGCCCCAAGTCAAGTATATTGTAAACATGTGGATGCATGGTAAATGTGCGTATGCAGCATTCACACACCCTGGGAAATATTAAAATATGGTCACAACCAGATAACATTTACATAAAATACACCCAACAGATTTTCCCCCCTGGACAAAATATTCCAATTCAATCCAAATGGAGGTGGAAGGGTGTGTAGGTGAACAACACATTTGGATTTTTTTCTGAATAGAATTCAATAAATTTTAACAGTGTGAAAGGGGTATATAAATGCTCAAATTTTACCAGGCACATCAATAAAAGCATTATAATATGGATACATTACTCAATTCTCTGGTTCAAATTCTTTGGGAAAGTTTTGATTTAATGAAGAGTGTAGAGTTGTTAACATATTTTTGCAATAATCTGTCTGTGTTCATTTTACCATCTGACATTCTACCGTAATACAATGTATCACCTATGTTGCCAAAGATCAGACAACATCATTTCAACAATCACTTTTCCATTGACCCTTTTCCCTTCATGATTATCCTTAGTTTTTGTAAATACTGTATGAAAATGAAAAAATTCTCAATTGAAAAAAAAACACACAAAAAACAGCCATATGACCTATTTCAGCCTGCCTATTTATTTATATATTCAACAGATGGATCTTCACATGTTTGAGATTCTCTGATACTTATTTTGCCTGCCTTTGTCGTTTCCAATGTAGTCTCAATGACTCAGACTCTGACATATTTGACTGATTACAAAAAATCATATAAGCAGATAATACCAATACAAAATTGTAAACAAATATATGTATATGACTTACATATAGAAAGGGAAGAAGGTATTTCAAGACAAAAAGTGGGGATGAACCCCGCTAAGGATATTCAATCCGCTATCGCGGGGGCCACCTTTGGGTATGTATGTACGTATGTATTATGAAGGCCAGTATTACAATAAGGAAGCCTGGCACAATTCTTATAACCACCTTCTATTCTAAGGTCACTACACAAACATTAGCCAGTCATAAGCAACAAACAATGCGATGATGAAAATGATTTCAGGGGATTAAGATATATAATTTGAGTTGCATTTAGTTTATGTGAGATACCATATGGTGATGACAACTCTTATGGCTCTACCTCAACTGGTTATTGTGATATTCACCTACCACCCATACTGTATCTCACAAATACAAATTTAGGTAATTTGAAGCATACTACAAGACAAAAAGAGTTAATTTTCGTCCAAATCCTAGGTTTATTTATGTTAGTGGCCCAGATATAAAGTACATGGTCCAAACCCATGGCATGTGATGACAATCCATTGATCAATTTTTCTCATTTCATATTTCTCACTCCAATGGAACATTAGGATTAATCTAATACCCAAGCACCCGAGGGACTCCTATTTCATCCACAAAAGCTGTATAGAATAAAATGCTTTCTCTAAAAGCAATCTGTACATCTCAGAGGGTCAGGACAAATTATGTTTCCGTCTAACAAACACTAGGTCATGTTTCCACCTGGGACAAGGATGTACACAAGTGTCTTAGCCCTGACTTCCACCTGCCCATTTGTCTTGTGTGCCACTTGCGTCTGTTACATCAATTCCCAACGCTTCACCCCGTTCACCCTTCTCAATTCTCTTTTTCCCTTTTCTCCTTGGCTGTTCTTTCTGTAACATTGCCAATATGCAGTTATATCGAACTGATCACATTTTTGTGGATATAATTGGTCACTTTTTTCGTTTTATTTTTATGTACTGATAGTTTTCATGTAATTGTAGCTGTATAATTGCTACAATACATCTGAGAGTGGAAATAAAGTTAAAACAAAGCAAAAACGGGGGAGAGACAACATGTAGCACACGTCTGAAAATAATCTGCTTGGAGGAAAGTCATAAAAAAATTATAATTTGCTACACACTGATGAGAGGTCACCATTCCATCTCAAGATCAAGGACTTCTGACCATGTCAATGATCATATGTAGTTACTAATCCAAGTACAAACATAATACATGTGTGTAAGAGAAAAATTGTTTACATCACAAAATCACCAGAAAACAAGAGGATCATGATGGCCCTGTGTTCTGCTGACTGCAATCTGCTGCTTCTGCTCATGCAGACTTTACTGCTCTGTACATGTGCAATACTTGTGCTAACCAAGCAGTCTACATTATAGACTCCTTGTGCTAACCAACAGTTGACAAGAAAGTTTGACATGACCAAGATAGATGCTAATATGTCAATTTGACTTTTCAAGGTCACTCAAGGTCAAAATTAACAACATCAAACAAAACCATATTGGTACTTTCCCAATATATCAGATTGGCTGATTCAGCAAAAAAGCTTGAATTCAATATGCATCACCTGTCACAGGATGCTATTATTATTGCATCATCATCTCCAAAGTTACGAAGAAATATTGCTAAAACGGATGCCAGAGGCCATGCAGTGTCAAGCTGGGATAACCATGGTATTGTCTAAAGGCTGTTCGAGGGGCCAGATGCTCTAGAATTAACCCCTGCAATGTATGCAAAGATCGACCCCTGTAATACTGGGAAAAGGTGACCTCAGGGATAAACATAAGAGAAAAAAACAGGCTCAGGTTAATGCAGCAGCTTCAGTTTCACCCATTGAACAGCTCTGGCCACCTGTGCGGGACATATAGGTAAGGTATCATGACACAAACATGTACATTACATGTATATGGCCCAATGTGACCTTGTATGCCATATCAAGGCAATCAGCCATGCAGTTCCTGAGAACAAGAAACTTTGACTGAAAAAAAAACAAAAACACTTCAACAAAAATTCATAAAACTAGTTAGCTACGTGAACAGCCCGTGCTCAGCTCACCTACGCTTGTCCCACAAAATCAAGGTTGCAACTAAATAGACCTGTGTTGAGCTTTAGCTAAGTGTATATGACATTTACAAGTATTTCTAGGACTGACGACTGAACCCCCTAAAAGCTTAGCCTAACATATCAGCTAAGCTAAAAATTGCAGTGCCACCTGGTGAACAAATTAAGAACTAGGAGTCCTGAGGAGTGTTCCTGTGTGATATCAAAGCAATTGCTTGAGTGGTTTTAGAGAAAGATTTTTTAGGATTTGCCCCCAAAAATTAACCCCCAAAAAATCATAAAAAATATATAAATCACTGAAAGTGTGACCATTTGTACAAACTTGGTAAAGACCCACCCAAGGTACATTAGCACCATATTTCAAGTCAATCCAGACAACGGTTTCAGAAAAGTCGAAAACGTGAATTAGCATTAAAATGCCCATTGACTTGCATAGTAATCAATAAGAAAGGTGCGCTTGCTGACAAGTACCCGAATTGAAAGAAATCATCAAAAATCAGGAATCCAAAGCAGTGCCACCTAGTCAACAACCTAGTTTGACCCTTTCACAAGTAACATATCCACCAAGTTTCAGCTTAATCTGAGAGATGGTTCTCGAGAAGAAGTCAAAAATAGCGAAAACACACAAAAAAATCATTAAAAAATACAAAAAAAAAAATTGCAGTGCAACCTGGTGAACAAATTCAGAACTAGAAGTCCCTGCAAGTGTTTCTGTCTAATATCAAAGCCATTGGGTGAGCAGTTTCGGAGAATATTTTTTAAGATTTGCTCAAAAAAATCATAAAAATACAAAAATCATTGGAGCATGACCATTTGCACAAACCTGGTAGAGACCCACCTAAGGATTTGGCCAACAACAAAAAAAAATCATAAAAAATCCAACAATCACTGGAGCGTGACCATTTGAACAAACAAACCCACCCAAGGTATATTCCCACCAAGTTTAAGGTAATTCTGGCCAGTGGTTTTGGAGAAGAAGTCAAAAATGTGAATTGTGGACCCCAACGGACAGACGACGGATACCTAACCACCACGTAAGCTCAGCTGACTGGCAATTCAGTTGAGCTAAAAAGAAGAAGGTTATCCCATGCTCATAATGCAGTTATTTCTGTTCCACATGCTCGACATATCATAACACAGTATATGTAGTTACATATTTTGGGATCCCACATACCCAGTATATATATATATATATATATATGCTATTAATGAGTCATAATCCATAGTTATATGTGCTGGTATCCCACCTACCCAATATATTGTCATATTCTATAGCCAGATGTATTGGCATTCCACATTCCTGTATATATCAATATAACCCATAATTACATGTATCAGCATCCCAAAGTACATGTATACTCAACATATTGACAAGTCACAATCCATAGTTTATGCATTGGCACCCCACATACCCAATGTATTAACATCTCATCACCCTCAATTGAGTATCTTCACATATTATAACTGAAATTTACACACATCGGCATCCCACATACCTGATATCTCAATATGTCGTATAATCCAGAGCTATCTGTGTTGTCTTATATACTGGATACATTAATATAGCACAATCCAAAGTTATGGGCGAAGGGAAAAGTCACATTTGAGGCTGAAGCATTTGCCCTGACAACAGAGAACTAGCTGGGACACTAAACTGTGCCCTTGGAACTTGGACATACATATGGTACCCAATACATAAATTTCCAGAATGGTTCAGAATGTACAGTCATCATATTGCACAGATATGTCTTTGTGACACTTAACAAGTGATAATAGCAGTTGTGACAGCACCATTATGCATGATCCTAGACATGCATGAATGTATCTTTCACTTCAATCATGTCTGTGTGCAAGCACAAACCTTCTGTTTTCCTGGTACAGTGAAACCTCATTATAATGACACAAGTTTTGAATGGCCAAAGTTTGTTTTCTTTTTTGTTTGACTCATTTATCTGACACATTTCTAAGGGAGCATATGGTGTCATTATAAAGAGTTTTCACTGTAATTCTTTTTTTCTCTTCCTTCACTTACTCTCTGCATCTCTCTTAAAAAAGACCTAGATACACCTTCTTTGGTTTAGTATTCTGTGGACGCCAATTGTCTTTCACATAATTGTGTAAGGAAGGATGTCCAAAAATTATGCAAAATATAGTCATGTCAAGTTTTAAATCTTGAACATCATCAAAACTATTACCAGACAGAGATGCCATTCCAACTTTCATAAACATATTCTCAACACTTGGTCAAGTAATGAAAAACAATAGTTATAGAAATTTGATGTAAGCTGGTCACAAATGCAATGTATATGTATTTCAAATGCTAAATCTTGAAATTATATGATAATAAAGAGAGGTGTCCCTACAACTTACATTTATGGTGCTACTTTTAAGTACAGACAGGTTTGCTGTAAAACAACTCTTTTTTAGTTCAAATCTTGTTTTGTGCATATTAGTGTTCATGTATGTATGTTTCAAATACACAATGGAATGAGACTAAGATTCATTACTGTAGACTACAGCTACCTCTAGTGGCCAACAGCGGAACCCCATCCTCTGAACCACGATTGTGTCCACACATTTGTGTATTTGACTCCATAGCAACATGTTGCTTTTTCAAATTTTGTCTTTGTTTTTCTTTAATTCTGTAGATTGAATCGTAATCCATGATCCCCGCAGATAAATACCCCACATGTCTATTGATTTCCTTACTATATTAACTCATATGTATCCCCCCTGGCAACTGGGTCAACACTTTCCCAAGTGCACAGAAAAAAGCCAATGACTGATGGTACACCATTCTTTATAATGACCATTGAACCTATATATCCTAAAGAATTGGGCATTTGCTGTCAATGCCATCATACACTAGCAACCTCTTCCTTTCATTCCAATTATTGGTTTGCATTGAAGAAAAATATAAGCGATACCTGAGAATGCAAACAGAGAAAATGTTTCATGTGGATGCAGGGGGTGCATAGATTTCATTACTGTTATTACATTCCCAGCTTGTATCATTTAGGCTGCTTCAGATCAATGTATTTCCATGTCACCTCATGTCAGCTGTGCAAAAAGTGCCACACATGTTTATCCAACAAGAGCTACAAAATTTCTTTTTTCTTTCCGATTACCACACCCTAATATGAATATTATCATTAAAAAGAAGGGGGGGGGGGACGGAAGCAAAATGACACACATGATTATTTTGAGCAGTGGTGATCAGCAAGTATACTTAACTGTTTCCAGGCTCAAATCTATACTTTCTTTGTTAAGAATGGACCTCAAAATGGTTTCACACATGTCTTGCACACTGGACTGTTTCTGAACAAGCTATGTAGCCACTGTTAAAGGTAGCTTTGTCATGGTATTAATGGCTCATGCTAGATTGCATGCACCACACACCACATAATTTATTAATGTAACACATACAGATGATATCAGCTGCCACAAAATCCAGGGGTGGTATCCCCTGTTGGTTTCAGACACTTTATTATGTTAAAAGACACAAGGATCAGAACAACCTTAAAACCCCCTCAATCAGGGTAAAAAAATGATGACCCCCTAGTGACCCTGACAACAGATCAAGAGCACTGCATGAATGTTAAATTCAGCAAAGCTTCTGAAATGAGATGTTGCTTCAGCACAAGTTTAAGGAGAGGAGCTCTATTTTTTCAAAAGTTATTGTACCTGCAAGAGTAAAAATATGACCCAGAGTGACCTTGAAAATAGATCAAGGTCACCGAGTGTCCACTCAGCCAAGCTTCCAATGAAACACTTCTACAGTATAGGCTTCATGACAGTAACTCAGTTTGTTCAAAAGTTGAAGCTATTGTGCCAGCAATGGTAAAAACATAACCCATGGTGACCTCGGAAATAGGTCAAAGTTGCTAAGTGTTTAACTAAGCTTAGTAACCAAGGTCACGACAGTTAAGTCAATTTGTTCAAAAGTTAGTTATTATGTCTGTGTGCCAATACACATTCTTTCTTTCTTTCTTTCTTTCTTTCTTTCTTTCTTTCTTTCTTTCTTTCTTTCTTTCTTTCTTTCTTTCTTTCTTTCTTTCTTTCTTTCTTTCTTTCTTTCTTCTTTTCTTTCTGTTTTTCTCTTTCTTTCCAAGCAAATTTGTCCAACATTTCATTTAAATAGTATTATACATAGAAACTTCAAGCTTGTTATGATTATACCTCCATATATGAAGTCTTCAGTTTTTGTAAAGAGATTCAAAGGTTTCGGAAATTATGCAAATTACAGCCTTTTGAAAATTTAAATCTTGAATACATGTATTTCCAAAACTATTATAGGTACAAGTAACCAATCCAACTTCAATGAATATGTTTGCAACACTACAAATTTGTGTAATTTATGTGACCTCTAATGTTCAAAGTTCAAGGTCAATTGAACCTTTGAAATTTTCATCTAGCCGTGACTTGGTCAATTTTTATCCACTTTAGCTCATGTTGGGTTCAAATTGTAGATATTGTAACACTGCACATTTTCACAAACAAATGAACTGATGTTGCTATTTACACCTCTATTCAGGAATACATTTGAAGATATTCAACATTCAAAATTTGTGAGTACACCTAATTAGCATCAAATCAAACTTTATGTCTTTCACTTTCATTTCACTGGATGCAACAACAGCACAAACCTGAAAATTGAAGTGCACTGCCACCTCTATAATACTTTTGGACAATATGTACACACATACAGAAGGAAATCAGTATGTGTGCCTGGAAGGTAAGGTTTTAGGGATTAATACCACCAATGAGGGGTTTGTGCCTGTACCCTGATCTGGCCACCAGCACAACACCCAAGCCGAGGATGTTCCACCAGTGGCTGGGACACGGTACAGCCACAAACCCCAAGTTTCAGGTTGTAATCACTTTTATATTATCATGAACCAAGGCTGTAAACAAGAGGCCCATGGGCCTAATGCTCTGCTGGCATCGTGGCTATATTGCACCTGTTCATTTCAAAGTTGTGAGTCCTCAAGTGGCTTCTCAGCATATAAAGCTTAATATAAAAATTGTCCACCAGATGGCACTTTGCTCCACATGTAATCATAGCTTATATATTTACATTCAATCTAACCTTGTGTCCCCACTGACCTTGGGACAGAAGATCAAGGACATCCAGATTATGTTATACATGAGGCCCATAAGCCTGCCTGGTGCTGTGCTGACATTGCCATTGAAGTCCAAGCTACACCCTGCCATTACAAAATCATCTCTTTCAACTTAAAAGGCATGGTGACCTCACAGAAAAAGGTCAAGGTCACTAATATTATATATGATTCTAGCTTTGGACATTTTCCATATATCCTGTAAATTTGGCAAGTCTAATCCAATTACTTTTCAAGATATGGAATTTTATATTTTAAAACACATTTTGACTCATAATTTCCATCAAATTATAGGTGGCGCCACAAGTATCATTACCAACTTAGACTTTGACCTCCCCCACAATCCCACTGAATTTGGTGAAGATCTGCAACAAATTAAAGATGCCAGAGTGTTCACAAGATTTTCACATATTGACCGCTACATTACATAATAATGTAGGTGGCGCCATCAATATCGAAAGCCTGTAAGTCCTGAAAGTTACATTGGGCTAACTTGAAATCTGTGAACGGTATTACAAACGGTATTACACTAACGAGCAAAAATTTACAGACTGACGGATGGACAGACATGAGTGGTCACATAAGCTCTGTGACCTTTGGCCAGCAGAGAGAAAAATCACACTCACCAAACAAATCTCAACATCACACCCAGGCCCATCGGTCTGTAGATGAAGATTACTGCCATCTAGTGGTTGTTTTCTAAAGCACTGCTTGAATTACAAGAACCCAGTGCATGGCACTGGTACCTTTCATGGTTTCATAGCTCCAGGATCGTGGGGATTTCACATGGGACATGTAAATTTTAAGGACGTACTTCGCTACTATAGCACTTCATTACGAGCAGAAAACAAGGGAATATCTTCTAGGAGGACTGGAACATTTTATTGTGAAAGAAATTGAAAGGAGAACATGACGATAATGTGACTTTTGAACAAGATTTACAAGGTCAAGGCCATGGAATTTTTGAGGTATTTTCACACAGAGGGCGCGACAGGTATGTAAACATGGAAGTGCAAACCCTTTACTCCCCAAGAAGTTTGCCTGTCAGTGGACTTTTCTGTGCATTGCCCAGCAATATTGTTAAATTTTTTGTCACTCAGACGAGCAAATTGTTCAGTCTTTATGGATGGAGGGGAGGATGAATTCGTAAGAGCAGTTTGACTTGTCATGTCAGCCATGCCTGACCACTCAGCCATACAATTGCCATCGGCATCTAGTATGAGGGCTTCACCATGGACTGTCCTCTTGCTGAGTTTGTGTATATGCCCCCCAGTACTGTTGCCAGCATCGAGATTCATTAATTGGTAGGTTTTGAATCCCACATCACCGATTATGGAGTCAATAAGGTCATCGCTCCCCTTAAAATGCACAATTTCACCAATTGCATACTGGAGAGGACCCACGAGAAACCCTTTGGTAGCCATGTTGACAGAAACTGCTTTAGACGCCCATATGCACAACACCTTGCAAAAATTATAAATTTATGCTTATTTTATATAACTTGAATAAAGCTCAATTTCAAAAAAAAAAAAAAAAGCTGTCATTACTCTTTTGGAAAAAAAAAAAGTCTGAGAGGTTGTAATAATCCTGGGAGGTGATTGTACTGGTATTACGACCTGGCAATACTGTGTACCTACTTGATGGTCCTTGGTTACAGGATACCATCATTATAGAAACTGCAATTAATCATATACAGACTTTACTGATTACTGGGAGTATTTAATATCTTATATTCAAAACTCGACAGAGAGAAGTGTAATTCCAGCTGCTACTGGTAGATATATGCAGTATGGTTCATCTAATGATGCGATAATTTCGTCCCACTTTAAGACTGTAAGATTTTTGCTGATGACACAAAAATATACCACCCAGTTGTATCATCAGTTGAACGAGATCCACTTCAACGACATCTAGACAATTTATCGAAGTGGTCAGAGGAATGGCTACTTGGGTTTAATGAAGATAAGTGCAAGGAATATATTCATCTAGCAAGGTTTTAACCAGCTCTGTTCAGGTGGGGGTATTTCTGTGGAAATGAGCGAGTGCCAAAGGCATGAAGCTGATGCTAGGGGGGTCTGGGGGCATGCTCTTCCCCCTCCCCCCCCAAAAAAATTTTGAAAAAAGGACCTCAAATGCTGCACTTCCTGTATTTTGAGCACATTTTACCTCTTTAACTGTTGATAGAAAAGTAGAGTTTCATTCATACTTTTACAACACTAATCATGTTTATCTCCGCACAAACCCCATTTTCAGTGCATCAGATAAATGTCATGTTGGCTCAACATTCACTAGTATTTTAGCTAAGACAACTCAATTATGTTTCTTATCAAATGCGATGGAAAATTCAAGGTAAAACGAAAGCTGACTGCTATATTACATACAGCCTAGCCAGTCTTTCCACAGCAATGATGTGCTGATCAACCTGACATGTACGTGTATATACATAAGAAAATCTTTGCTGGACCACAGGGTGGGGATCGTACACCCCCCTTGACGCCCCCCCCTCCCCCATTGTTTACGGGCCTGTCTAGTTTCAGCTTAATCTGAGTGACGGTTCTGGGGAAGAAGTCGAAAATGGCAACAACACACAAAAATTCATTAAAAAATTGAAAAATACTGCAGTGCCACTGTTGAACAAATAAAGGTCTAGGGGTACCCAGAAGTTTCCCTGTGTAACTTTGAAGCAATTGGCCAAGTGGTTTCAAGAGAAGAAGATTTTTTAAGATTTTGCCAAAAAATGAGCAAAAAATTCATAAAAAATATTAAAAAATCACTAGACCATGACCATTTGTGAAAACTTAGTAGAAACCCACCCAAGGTACATCCCCATCAAGTCTGACGTGAATCTGGCGGGCGGTTTTGGAGTATAAGTAAAAAATGTGAATTGTGGACGGACAACAGACAATCCTAAAAGCTCAGCTGACTGACAAATCAGCTGAGCTAAAAACAAACCCAAGAAACTCAAACTCAGATACAACCGAAACTCTCAAGAACAGGTCTCATCTCACCCGCTACATGAAGACAAACACACGCACATATCAAAATCTCCCACAAGAGGCTGGTTTGAGCAAATCACTGGGGTGACACTGATCCACACAAAAGTTCTATGGTCATGAAATCCACAAGTTGTCAAAACAGTCATCGTGGACTGGAAGATTGTTATGCTTTGATTGGTTAAGCAACTCAGCCATTCCTCTGCTATTTGTAATGGGGCATCACATTACAGGCCTCTTCCCATGCAGGTCCGTAGGCCTCCTGGAATTAAGGTCAGGCTCAGATAGCGCGATCCAGACACAATGCCTCTTCCCACTATAGATATTAAACTTGGAAGCATTATGATGGTGCCACTCAATCAGTTATTTGGGCCTTAGTGATCTGTGCAACAAGAAGAGCATGAGACTCTCTGTACATTACTGAGAATCTATTAAAGTTATTGCAGTTTTTTAACAGACCGACAGTTAATTGTACTAAGAATAGTAAGTTGCCTATGAGACCCAAATGGGTAAAATCCTATCCCCAGGACTTACAATGTACACAATCCTACTAATTTGCACTGTGTTAAACTCAAACCTTGCTAAAGTAATTGCACGGAAATTAAACAACCGTATATGGCTCTATGACCTTCAGAATTAGGTCAAGGTCACCCAAATATAATTTTAACCTACATCTTCCCTTGTAAAACATTCCTACCAAGTTTCATTAAGTTGTGTCCAATCCATCAACACTTATCACAGGGAAACCAAATTACCATATATGGCTCTGTGACCTTGAGAATTATGTCATTGTCACCAAAATACCAGTGTAACTTGGTCTTACCTGGTAACATAATCCTACCAAATTTCAAGAAGGTTCATGACATTCTTTTAGAATTATTGCAAGGAAACCAAATTACGATACATGTATATAACTCTGTGACCTTGACAATTATGTCAAGGTCACCCAAATAATATCCCAAGTTTGGCCTTACCTGGTTACATTATCCTACCAAGTTTCAGTATGTTCTCTGAAATCATTCCAGAGTTATCACTTGGAAGCCAAAGTGTTGAAGAACAACAGGAACAGGATGAAAATGGGGAAGCAGAGGAGGAGGAGGATCAAGGAAAAAGAAAGGAAGCAGCAGTATACTATTATAGATGGCAGTGTTGTAGTAGTAGTAGTAGTAGTAGTAGTAGTAGTAGTAGTAGTAGTAGTAGTAGTAGTAGTAGTAGTAGTAGTAGTAGTAGTAGTAGTAGTAGTAGTAGTAGTAGTGGTGGTAGGAAGAAACAGAAACACATGTGTGCGGGTCCACACATAGTGAAACATAAACATTTTTTTTATTAAAGGCCACTACATAGACAGACAAATTGCATTTTAGGCCAGACTTCATTTGAATCAAGTGGACTTTTTTTTCAGTTATTAATTTCATGTCCAGAAAAGCAGCAAGTTAACAGACATACTTTGCTGTGGAGAGAATCAGTTATAAACAAGAGAATATAGTACTGACTATTCTGGGCAATCTTTTGTTGGTGACGCCACAAATGAAAAATCGTTTTTTTTCCATGTGACAAAATGCCACCGAGAGCAAAGAAACTTTTACCATTTACCTGCTCTTTACATAGTAAGTCTTGAACAAGGGTCGGGACCAAAGCTTAGGTTGTATTACTTGTAGTCAATGCCTACTTTGAACTGTTTTATCTCCAAGAGCAGATTCGAGCTTCCCCACTAATCTGGGGAGTACCAGGATTTCTGTGTAGAAAAGATAGCACTGAAGGTCTGACCGCGAAGGTGAATTACATTTCAGGCCAAATGTCCCCAGCACTGCCACATTTATACCATGCAGAAGCCCACTGCTCAGAAGTGATTATTGCATCATAAAGTACAATGTGCTTGCCTTGGGCCGTCTCGATAGTCACAGTTCGGTAATCAACCTCATCCATCCCCAAGCAAACCCACCACTGGCCCATTTGGCTTGCAAAGATATAACACTGCGTATGCAAAATTAATGACCATTTTCTTCTAATCGGTGTTGCATTAGCCTCATTGGAGTGGTACGCATTGTTGTGATATATCTCTGCAAATCCCCCGTAATTCTCCCGAATTCCCATGAATAAGTAAGCCGTCAATCAAGCTCGTGCAGGTGTGAGCAGCACCCTCCCTGATTTATACCATTCCATATCGCTCATCCCAGACGCTCGTTCCAAACCCACACTGATTACCAGTCCACCTTATCAGCACTTACAGCATGTTTCACGCCGCTCGTGAGCCACTTTTTTAAAATCACCAAATGTACAGCAAAAAAGACACAGACTAGTGCCAGGAACACTATGAATTTAATTCCTGGACATGCAAATCACACTTAAGGGGTATTTGATGGTGGGGCTTACCAATGATCATTTTACTGTGCACAACATGCAAAAAAAGCTTAAGCTGTGTCGTTTGATGGCAGTCCCTCTATCTAAAATCATCAACTTTGCCCTTTATTTAAACTTGTAAGGCCAGATTTACTACAAAGAGCTTGCCTGCCATCTGTTATCTGTTGATAACTTTCCATTCATCTGCCCCAGACCTCAAAGCTTCCTTTCTTCTTTACTTTGTTGTTTGTTTTGTTTTCCTATCTTGCACACAAGGCAACATTTTACATGCAACAGCACACACATTTGTTAAAGCAAATACATTGTATCCCCAATTGTCTTGCATCTAACCAAGTGACACATTATTTCAATACATTGTATCTGGAACTATGTTGCATGTAACAAAGTGACACTTTTTGCATGCACTTTTTTCAGAGAGTTTGTTAAAGACAGAATTAAAAGCCAAGAAAATGCTTTGTTTCAGGTTCACCTTCTCCCTGCGACTGTAAAACAGAGGGTCATCAATCAGTCTGGGCAGTTAATTAGCTGAAATACTCTGATGTCAGAGGTATTCAGTTCTCCACGGGTGACAGGTCATGGCAGGTCTCCATCTATATCCATGTACATGTATTGCCACAAAATGCGGAGGGAAGGGGGCTTGTAGTAAAGCAGACATCAAGCATCCTTTTATCCCATGTATCACCTATAACTGATTGCCTTTTCATAAATTTATATAAATCCTGAGCTTCGAATTTTCTTAATACACTTTATGCTACACATACTGATATTACATCAGGGTTTGGCACATTTTAACTCAATCTTATCTTTCTCTTTTTGAGTAAGTTTTCAAGCACAGCATATGGCTGACGTTCTTTACTGGTCTAGTCCTTAGAGCAAGTTTTGATCATATTGTACTAACACATACCTGTCAAGTTTCCCCCATAAGGTGGGAGTCCCCCACTTTTTCACCCCAATTTTTTTTATTTAGGTGCAACATTTAGCAAATTTGGCAGAATCTCCCCCATGAAAATTTGGTATTTTCTATTATATTCTTTGTTAAAACACAAACTCACCCATGGATTTTTCAAATTTACGAAAGTCTCCCTATTTTGAGATGTGGAATGTTGACAGGTATGCTAACATTCTATTCTAAGAGACTTGTCCAGCAAGTCAAAATCCTGTTGGTGAAAGGCAAATTTTTGGCTACCCCCAGGACCCAAACTGAAGTGTTCAGTGTCCCTATCTCAGATGTGTTCATATAAACAGGTATGAACACCCCAGTCTGACCAGAATACCCTCTAATGTGTAAAATAATGGGCACAACTTATTGTTTTATACCATGGGGTGTTCCTTTGGCCAGACCCCACTGTGAACTTAACAGGTGGAGTTGCTTCTTAATTCTGACTTATTTTACTCCTTCAGCAGGAATTAAATGAGCTATGAGCAGGAATTAGCTGACCAGCTTTTGCCTTGTAATATTTTTTCTGAGGTCAGGTAAACATTTGAGGTCAGCCAAACAATCAGCCAATCAGTATATTGTAATGGTTGGCTGAAGCTGATTGGCTCTTTATTAACCAGCCTTGGAAGACAGGCCAAAAGGTGGCAGCAGTCAGCAGAACTCCCTTATCCTGTGCATTTCAGAGGTAATTTGCCCATCAAAAGGTTCAAAACGCAGAATCTCACACTATGCTTTGGTAAACCCCAGTCAGCACTTATTTCACTTTACTTGCTTGTATTTTCATGTTCACCCCTTTTACTGACAGCACAAAATGTGCAAAAACAAAAACAAAAGGAAATAAAATTTTAACTTAGGTTTAATAGAATCAATGTCAATTAACAAGAATATAACTGAAGCTGCAATTGAATATGCCTGACATGCAGAACACATGCACATTTATGTACATGATAATTAGTATATTTACAGTTCCTCAAACATAACATCTGTCAAATGGTCAAATGATTCAGACATGGTCAATGTATTTTGGTGTCTGGTGTGTCAAGCAGAAAAAATATTAACCCTTTCTTCCTTAAACCAGCCAAAACCGGCTGGTGGTCAAATGTCGTCTGCTCCAGTGTTTTCAATTAATTTCAACAGTTATGAAAAACAATTTGACTGAGAAATGTACATGAGGCTTATCAAGATCACATGCCCCAGGTCAACAGCTTTCCTCGGCATGGGAAGGGCACTTAGTGCCCAACCCATGCCGAGGAAAGCTGTTGACTCAGTCTTAATTCAAGGGGGAAAGGGTTAAGACATGGACCCAGTTGATGTAAATCTGGAAAGCAGGCAAATGGTAAAGTCATGGCCTTGGCCGAGATATCACTACATTGCGAAGAACTGTAGATGTGGGAATGATTCAAAAGACACGTACTGTAACGTTAGTTATTTTCACCTGTGTACTTTCACGACTTTTGCATTTCGGACATTTTGAACAAAGTTCCTATTAACTTTTTCAGTGCCATATTTTGGAATGTGTCAACAGCTTTCCCTTGGTGCACTTTGGAAGCCATTAGAAGTTCATGCATTTTATGATAATTTAAAGTTGAAAACATGGTTTTATATGTGAGAAAATCACTTTCTTTGAAAGCTGAATTTGATACACAAAATTCAGTACATGTACCTACACAAGGACCTGTCATAGTCTTTACTCATACCGGGAAAAAAAATTGATGACATGACATGTGTCCATTACAGTTTAACACACTGTAAGGCCATGTTAAAGTATCAACCACTACAATATTACTAAAATGATGTCAGAAGTGCACTGTGGTGCTCAGCAAAAAATGGATCAACATCTAAATTAAGCCAAATTCCCTTAATGGACCAAAATTATTTTGGGTAGTTACGTAGGCATAATTTGGGAGGGTCGGTATGTTTTCTTTGCTAAATATTCCACAATTTTGGGAAGGTAGGTGTTTTTATTACTGTATGCATCTAAATAAGCACACACTCCCTAATAAGTGCACATTCCCATCTTTTTCAAAGAAAGGACACCCAGAATAACCCATTATAGCAGAATTTATTTTCACACTTTGAATCTACATCTTTTGTGGATGATTTTTTTATAGCGCACTGTGCGCTTATTAAGATGAATATGGGTTTTTTTTGTTTTTTTTTGGTCGAAAGTAAGTTTCCAAGGGGTTGCTAGGGGGGTCTAGAGATGGGTTGGTCGGGCTTGGGGAAACAAACAACTACCTTTTTTTTTGCCTTATAGCCGTCTATTGTTGCATGATTGACGCAAGCTGTCAGCTGATGACACAAAATTCTTTTGGCACCATCATGGCACTTATTGAAATTGTTTTGTCCCATTTTTTCAAACCTGTCATATTTTTTGCAACAAAGCGACAGTTGGGCAATACATTTCGCAGCCACAGCATTTTTTATTTTCATGGTTTTGTGTCACTGCATAATCAACAAAATAATCAAAATTTGACATATGGCAAAATCAATTTAAATTTTTAGTATGATGTGTATCCTGGATCCCTGCCAGCTGCAAGCTGTTAATGACTGCTTGCGACTTACAGCAATAATTAACCCAGAGGATCAGGTCATTAATTTTAAAGACATTATGCCATCAGATTAAAAGAGCTCCAACAAAATAGCATCCATACAGCTAATCCACTTCCTAATGAATCCATGTTTATCAATATGCCTTTTAACTGTGTTACCGAGCAAAAAGGCCAAATTTTGTATGGTAAAAATTCTGGCTCCCTGAGACATGCTCCTTTTGAACACTGTAGGTCACATACCTACTCACCTTCTATTCATCACTTACAACCATATCAAAAGAACAGGCGGAATGTCTTTGCATAACCTGGTTTGCTATACTTTATCTACCAGGCAAGTAAAGCAAAAATCGCTGATGTTAGATAGGGCATGTTGCTGCAACTTAAATAAGAGCCGTTTTCCTCAGGAAGTTGAAAGTAAGCATATGTTAGTCACCATCATGAGCAAGTTTATTGACCTTTTGCTTGCATTTGCTGTCTTTGAATAGATTGCTATTGAAATTTTTGCAACATAATGTTTGGATAATTTTTCAAAGCAGACCTTGGTTGCAACAAGAAAAATAGTTGGCTGTGCCTCAAAACTAACAAAAAGAAGACAGTTAGGAACATAATACACTCTCCCCCCCCCCCCAAAATAAATTTATGTTTACATTACTTCACAGTTAGCACACAGGTAATGACCTTGATCTGTGGTTTTTCCTTTGCCTGATGAGACAGAGAGACAAAGGACTCAAAAAAGGGCAGACAGGTACTTAAGACATCTCTTCTTATGAAAAAAATAATAATAATAGTATATTGAACAAACAAATTTTCTCCTGCTTCTACGTAAAGATACAAGAAAATGAGGGACTAGTTTGGAATGAGATAATCAGCATGCTGATGACATTCTGGTCTGTGTGCCTGGGGCTATGGCTAGGTCCCTTCATTGGCCCTTATGGTATCAAATGAATTAGCCTGAGACTTTTCAGTGAACATCTCCACACACGAAACTATGTCTCTCCCATTGTATAATTGAGTTGTTTTTTTTATGTGCACCTTGGTAGTACAGCATGTTCTTTTCGTAGAGGTTGTCAATGAGCACAAAGACATATGCATTGCTGAAACTGAGCTTTGTGTAATTTGTATCCAGTCTTCTGTACACAGCACTTTCTTACTGTAGTTGGCATGTCATCTTTTGATCAATTTTAGCACACAAGCCAGGACCATTTTGGTCTTTGAAAATTAGGAAACACGGTTAAAAAATTCTCTGCCTAAACAGCATTACAAATACATATTGAACAAGTCTGGTCAACATTGTTCATGCAGTACACTGATGTGCTCTTAGGATTTTTGGTATATTGATCATGTGGTACACTGCATGGTGTACTTTTATGTACCCTGTATTATAATTCTTGGTATATTGGCCATGTAATAGACTGAAGTTCTTTTTCGTATCAGAATCGTTGGCCAACAAGTATTCCTGGGCAAATGGTCATGCAGTACAGTGGTATACTCTTATTCATCAGTATCTTGGGGGCTTTGGAGACTTGATGCAAGTCTCTTAAATTAAATTAAAATGTCCACCAAATTTGCAGCTGTCAAATAGACAATCTGACATGTAACAAAATTTAACAAAATATTACTCTAACTCAGGGTAAGTACCTTCAATAATTGTTCATATTACATTACCCATTTTCAAATTCCCTTCACCAAAGTGAAGAAATATTTGCAAAATTTGGCACAGTGAATTTAACAGGTTTTTGCTAGCATTAATTTCCATTAGGAAATGGAGAATTAGTCATCTTCATGAAATACAGGAATGCATAAATGTATAATGTTGAAGGATGCAAAACAAGCACGCTCAAGGATAATGTATAACTGTGACTACTTCATGGGGGGAGGGAGGGGTAATATTCTTGAGTGTCTTCGTCCTTGGCAAAATCTGCCATATCAATTGAAAGAGTGGGAGCTAGAAAACTCCACAAGTCCAATGGCTGTTTTGGTTTGTGACTAAGGCAAAACATAGCTGGTACATAGTTTGATAAGCGTTGTAAACAGAGTTGATAAGTTATTACACACGTGCATTATGAACACAGACAGCTGTTATGGACAATGTCACAAGGCATGGACAACCATCTGCTCTCGTGCCTTTGTATTGCTGACAAAATCAGTCAATAAATGTTGCCAATCGGCATGTACAATCGTGGCATTCAGGAGTGTGTTTTTGCACTTCCTCATGACACGTTATAAAAATACAGCAAACGCAGCATACGACGGAAGCTGGTACAGTAGTGAGAAGACCCAGCAATGTTGTATTACATGTATATTGTTACAGCTGTCTTGGGAGAATTCTCCATAAAGGATATAACAATGTGCCAACAATACAAAAATTAAATATATATCTGTTTGGTTACAGTCTGATTAAATGATCCGTGTAAGCTGAATCAACATGCCTGGCCAAAATTATTCCACATATGGTGTACTCGCATTGAATTCTCCAACAGAATGGACTTCTTTTCACTGGGTATTTTGGCTTCCCATGATTCCTCTGTGTAACACATACACTGTATTATATGTATCAAATAGCCAGTGCCCAAGCTACATGGAGAATCAAAATCAAAGATACTATCATACAGACAAGGTATAGCACCACATAAAAACCTTATTTCCTAAACACAACAATAACAAGATCAGCTAATGTTTAGATTTATACAAAAAGTAACATTGATAATGTACTGTGACCACACATGTGAATGTCAAATGATCATATATCTTCTAAGTTCCTTACACATCACGGTCCAGGTATTATACAGTACATACAGTGGTCCCTGTCTTGAGAGACTACTCCAATGAGACCACCAGCCTTGAAAGACCACCTTTTCAACATACTTTGCTTAGTACTTTTCTTGTTATTTTTACCTCCTATGACAGACTACCTGTCTTGTGAGACCATGATTTGGTCATCTGTTGAGGTGGTCTTTCGAGACAGGTTTCACTGTATTTAAATTCACAAAGTGTATCAAAAGCTGCAGTCACAAGTTGCTCAAGTACAACCTTGATCTAGAGGCTCAATTCTCTTGACCACTTATGTCCAAACTACAGTGTAAGTGAAATTCAAGGCAGGTGGTCTCTCATTGGAGTGGTCTCTCAAGACAGCGACCACTGTACACTCTGCCATTACAAAATCACCTGTTCCAACCTAATAGGTCTGGTGACCTTACAAAAATAGGTCAAGGTAACTGATCTATAATATATTAGCATTGGACATGATCTATATATCCTATCAATTTGCCATGTCTAATTCTACCATTTTTTTGAGATATGGAATTTTGTATCTTCCAAGACATATATGAACTCATAATTTCCATAGAATTATACATAGCGCCACTAGTATCATAAGTAACCGAGATTTTTACCTCTTCTACAATCCCACAAAATTTCATGTAGATCTATACAAAAATAAGGATGCTGGACTGGTCACAAGATTTTCACATTTTGACCCATAAATTATATAATACATGTACTGTAGGTGGTGCCACCAACATTGACGTCAACATAGATTTTTACACGCTTTATAAGTCCTAAAAGTTAGATGGGCCTAACTCAATAACTGGGGGGTAAAGATCGAGCACTCACAAGATGACCCCACCCATTTTAACTTCAACATCAACTAAGATTAAACAAGATATGTTTGTAAAACATAGATGCCCCCCTCCCTCATTACCCTTGCCCTCGCTACCCTATTGATAGTGGTAGATGGGGCACTCGTGACCATACAAAATTAGTAAAGGTTGATCATACATCAATGTCACATATCTTTATACTTTAACCTAGCCCTTAAAAAAATGACTAAAAACCTGGGCAATATAAAAGTTTAGCTGAAAAATTAGTCATCATTTAGAAACCATATTCAGCAAAGTGGCTTTATGACCTTGGAAATTATGGCAAGGTCACTCATTTTCACTTGACCTTCTTCAGTTATTGTGCAAAAATAAGGAAGTCTACTGTCTGTGTGTGACCCTCAAAACTGGGTCAAGGTCACCCATCTACAAACTCAAACTAGCCCTTATAGGCAACCTTACAGCTGTGCAATATAAAAGTGCTACCTCTAAAATGCAAGATATACAGAAACAGTATTCAACCAAATGGCTCTGTGACCTTTGAAATTAGATCAATGTCACCCATCTTCAAACTTGACCTAGACCTGAATACGGACAATTATCCAGTGGAATATAAAGTCCTAGTTTAAAAACCTCTTCAGTTATTGTGCGGAAACCAAAGTTAACTCAGGTACCACTGTGACCTTGGAAATTAGGTCAAGGTCACCCATCTTCAAACTTCACCTAGCTTTTGATTAGAATGATACACCTGTACAGTATCAAAGTCCTCCCTCAAAAACTTCTTGAGTTATTGTGCGGAAACCACAGTCTAACTACAATCTCTCTGTGACCCTGAAAACTGGGTCAAGGTCACCCATCTTCAAAATCAACCTAGCCCTTACAGAGAACCATGAAGCTGTGCAATATACAAGTTCTAGCTCCAAGGTATAAGTTATCATGCAGAAAGCATGAAACCATATTCAGTAAAGTAGCTCTGTGACCTTTAAAATGAGGTCAAGGTCATCCATCTTCAAACTTTGCCTAGCCCCAAATATGGACTATAATCCTGTGCAATATAAAAGTCCTAGCTTAAAAACCTCTTCAGTTATTGTGCGGAAACCAAAGTTAACTCAGGTACCACTGTGACCTTGGAAATTAAGTCAAGGTCACCCATCTTCAAACTTCACCTAGCTTTTGATTAGAATAATACACCTATACAGTATCAAAGTCCTAGCTTAAAAACTTCTTGAGTTATTGTGCAGAAACCACAGTCTCACTACAATCTCTCTGTGACCCTGAAAACTGGGTCAAGGTCACCCATCTTCAAAATCAACCTAGCCCTTACAGAGAACCATGAAGCTGTGCAATATAAAAGTTCTAGATCCAAGGTATGTTATCATGCAGAAAGCATGAAACCATATTCAGTAAAGTGGCTCTGTGACCTTTAAAATGAGGTCAAGGTCATCCATCTTCAAACTTCGTCTAGCCCCTAATATGGACTATAATCCTGTGCAATATAAAAGTCCTAGCTTAAAAACCTCTTCAGTTACTGTGCGGAAACCAAAGTTAACTCATGTACCACAGTGACCTTGGAAATTAGGTCAAGGTCACCCATCTTCAAACTTCGCCTAGCTTTTGACTAGAATAATATACCTATACAGTATCAAAGTCCTAGCTTAAAAACTTCTTGAGTTATTGTGCGGAAACCACAGTCTACCGACCGACCGACCGACCGACCGACAGACCGACCGACATGTGCAACGCTATATGCCCCACCTTCTTCGAAGGGGGGCATAAAAATTGTTATGTTCAAAATATGCACCCTGCATCCAGCTTTCCATACATTGTCTGTTTGTTTGGATCGTGTAATAACTTTTTGAGTTATTGAAGAAAAACACTGAACTTGGACAAGCCCCAAATTAAATAGTCAGTGAGGCTGACCCAAAAAGTAATTCACGAAGTTTTATGTACAATGTAATCAAGTGCAATTTTGATCTGGAAGCTCAATTCTCTTTGCCATTCATGTCCAAGCTACACCCTGCCATTACAGAGTCACCTCTTCCAACTTTACTGGACTGCTGATCTCACAAAAATAGGTCAAGGTCATTGATATTAAATAACATGCTAGCTTTGACATGGTCAATATATCCTATAAATTTGGCAATTCTAATCCAATTGCTTTTTAAGATGTAGAATTTCATATCTTAAGGATATATATCAGGTTACAATGGGTTAAACCATCATTTTGGCTATTTTCACACGTCATGCACTTTTCCTTTAAGTTTTGTATGCCGGAGTCAGATTTCAGGTTGTGTAAGGGAAAATTGTGAATTTTGGCAAAAGTATTGGGCCTGGTTCTCACTGTTTGGTGTGGCTTCGGCTGGGGACCAGCTAAGCTTCTAAGCTCCGCCCTCCAGGAATCCAACAGGAGCCTCATTTACATACAGCAGGTGTGAGCGCTTCTGCGCATGCTCTGCACAAGCAGACTACGATCAGCTGGGCAGGTAAACCCCGTAATCACAGTGCCAGCGAGTCGGTGAATATCAGTGAATTTTGGGGTATACTAGCAGTGTGAAAGTTGAAATCCCTTTGTGTACAACTCTCATTTCAACATATCCATGTAAACTCAGACTTCCATCCTCTTGTTGCGCCATTACTTGTTCTTTCGCTCAGTTACAGAGTTCCAACTTTACAAGTTACACACACAGCAACGGCATCAACACAAGCCTGCAACTGAGAACAGTCCCATAATCGGTATCCCTCTGGCTGTTCATTCATATCTCCTTGTTCACAACAATCTGTAGATCTAGCCTCGTGGACCACAAAGTCTCCAAGTTTCTGGGCACTAGCACTGCAAAATCGTTTGTCCAGACTAGGTTGGCTTGTGGATGTTGTGGTGTTCACCGAATCAGTATCCGTGACCTTGGCCTCGACTTCGTTCGACCCTGACCCAGCAATGCCAGACTCGCCTGGGGTCTCCGTGAGGCTCACGTCGGGTTGCAGGGTCGTCTCCACTGGAGGGAACTGATTGTAGTATGATCCTAGATCAGACGCTTTGAGTTCACTTGCAACTGACGCGGGTATCGGTCTGCCCCTAGGTTTTTTCTTTCTCGGCGTCTTTGCAATAGCACTTTCTAATCACACAAATGTAAGCAACGATCCTCTGAACTTGATAGAAACTTTCTGAACTGAGACTGAAGTTCCCATTTACTGACACCTATATTGGGCCCCACGCAAGACGGCAAACATCATAGAACCCGGCTGCCCCGTAACCACCTGCCAGTCATTTGTCGGCCAATTAGGGTAAACTTGAGAAACCCCAACATGGAATCCAAAGTGACAGATGAGCAAGATTATAACATTTTGGGATGTAAAGCCTCTAAAATAAAGCATTCTTTGAAGTTTGATGCTCCAAACTTGTCCATTTACTCAACAGGTAGGAGTGCGTAACGGAATACCAAGGTGTCATTGCGATCAAAGGCCCAAAGAATAGCGTAAGTCCTACTGAAGTCGGCATTTGCTTTGAAAGCGTTTTTCTCGGCATCATTCCTGGCCTTTGTTTCTCAACTTCTTGTGAAATGAACTTCGTCAGTTTTGCTCATAAAGACCTGGGGTTTGTGGCAAACTGTTCACAAGAATATAATCTTTAAAAACATGTCTCAGATTTTTTCTATGTTGAGTTGTTTTCTCTCTACAGCGAGCCAAAAGTCAAAACCTTTGATGTAAGAATGGAATGTCATCTTTTCAACTTTAAACGGGAGTATCTCAACAATAGCGCAAACAATGAAAAAAGTGAGACACGTCTGTGTAGAAAATCATGTCTGCTAGCTTTTGCAACAGAAATGCACATGCTCAAGCTCAAAATAAAAAAGTAGATTTAACAATTGTGTGATTTTTTTATGATCTTTTTACCTGATTGTTGTGTCAACACAGAAGAACTGGTACAAATGAAAATGCAATCAACTTATTCCCAGATTTGTCAGCTTTCAGGAAATATATACACGTAGTTTATGGTACTTTTAGCCTATTTTCAGACTTTTATTAAGTCATTTGTAAGACTCACGCGTAACCTGATATATACCCTTAAAACACATTCTGTCTCATAATTTCCATCAAATTATAGGTGGTGCCTCTAGTATCATAAGCAACATAGAATTTGACCTCTTCACACTCCCGCTAAATTTCATGAGGATTTACCACATATTATATAATACCGCAGGTGGCACCACCAATATCGTACTTGACCTAGACTTTTATATACTTGATCAGTCCTGATAGTTATATGGGGCTCTCTTAAAAACTGTGGACTGTATCGCACTCACAAGTCAAAAGTTAAAAGATGCACATATGGACAGAGGGAGGGGGTCAATGGACATGCATGAGTGATCACATATAAGCTCTGTGACCTTTGGTCCGCAGAGCTAGAAAATTTGTTGAACAAATTAAGGTCTAGGGGTCCACAGAAGTGTCCCTGTGCAATTTCAAAGTAATCCGCCAAACACTTTTTGGGAAGATTTTTTAAAGATTTCGCCATCCTATAACCTCAGCTGAAAAACAAGAGGCCCATGGACCTAATGCTCTGCTGGCACCATAGCTATATTGCACCTACATCTTCACTTCAAAGTTGTGCGTCTTCAAGTGGTTTCTGAACAAATAAAGCTTATGTGATTTTAGTGTCTGATTTTTCCACCAGACGGCACTTCGCTCCACATGTAATCATAGCTTATTTGAGCAATTTCTGTAATGGATATTGTTGCATGTGCCAAGACAACAATGAGTGAGTCCTTAACCCTTAAAGCGATGATTTAAGACCAAATCAACAGCTTTTCTTGGGGCACTTTGCACGCGTTGCAAGCAAAGTGCCCCGAGGAAAGCTGTTGACTAAGACTACTTTTTGCTTAAGACTAGGCTTGCTGGTATTTTTAATGAAAGGTATCTTCATCAGGAATTTGAATCTTTTCACCATTATATGTTTAACGCTAATGAAAAAACGACTATAGTCGAGATTTGCACTTTCAGGGTTAACTTTTGTCCTCAGTGACCTTCGGACAGAATATCAAGGTCAAAAATAGGTCAAGGTCACTGATATTATACAATATACTAGCTTTGGACATTGTCTATATATTCTATAAATTTGGCAAGTTTAATCTAAGTCTTGGGACAGCAGATCAAGGTCACCTAGATAATATAATACAAGAGGCCCATGGGCCCGGTGCTGTGCTGACATTGCCATTGATGTCCAAGCCAGACCCTGCCATTACAAAATCACCTCTTTCAACTTTACAGGCATGGTGACCTTACAAAAATAAGTCAAGGTCACTGATTACATAATATTCTAGCATCAGACATGGTCTATAAATCCTATGAATGCGGCAAGTCTAATCTACTTACTTTTCCAGATATTGAATCTTATATCTTAACAAGTGCTTCCGGCTGTGCCCTGGGAACAAATTAAACTGACGTCAAAAGAGGTACAGTAAAACCTCTCTAACCGAACACCTCCACATACCGAACACCTCTCTATACTGAACACCATTTCTCGGTCCCAAATATATACTTTCAATGCTATCAAACCTCCCTATACCGAACACTTTTTTCCGGTCCCAAGGGTGTTCGGTATAGCAAGGTTTCACTGTAATGTGTAAAAAAGGAAAGACTATCCACTTTAAACATGTTTCAACGAATGTCCAAGTTACCGAAGGCCTAACAAAAGTACATGTGTGTTTCCGGTAACCTGACAGACCCTCCTTAAAAGGCCCAACCCTAAAATTATTGGAACAAAAAACAAAAGGTACATGTACTTTCAAGCCGCCCTTCCCTAAAAAAGACTGATCAATCCAGGCCAGTGCTAAAAACTCAGAGACCAAAGTGGCTCAAAAAAGTACATCATTTTTTTCAGTGGCCCAGATGAGACATATGTGGCCCAAAGGGCCAAAGCAAGTGCCGAAGGCATGCTAGGGGGGTCTGGGGGCATTCCCCCCTCCCCCGAATTTGAGGGAATTTGAATGGTGCATTTTGGGGAGTTTCGAGTGGAAAATCCTGCCTTGACATGGTTGACGAAATCACAACATTTAGTCATTATTGTACTGATCTGGCTATTTTCCCTCAGATTGTACAAAAATCTGATGAAAATTAGCAAAAATCAGTAAAAAATAAATTTTAAAAAAAGACCATTGCCATGTTATGAATTAAGACTAGACAATTTTTATATTTATACATGTAATGCTTTAGGGATTTTTGCACACAGATTATGTTTATTAATTCGGGAACATTAACAGATAGATTATCCTGCAATTAGTAAGTTGTGTATTTTCTCTACAAAAGCAAGAGGAAAAAGTACAATAAGTTAATCACTAGGCCTAAATGTACTTAACTTTTATCACTGAATGTCGATTGATTGATAATATTTTATTCACACATATGCCAGCATTGTGCAATATAACTGCTGAAAGCACACCAAACTATGATGCATGAACTGGGAGCACCAAAAGGCAAGGGAATATTGCCTTGGCTTATTTCCATGGTGGACCACAACATGAAAACAGCAAGTATGAAATTAGAAAATATTAAGTTGCTTTGCACAGGTTTGTAGTTGAAAATTTTTAATTTTTTCATTTATGAATTAAAAGATAGATCTAAATTTTCAATGAATGAATGAATGAATGAATGAATGAATGAATGAATAAATAAATAGATAAGTAAATAAATAAACAAATAAATAAATAAAAGCACCAAAGGCATAATTTTTATAATACTAAGATACTGAAATTATGAATATATAAACGGTCCCTCTCCAGTACTCCCACCTCATGGCAGTCATGCATCAAGAGTGATTTCACCTTAGTTTTGAAAATGTTTATATATTCACTCTCTTTGATATACTCTGGCAGGTTCTGCATGGTATAATTATGGTACCGTAGTACCTGCAATTACCGACCCTAGTCCCCACCTGGTCAAAACAACCAGATTTCCTTGGCGCGGGCGCTTTTGCAATGTTAAATGACCTGACCACAGTGCCGTCCTACTGGAAAAAAAAAATTCAAAAAGCACTTGTCTGCAGGGCTAATAGATTTCAATATCTACTTGTTCGAATATAACATGATGCAATAAACACAGTATTTTTTCATCAATTCATACACAAACACCAAGATGAACCATTTACCCGAATTTGCTGCCTATTGTCACTTGCAGAATTGCAAAAACATGTCAATTCTTACCATGGTTTTAGGTACGGCAGTTAACAAGTGAAACTGGCAAAACATTGAAAATACAACTTGAAAAATAAAATATTTTCATGGGTGCAAACAATGAAAAATACCGTTTAATTTCTGGGAGTCACTGTCCCAGGTCAACTTAAAGTTTTATAGTTGCAAGGGTTCCAGGATCTTTTCTCATTGCCGCTGATGGGATGCACATCGCTGCAATCATTTGCATACAACCATGAATGGTAACAGTACATTGTAGTCAATTAAATTTGTATATACATTATTGGCAAGTTCCTTGCAATAAACGGTGTTTTTAATCCAAATTCAAATGAAAAATTTAATATTTCAAATCAGAAATAGGTCTCCTTATAATGCACATCGAGTGTGTGGACTGTCACCATCTTTCCTAACACTGTAAACCACAGTTCCTTGGCCATGTGGTCTGATGGAGAACACATCACCCGATTGGTCAATTGAGTCACATGCAAAAATGAGCCAATTACAGGTTGTATTACAGTGTGCTTATCATGACTTCCTCCCTGTGGACATGTGTGAATTAATCTTCCATAATTTACAGAGGGAACACACAAACGGGAAGCTTTGTTTATATTGCAGCATGCGACAATAAAGATTCCAGTGCTAATAGCAATAACTAGATATAATAGTGGTGCTTGCACCACTGAGGGGACCACTGTACACAAACAAAGTACATTTTAAGGCACCAACTATTATCAAGGTCACCCATCTTCAAAATTGACTTAGCCCTTACAAGGGGCTATAATCTTGTGCAATATCAGAGCCGTACCTCAGAAGCTTCTCAAGTTATCATGTGGACACCAAATTCAACATGTGGCTCTGTGACCTTGGAAATTGGGTCAAAATCACCCAACTTTTAAATTGACCTAGCCCTTAGAGAGGACAATAATCCTGTGCAATATGAAAGCCCTGGCTCAAAAACTTAAGTTATTATGCAGACACCAAATTCACTAATGTGGCTCTGTGACCTTTGGAATTGGGTCAAGGTCACCCATCTATCAACTTATCCTAGCCCTTATAGAGGACTAAAATCCTGTGCAATATGAAGGCTCTAGCTCAAAAACTTCTTAAGTTATTATGCAGACACCAAATTCACTAATGTGGCTCTGTGACCTTGGGAATTAGGTAACGGTTACCCATCTTTAAACTTATCCTAGCCCTTATAGAGGACTAAAATCCTGTGTGATATGAAAGCCCTAGCTCCAAAACTTCTCTAGTTATGATACGGAAACTATATGGACAGACACACTAACACATGGACAGACCAATGAATGCACGGGTCACTAATGTTTGAACTTTACCTTCTTCCAATAGAAAACTATGATGATGTGCAATATGAATGCCCTGGCTCAAAAACTTCATAAGTTATCATGTGGAAATCACGCCAACACCATATTCACTAATGTGGCTCTGTGCTCTTCAGAATTAGGTCAAGGTCATCCATTGTCAAACTTGACTAAGCCCTTACAGGGGCTATAATCCTGTGCAATATCAAAGCCCTACCTCAGAAGCTTCTCAAATTATGTGGACACCAAATTCACTAATGTTGCTCTGTGACCTTATAAATTAGGTCAAGGTCACCCAGCTTTGAACTTGACCTAGCCCTTAAAGAGGACAATAACCCTGTGCAATATGAAAGTCCTAGCTTAAAAACTTCTTAACTTATTTTGCAGACACCAAATTCACTAATGTGGCTCTGTGACCTTCAGAACTGAGTCCAGGTCACCCATCTTTCAACTTATCCTAGCCCTTATAAAGGAATAAAATCCTGTGCAATATGAAAGCCCTAGCTCAAAAACTTCTCAAGTTATCATCCGGATACGATCTGGATCGACGCACAGAACCTGCAATCACTATAGGGGACTCGCCTTTGGTGGTCCCCTAATTATTTGAAGTCAAAGGCAAATACACAAAGGTAGGGGATAGAGGGAAGTGCCAAATGTGTCACAAGTTAGTCCATGACAGTAAGTTCCACGATGATGCTCAGTTCACTGTAGATTACTTCACGCAGTCGCTTGCATGTGCCTGGCAGTTGTGTGTTGTGTTTATCCAGGATGTCAACTCACAGCATCTATACATGATCTTTCCAACATGCACTGTTAGAACCCACCTATAAATGGCATTTGATGCCAAGTTGCAGAGGAATTGACCACGCAAGTTTTAATATTTTTTTTATGCTGCTTTGTCATCATTGGGGCAGATCAGACTGACAGTAAGTTGCTGTGATCCCGCTCCAATAACGGGCATAAGCCAATGCCGGTCGGAAGGGGCCCAAATATTCTAGAACGGTTGGGCCCCCGGGGGCCCGAATATTTGGGCCCGGGGCCCATCTGTTCGGGGGCCCAAATATTCGTTGACACCGGTATGAGAGAATACTTGGGCCCCTCGAATGGATGGGCTCCCAGGGGCCCATTCATTCGCGGAACATTTGGGCCCCCCACCCCCCGCGAACCTGCGGTTTTGATAGCACTTGTCCCATTGTCCCATAATACACACTCTTCACATGTAACATGACCAATTTTGCACTATTAACATCATCAATGTTAAAACTGTAGTTCAGATGTCTCATGAAGCGTAGCAAAAATCAAATATGAAAGGGGGCCCAAATATTCAGAAGGGGCCCAAATATTCGGAAGAGGCCCAAATATGCCAGATTATTTGGGCCTGAGGTCCATCTGTTCGGCGAATAGATGGGCCCAGGGGCCCATCCTTTTGGGGGCCCAAATATTCGTTGGCACCGGTACCTTTGATCTCGTAATCATATCTACGCGACAGTGAAAATACCTGCTTGTTTTGACGGGATTCAAGTATGAAGCCAAGTCCTGTTGAATACAACTGCATGCTGGCCACGTAATTGTTTAAACCTGGAAGGTTTACTCAGGGATAATCATCACCTATTGGGGTCCCCGATGCACATGCCTTAGGTTGGGGTGTACACACAGACTGCAGTAATCACCAGCATATTGCAAGTCCTGAAGACTCTGACTGTGGTTGTTTTCTCCATTTTTTCAAACAGGAATAATTTGAGGGAGTTATTACTTGTCCAACAGGGCAAGTACTTTAACATTTTAACTGGTCCAACCATTGTTTTTACTTGTCCTAGACAATCAGACATACGAATCTTCACACCCGGATTTGCAGGAAAACAAAAAGTCTATGTTGGCACATTGATTTAATTGAGATTTGCAGCCTCAGCTCACTTGATAACAGTCAGAGACCTCTAGTGACTGGTTGGGCAACTACCAAAACTGAATTCCCTCTCAAGAGTTCTGAGCTAGTGCATGTATAAATATAGGTACTTTGTCTCAGTGCATAAGCCAGAGCGTCATCTCAGGAAATGTCTTTGCAGCATACATCTGAGTGGGACCCTCTAGTGACTGGTAGGGCTACTACCAAAACTGTATTCCCTCTCAAGACTTCAGATCTTGCGTTTGTAAAAATGGGTATGCAATTTGTCTCAATCAGTACATAAGCCAGGGTTTCATCTCAAGTAGTGACTTTGCATTATAAATACATCTGTATGGGACCAGAGAGTTTACCAGATACCCTATCATTCCCAGCAAAGAGCTCCAGGTTCCCAAGCTGAAGACTACATATTATGCCACTTTGCAACTGACACCAGAACCAGACAGTAAAATTAACACAGAACGGAGTTCAAAAAAAATACACATCAACAACTACCAGTTTGAACGACATACATTGCCATGTTATTACTCCTAAGTCAAGTAGCCTGATACATGTACCCTAGCTGTACATTGGTTCTGCAACTCCCAATAAAACTTTTACTTCTTTCACTCAATCAGGCAATCGCAGCTGACAAGCCCTAGGAGCCTCTGCACCAAATGGGCAGATATAATTATCTGTAACTTAACAACCATCACTCTTGTTACAAGTACAGATATAATTATCTGTAACTAAACAACCATCACTCTTGTTGTCTCTCGTAATCACAGTAATATTTATGTAAATCATTCTGGTGTGTGTTGATTTTCTCTGGCAATCATACTCATCTTTGTGCAGCTCCCAACCATACAAACAGCATCAGTATTACGTCACTGCTCTAAACTACCCATTTAACACAGTATACATTAAGACAAGATCCTTGCTCTAATATTCAATGCATCTTCACAACAGCCACTTCTTTTGGGGGACAATTTTTCTCAGCTTTTAAGATAATTAACAGTGCAGGTATAATCAGTTGTTAACATGAATGGAACATTGGTTCAGAAAACAGTCTAGATGGCAGCACTGTCTAGCCTCTGTGATGTGCATTCATTTACTCATTCCTTTATTCATTCGTTCTATTTTCAATTCAGTACAATCATGACAATCAAGATACCTGTAGGCTGTTGCATGGTCTCCTAATTTGCACATGTTGCATGTCCTCACCAAGCACCTGCTACAGGGAACTACTTAAACAGACTCCAACCTGAACAGTCATCTTGGTCACAAGCACTGATCATGCACTAAATGTGTATGCTGTTTGTTTGTTCAATGGAGGTCATTTATAGGCTGGAAATTATTGCTCCATTTCAGAGTATTAAATGTTAGATGAGGTAAAGATGATGCTCATTACACTTGCTACATGTGGACAGAGTCTGGCAGACTATATGTTTTTGCCAGCACATATTTTCATTCCACAGAGGCCACAACAGACCAGAATTTGATTATGCCCCACTACCCTTTGGCATCCATACCAAGGCGTACAAAATAGACACGTATACTAGTGTAAGAGACTCACAAACAGAAAAGAATCAGCCTATTTAGAATTACAAATGGGATAAAAGTAAACTACAAACATACTGAAGTTGCCTTGAAAGCGCCGCATCTCTTGAAATGCTGTCAGATTTTATATGTGATTTCAAAAATGATGCAAATGTGAACAATATATGTGCCAGTTAAGTTCCGTAACTACTTTGAACAAGCTATTGGGCAAGTGTTTAACCCAAAAGTATGACAGTGAAAAAGAAAGTATCTTTCTTGTGCCTGGTTAGATACAGACTGTGAAAATATGAAAAGACTTGTACAAGATTCTGGCAAAAATATAAAGACCTGTCATACCCCATAATTATGGAATGAACATTGAAAAATAGAAAAAGAATATCAGTGTTATACAAAGTAAGAATAGGCAACATTTATTTAGGGTCACACAGAAATTGGAAAATATGCATTGCAGTAATCTAAACAACTTGAGGAAATTTTTAAAAAGCATATAAATCAACATCGACATGAAAATATTCAATTTGACACTCTGTATGATTTTTCCAAACAGGATGCTCAAAAACCCATGTAAAGAAAATTCAGAATTTGGTTAGGATTTTGATTCTGATTTCATGGCCAGCATTGAAAACCAACTTGAAAATAATATATAAAAAAATGCAAATTTCAGGGCCTCCACATGGGTCTAGATAATTATCGCTGTTTTCCACTTTACTTTTTAAACTATTCTACCAGCTCCACATTCTATGTGAAGCCAACAGATGTACATACATATCTGCACTTTAGATCAGCCTATTCTTAAACACTCAAAGGTGGGTGGTCCTAACAGCAATTAAGCACATCTGCAGCAAAGCACTTCCAAAGTCCTCAAGTACTATGAGCTCAGGAATTGTCCTACCCATGTACTTCCTACAGCCAAGAATAAGGTCTTCAAGTACTATGAGCTCAGGGATTGTCCTACCCATGTACTTACTACAGCCAAGAATAAGGTCTTCAAGTACTATGAGCTCAGGGATTGTCCTACCCATGTACTTACTACAGCCAAGAATAAGGTCTTCAAGTACTATGAGCTCAGGGATTGTCCTACCCATGTACTTCCTACAGCCAAGAATAAGGTCTTCAAGTACTATGAGCTCAGGGATTGTCCTACCAATGTACTTCCTTCAGCCAAGAACAAGGTCTTCAAGTACTATGAGCTCAGGGATTACCCATATCTATGTTCTTACTACAGCCAAGAACAAGGTCTTCAAGTACCATGAACTCAGGGATTGTCCTACCCATGTACTTCCTACAGCCAAGAACAAGGTCTTCAAGTACCATGAACTCAGGGATTGTCCTACCCATGTACTTCCTACAGCCAAGAATAAGGTCTTCAAGTACTATGAGCTCAGGAATTGTCCTACCCATGTACTTCCTACAGCCAAGAACAAGGTCTTCAAGTACCATGAGTTCAGGGATTATCCTATCCATGTTCTTACTACAGCCAAGAGCAAGGTCTTCAAGTACTATGAGGTCAGGGATCATCCTACCCATGTACTTCCTGACAAGTCAGCTGAGCTAAAAATGCACAAAAAATTGCACCCACCAAAAAAGGAAACAGAATCGCACATCTTGCAGTAGACAGATTAATGTCCTGTGGTCAACAGAGGTGTTTCTATGCAGTTTGAAGCAATTGGCCATGCAGTTTGGGCAATAAAGACTGTAAGATTTCATCAAAAACAAAAAAACAAAAACAAAAAACAAAAATCAGATCACAATGATCCTGTGCTCTGCTGGCTAGAATCTGTTGCTTCTACAAATGCACACTTCACTGCTCTATACATGTAGTGCATTAGTGCTTACTAACAAGTGACCCAAAGTTTGATATTACCCAGAAATAAGCCAATATATCAGTTTCACCTTTAACAGTCATTTAAAGTCAAAATTAACCATGTACAAAGAGACTCAATTGGTATTTTCCAGTTAATGTTTACCAGTGGCCATGTGTCCAGGGTCCACCATTACTAAGATTCAAGCCAATATGTCAGGTTGACCTTCTAAGGTCACTCAGTCAAAATTAACACCAAAAGAAACCCCACAGGCACTTACCTATTAATCTTCAACAGTAACCATGGGCCTTGAATCTACCTTATGCAAAGCATTAGCCAGCATGTCAGATTTGCTGCGTCAGCAAAATGTTTGAATTCTACTAAACAGTAAACATGTACCCTCTGCCACAGAGCACATCCTTCTTGTGTCATCATCTCCTTCACAGATTTGGTCATGGTCTACCTGGACAACATCCACGTGTAAAATCAAAGTATTCCATACAACAATTCAGAGAGTATTGTAATCTATGCAGTACATTACAGCTGTATACCTACACGTACATAGTATTCATTGGCCAGTGGTTTTGGAAAAGTCAAAAACATGAATTGTAAATGGACGGACAGACGACAGATGGATTACAGAGAGACAGCAGACAGCTAACCATCCTTTAAGGTCAGCTCGCGCTAATAAGGTCTAAAGGTCCCCAGAAATGTCCCTATGCAATTTTGAACCAATTTGTGCAGCGATTTCAGAGAAGATTTTTTTGAGACTTCAGCAAAAAATGAACAAAAATAACTCATTAAAGCTCAAAAAAACACTGGAGTGTGACCATTTGAACAAACTTGTTTGAGACCAACTCAAGGTATATCCCCACCAAGTTTCAACTCAATCCAGCCAACAGTTTTGCAGAAGTCAAAAATGTGAATTGTGGACAGACAGACAGATGATGGGCAACTGACCACAGTACAAAATCAGCTGACTGACAAGTCAGCTGAACTAAATATGAAAAAATTGGAGTTCCTCCTAGTGACCTAAATGTAAACTAGCGCGCCCCAGTAGCCCAACATGCAATATCAGAGAATTAGCCAAGTACCTCTTGAGAAATTTTAATTTCTTTTAAATAAATAAAAAATTCATTACAAAAAACACTGCATCATCATCTCTTTCACAAACTTGGTGGAGGATGACCTAGTAGAGGATAGGTCCCTCTCCCTCTCCCTCTCCCTCTCTCCCTCTCTCCTCTCTCTCTCTCTCTCTCTCTCTCTCTCTCTCTCTCTCTCTCTCTCTCTCTCTGAGACCTGACACAAGATGTTTGTCCCATTTTGTCTTCTATTTTGTAAGCCAGGCTCCTACCCCTAACCCCTAAGGTTGAGGAGGTCACAGATGTCAATGAATAGTATCAGTGACCCTGATAAGAGGAGGGAGCAGATGTTACCCCATAATTATAGGATGGCGTCCTATTACCATGTGAAGGGAATTTTTTATGTCAACACCAATATATAATAAGTGTTTTCCTGTCTTCCTTTTGACACCCCTGTCAACATGACACTACAGTCACTCTAATAAGTAAGTAAGTAGCCTTTATTTCAAACTCAAGGTCCATATAATAACGTATACAGTTACAAATATAACATTGAACTAAAAGGAAGTAAAAATGAAAAGGCAAGCTTCACACGAGAAGTATGACAGATAAAAGATACACAAGCTAAAAGGTCAAATAGAAGTTACAGTTTTAAATACACACTGAAACAACAAATAAAAAGTTACAAGCCTACACATTTACATATTTATAAAAACAGTCTTATGCCACTTGCGCCAGAAGATTGAGCACCATCGGTTATCGCTGTTGACTAGGTGGGAAATGAGGAGATTATCACAGCTGTTAAGTCTCTTCGTGAAGCTATTTACCATTTTTCGCTTGAGCTCCCCATACGATGGCAGTCTATTTTGTACGAACATGTTGCTTGCTGAGCAAAATTTAGGATATCCCACAATCCATCGAAATGCGTTATTATAACATGTAACAAATTTGCTCATACTACACACCGAGAACTTTACCCACAGCTGTGCTGTATAGAGGCTTGTGCAGTATGAGCGAAAAAGCAAAATTTTGATGTCCATAGAGCAGTAGAAAAATTTACGTTTGAGCATGTTGGCTCTGGCACATTTGAAGTATATCTGAAATGTTACAATCTGTCATCATGTGGTACCTTCCCCCCTCCCTCCATTAAAGCTGATACAACATATCCTCACAGGAATACAGGTGTGCTGTAAATTCATGTATTCACTTAAATTTGCTGAGTTATTGTTTTTTAATTGTTTATTTTGCTGATGGCACAAAGTGCAAAAATAAAAATGGCAATGAAATTGTATTTTACCATGAGTTAATAGGTGCCTGCACTGACAGCTTCAGTTATAACTAGAACAGGCTGATTTTCCAACAGAAAATCAAATGTCTCCCTGTGCGCCCTTACTATTGTCACCCTTATTTTCAATAATAGGCATACCGATTCCAATGATCTACAGATATGGTGAAGGTACACTCTTTTATTGACATTTCAAAACATTGATTTTTGACGAAATGCCCATGTGACCTTGAAAAATAGGTCAAGGTCATACATCTGCAGTTACAAGCTAGGTCTTATAAAAGTCTACATAGAAACATAATCACACAAAATGTCAACCTCTGCAAGTCAAATCTTTCACAAGTGCATCTGCAATGATTTTTAAAAAGTAGCCAAGTGACCTTGAAAATAGGTCAAGGTCACTCAACTGCAATCCCAACCTAGTTCATATTATGGTACATAATCATGCAAAATTTCAACCTCTTAAGTCAAATCCTTGTGGAGTTATTGCATCCTCGTCAATTTTACATAACATGCCCATGTGACCTTGAAAAATAAGTCAAGGTGATATATCTGCAGTTACAAGCAATGTCTTACAAAATATCTTACAACGAAACATAATAACACAAAATATAAACCTCTTTAAGTCAAATCTTTCTTGGGTGAATCTGCATTGTTTTCTTAACGTGGCCATGCCACCTTGAAAATACGTCAAGGTCATCCATCTACAATCTCAACCTAGTTCATATTGTGGTACATAATCATGCCAAATTTCAACCTCTTAAGTCAAATCCTTGCAGAGCTATTGTGTCCGCGTCAATTTTACATGACATGCCCATGTGACCTTGAAAAATACGTCAAGGTCACCCATCTGCAATCCCAACCTAGTTCATATTATCAAACATTATCATGCAAAATTTCAACCTCTTAAGTCAAATTCTTGCGAAGTTATTGCGTCCGCGTCAATTTTACATGACATGCCCACGTGACCTTGAAAAATAGGTCAAGGTGATACATCTACAATTACAAGCAAAGTCTTACAAAAATCTTACATAAAAACATAATCACACAAAATATCAACCTCTTTCAGTCAAATCTTTCTCGAGTGCATCTGCAATGATTTTTAAAAGTAGCCATGTGACCTTGAAAATAGGTCAAGGTCACCCATCTACAATCCCAACCTAGTTCATAATTTGGTACATAATCATGCCAAATTTCAACCTCTTAAGTCAAATCCTTGCGGAGTTATTGCGTCCGCGTCAATTTTACACGACATGCCATGTGACCTTGAAAATAGGTCAAGGTCACCCATCTGCAATCCCAAGCAAGGTTTTATATAGGAACATAATCCCACAAAAAATTTCAACTTCCCAAGTCAAATCTTTCTCGAGTTATCGCGTCCGCAACGCACACGACAATGTGTTGAAGAACAAGAACAAGATGAACAAGAAGAAGAAGATGAAGCGGAAGAAACGGGCGCAAAAACAATATGTCCCCCCGTTGCACGGGGAGACATAATATATGCACTATTATTAACTCTTTCAGTGCCAATCATGTCTAAAGTGATCTACTTAACCCTTTTGAATCCTGGGATCCTGGGAGGTTACCATGGTTACACATCTCCATTTGGCATATGTGTATGTAAATTATGATTTGCTTCCTGAATTGACTTAAAACATATAATATATACTTTTACAATCCTCAGACTACAAACAACATTATTATGTACATAATATAATTCATCATTTTTCAATACTATGCAAGCTAATTAGCCTATATATTTGGTATTCAAAGTGGATGCAACGTAATTTTTGAAAAAAAAAATCATATTTTTGAAGAAATTTTTCATTTAGGGCTTTTAGTTTTCCACATAAGCAAAAATATTAATGAGATAAGACCAGATAATAAAGACAGAGGTCCTTAGCTCCATTTTGATATATATTATGTCACCAGTTGCATGTCATACACATGTATATCATAATTATGATTCTGACAAACAACCTTAGGCATGCAAAGCTATATGTGCCATGTTGGATCAAGATAAAAAGCACATGACCTTTCACCCCGTTTCAAGGTCATTTGCCACCTGTTGCATGTCATACACATGTATATCATAATTATGATTCTGACAAACAACCTTAGGCATGCAAAGCTATATGTGCCATGTTGGATAAAGATAAAAAGCACATGACCTTTCACCCCGTTTCAAGGTCATTTGCCACCTGCTGGTATCTACCCATTCCTTAGGGCATAAAATGAGACATACTTATCAACTAACTTAATTTTTCGACCAAGACCTATCATAACAATATATTTCGTGCTGTTCAGCTTTTATTATGTTAATTATATGCAAATTATGTATGTGTAGGCTGAAAGTTCGGTCTACCGGGTTCATAAGGTTAAGTAAGACAAGTCTGAATCATTATTAGGACCCCAGATTCATATCCATTGTGAAAAGACCTTTCATTCAAGTACCAGTATGCTTATAGTTCCAGAGAGAACACCCCAGGTCAATAGCTTTTCTCAGCATGCATTGGGCGCATTGCACCCAATGGGCACCAAGAAAAGCTGTTGACTCGGTCCAAAATCTGGCACTGAAAGGGTTAACAGAGGCCAAGTGGGTGCCATACTGAACTGTGTACCCAAAAAAAAAAAAGTACAATAAATTTCAATTTAGTTGACTGCCTGAAATGTTGCAAAATAAGTCAGCTGAGCTGAAAAAAGTCCCTACTAATAAATTCCCTCATGACAGAAAGTGCACTTTTGATGCTTCCTACCACCCATTATATATACACAATGTATTTCAATTTCATTCGCCTGCAAACTTTAAGAGGCTACATATCTTGCCTTTGGAAATGAAGCATATATACTCCTGCCAGCAGTTGACATACCCATTCAGTATGATGGCAACAGGCAGTGAGCAGCATCATTAACAGATCTAGTTTCAGCCATCTTCTTATCTAATTGTCATAAAAAAAAAAAAACAGTATTCCTTAGTGTTGACACATAATGGAGGCAGATAGGGATATATCCCTACCTCCCTCCAGTATATATCACAGGCAATCGTCCTTGCCAGACGTAACGTGCTTTCACTGGGCCAAGGCATGACACTCTGGTGATAGGTCATGCACAAGATTGCTATTGTAAGACTGCCAGTTATGTTGTTGTACCATGAAATTTATGGCAATAAAGTCTACTCACTTTGTTTTTGCTATTTCAGGTGATTTTCATGATCATCTACATGAAATATTGAGAAAAGGCCTTGTTAAAAATCTAAAGCGATGTATGTTCCTCGTGACGTGCAATCACCCTTATGCTTCATTGATTATCTGTGTTTGAGAATTTCGCACATTGCGATTGGTTAATAATCATTCAAGTAATTAGATGCGGTTACCTTTGAAATGTCTGTTTTCAGCTGTAAACAGCAAGCAGGAGAAGAATGCTGTGGTAAATTGGTAAGTATATTAATGAAGAAAAGAAACAAAATCACATTTTATAACTGGAATTTCTGAAAACTATATTCAATGTGCAAAATATTTATAACTCAGTCAGTAGCAAAGTCATATTACAAAACTTGATTCCTGTTTTTGTTACAAAGTCGCTCATTGATCTGACCCCAACTATGTGTGTAGAAATGAGTAGGACACAGTGAATAAAAATTTTCTGTTCAACATTGAAAATTTTGTATTCAACTTTTTACAGATTTTCATCTTTCCTGTGCAATGCATGGACCAGTCAGTAATTAAGGCCTGTGCCTATACATGTTAATAAAAGCATGTAAATGTTACTAGCTCAAATTTAAAGAAGGCCTGCACCTATTTCACGCAAAAAGGGCTTTCACCTAGGCCTATTCAAAAACCCTTGCAATGCAAAATTAATGGTCGAGATTCCCCGTCATAATCGCATTCTATTTCTAAACAATATAAAATGCATTAATAATACGGACTTTTATTATTCATGTTTATAGCAGCCTACTACCGACTATAACCATTTGGCACTATTTCTGTATATGAAAAACCATGTAGGCCTACTAACCCTTCATCAACACTATATTTTCCAATCCTCCACTATGGTTAAGCAAAAGAATTACTGAATGCTATAATAACATTAAGACTTTCCAGTTTATTACAAATTCTTCAAATTAACGTAAATCATAGGCCAAAGTCGGCAGCACTGATAGTGAGAACCTGCATGAAGAAAAAAATAAACCACAACCGTACGAAATTACGCATAGCTTTCTGTTAAGAAAAGCTTCCAGTGCGCATGCATCCCTATTTTTCCTTCCTCCTCAAGCAACATTTCTGGCTTGCTCTAGAAGTTGGGAGCTCTGTTGACTTTCCTTCGTGGAAACTGTTCAAGTGCTGTGTTCACTACCTCTACAGCAGAATTTGTTTATTTTTTGAGCTCTCCTCAGGTCTCTTGCAAGATAGGGATGGCTTATATTTGAACTGCTGATCCTCTGAGAATTGTGTAAGTAGGCTGGTCTTGGCTCCAAACCACTTTTTCCAAGATGGCAACTGGCAGGTCGAATCGCAGACAGAGGGAAGACAGTGCTTCACCTTCACCCTTATTGGGTCAAGGGCAGAAGATGGATTCACAGAACCATTTTATGGCAGGCTGGGATGACCATGTGCACTGTTATCGTTGTAGCTTGCAGCTTGACCGCATGTGTTACCATGACTACACATGCAGGTTTTGTGCAAGGTAGGGAGAGAACACATGGCTGCTCTACTAGCAGTCCTGGAGGAAGTACCAGAGGCCGAGGGGTAGGCATGCTGCCAAACATCAGGCCATTCAGTGACTCCACTGAGTATTCCACCCCAGCTAACTCTGTTCTGAGCCAGCTGTTGCTCGGCCCACAGGCTCTGGAGTACTCACAACTCCAGCAGGTTGGTGGCTGCTGTGGCCTTCACCCTGAGCCTTCCGGAAGTGCCACTCTCCTGACTTTCATGGGAGGAGCAGGTGCAGGTTGCAGAGGTGATAGCAACGACTTTTGTAGAACTAGTCACTCCCCCCATACAAGATGTGGTGACGAACATGCTTCTGTCACAAGCGGCCTCCCCATCTGCCTGGACAAGCAGCTACTCGATGAGGCTTTAGGTGCTATGACTCCAATGCCTGGTTCTGAGTCTTTGAACATCGACACGGAGGAGGAGGATGCTTTTGGATTCATCCGTTAAGGCCCAGGTCACCAGCACCCATACAGACGTCACTCTGCTCGGCAGAACCCATAGTATCCGTGTGGCGTGGGCGAAACCCACTTCCGTCCCTATGGACACTACTCCAGCACTGACTCCGAGCTTTGAGCAGGTCAAAGCTCGAAGGGCAAGAAGGCTGGTAAAGGCAAGAAGCCAGGGAAGCCTCAAGGCTCCTGACACTTGTCTCCCAGACCTCACCGTCTCAGTGTTGCCCTCTGCCATCACTATAGACGTCTCCCAGCGTCCAGTTGGTGGCTGCCTTTTCACCTTTCATTCACAGTGGGAGTCTACCACAGATGATTCATTCGTCTTAAATACCTGGAGAAACGGCTAATCCTTTTCGTGAGGACAGGCCTCCGCTACGCCACAAACCCAAATGGTTCAGAGCCCCGACAAAGAGCCCAAAGCATTGGCATTCCTAGAGGTGGTGCTAAAGCAACAGAGCAAGAACTCCATAGAGCAGGTGGTAGATCTTGGGTCACCTGGGTTCTACAACCTACTCTTTTAAGTCCCCAAGCGGGGTGGAGGTCGGTATCCAGTTATAGATCTGCCATTGCTGAACATCAGGGCAGGGAGTGTTAATGCTATTACTGCCAGAAGTGGCCCCTGTGATATCCTTATTAGGGTTTTACTCACTAAGGGCAAGGGTTAGCAATATCTTCAGTAAGTGAGGGTTAAGCACCACTGGCACCCAGTTTTTTAACTCCCAAGTGAGGTATGAGGGTTAACAATACTTTAGGAGAGGCAGGTTCAGGTGGCACAGGCAAGGCACAGTGCTTCAAAGTCTTCAACCAGTCCTTCCACCTCCAGCTTTAGTTTCTGACCCATAAAACTATATACATGTATATTCTTGATGGTATGGGTTTGCAGATTAAACATGCATCAAAATAGTGGGACAACAGGATTTTTTGGTTGGCAAAATGGACCCTTGGTGTAAGGGTCCAATTTGTACATTTTTCACAGATTTTCCCTTTAACAATTAGCTTACAAGCTTGAAAATTTGTATTATAAAACTTTATGGTAACATCTAGGTTTGGTATGCTTAGTTTTTCTACAACTGCACTAGGAAAAGTTCAATCATCGGTTCAATGTGACTCTCATGAAGACAATCCATTCTCTTCATTTTTATGGGTCACAAACCCACACAAGTAAAAAAATGTATTGCAAAATGCAGAAAGCTAAACCTAAGCTACAATTTAAGTTCCACAATTCTTTTCATTTCGTGGAAATCAATTTATTAGTTTTTGAGAAAGTGCTGACCAAAAATTTGATGATTCCAGTGCGAAAACAGCCTTGCCTGTGCCACCCTAAGCACAACTGGTATCCTTATAATTATTTGTCAATTAAAATTAAGGATAGGGAGCAGGTGATTTTCAAAACAATATGACATTCATGTTCGCTGCAGTGCAGCTTTGGCCCATAAAATTCACCAAGGAATAACCTAAATGTATGGGCAGATCCCCGAACCAAATATGGTAAAATGTTGCTCTTGCCAAACTGGCAAATTAGATCAAAAAAACTGTTTAAAAAGTCACACTCATGTTATCCAAACACACAGGGAGCTTGAAATAACAAGGAGCTTGGCATAGGAAACAGTTATCAGATGTTTGGAATAAGTTATCTTTATTCACATAAATGTTAGTAACAATTACTCAGGTCTTTCATGAGTGCACCCGTATTATGGCAGTCGATTGTCACTGTTGCCTAGCAACAGGGTCAGATATGTTGATGGGATGTGAATATGCATCTCTGATACTGGCACTGTTCCTTTTGCAATGTGCAGGTGCCAATGATAATACCAGGCGGCTCAGTCTGCAGGTGTCTGATTCAATTGACCATGGCTGATTACTGCACAAAACAAAGCAACCAGATTCAAGATAGCCTGGTGATTTGTGTACTTTATACATAGAACTACTGCCCCTAAGCTTATCACCACCACAATGTCATATGTTCATAAAACAGAAAGTTGAAAGACAACACAGTTTGAGACTGCGTGAACTTCAATGTGTGCATAAAGGTCTTGGAAATTGATCTTGCTTATTGAGGTGAGTCAGGGTTTGAGAAGGGTGAAACATATCTAGATTAAATAGACCGGCATTTCACTCTTTGTGCCCTTTGACTACTAATCTTCTTCCTATATGTGGTGCTGAATTTTTCTCTTTTTTATGTGCATTGTAGCTTTGGCAGAAAGCAAAATTTTGTGTCTGTAATATGCGAAGCTAGGCAGAGGTTACAGTGGGAGCTGCCATCGAAGCAAGGTGATGACAGACGCATTGTTTGCTACCATATTTTCTGCTGTGCATACACACCCTTGAATGTTTGAACTGAAAAGGTGCTACTGCCAATATCTCTAAACAAACAAATTAGGTCATAAGAACCTTATTGTCTGTGAAACAGTGTGCATAACATATTCATATCACTATTTGCAGAAATCCATTGGGATTTTCTATATGTTTTATAATTCACAGGTTGTCCCATGTTGCTGCTGATTTTTCATGACCCATTCTCTGTGTTCTTTTTATGTGGTACCATACAAGTAGACCACAGGTATAGAAGGGGGTGGGGTGGGGGGGGTTCAGTATGCTGGTACAGGTAATTATTTTTCTAGAGTAAGCAGTACCGAAAACAAAAATCTTTCAAAATTTTGGATAGTACGAAGTACGTAAAATAAGAGGGCTTCCAGTACGCCAGTACGGTAAATAAAAAGCCCCAGTACGCCATTAGGGAAACCCCTTACCCATCCTCAGTATAGACATCTGAAACCAGTGGTCTGTCACTTTGTACAGCAACAACATGCAAATGAACTCTATTTTGAAGGATAGATTTTAACAAGAGGACTATGACCATCCTGTTCTCTGCTGAGAGACCCCTGGATGATTAATCTAAAGTGGTTCTGTGGCCGTGAAAATAATACTAAGGTATTGATATGTTGACCTCTTCCAACAGCCCACAAAAGTTCAAAGGCTCATAATTTCTTTCAGCCGGTGGGTGGTTCCACTAATACTATATATATCTAATAGTCAGTCTGACTTCCTCAAAAATCCCACAAATTTTTGTGAAAATCCATCAAAAACTAGACACGAGTTTTTCGCTGTGCGAAAACAAATATGCATCCCCCACGCATGACAGAGTGTTCCCTATTCATGTTCAATAGTAACCCTGGGTCTGCAATGAACCGTAACAAAGATATATATGGAAAACAAGCTTTTGACCTCAGTTTGACCTTTCAAGGTCACTCGAGGTCAAATTTAACAACACCAAAAGAAAGCCCATAGGTGATTTTCTATTAATGTTCAATAATAACCATGGGCCTATGATCAACCATAAGCAAGATATATTCGGAAAAAACAATTTTGCCTGATTTTGCGGAGTCAGCAAAAAACGAAAAACCTCAATAAAAAATCCAAAAATCAATGGATTTTGACAAACAGTATATCAGAAGAATTCCCCAGACCTGTAGAATATTTCTACCAAAATAGAACGTAATACATAAATATGCCTTAGAGTTATAGCAGAAATAAGAAATCCGGCGCCGGCGGCTCTCGAATTCTACTGAACACTATATGCATCCCCCAGTGGGGGATGCATAATTACAAATGCTGGAAGGTTCACAATAGTTACACATTTTAACCAACATACTACCATAAAGCTGCAGATGGTGCCACTAATATCAAACGTTGATCTAGATTTTCATACACTTTATAAGTGCTGAAAATAACATAGGACTAACTTAAAACATGTGGAGTGTATTGTGTTCAGAAGCAGAGTTTACAGTTGGACAAACAGACAAACCAACAAACAGACAGACAACAGTGATTACATGAGCTCTGCAACCTTTGGTCAGAAAGAGCTAAAAAATGCAGTTCCCTCTGTTGAACAAATTAAGGTCTAGGTGTGTCCCTATGCAATTTCGAAGCAATTGGCCACAAGTAAGAATTGACCCAAAAAAGAACCAAAAAAAACCCATAAAACTAGAAAAAAATCTGCCTGTCAGCAAATCAGTCTGTGTGCCAAGAAAACTTTTAAAGATTGCCTATTTGGTATTTATTTAACTCCTGCAAAAATAGTTTTTTCACGCGGCTTTGTCAAAAACCTATAAATTCAAGTTGGAAATACACCCCAATTTATTAGAGTTTCGAAGCTATTCGAGATTCAAATTTTGTGTATTTGCCTAATTTACAAAAATCAAATTGCTAAAACTTTGACTCATGATTTATTCGATGCAGCTATCCCACAAGTCTATCAATTGAAGTTTGAATGACAGTCTATAATAGGTTAAAAAAAAAGTTCCAGATTTAAATTTGGTGTATTCACCCAATTTGCTATGACACATACCTATCAATTAAATTTAGAATGAGGCCTCCATGTACAATAGTTTGAAAGTTATTAAAAAAGTCAATTTTATGTATTCACCTAACTTGCATAAATCAAAATGCTACAACTTTGGTTCATGGTTCATTGGATGAGGCTATGTCACAAACCTACCAATTGAAGTGGGAACGGCACTCTATCTGTAACAGTTTTGAAGTTATTCCAGATTACAATTTTCTGCATTTGCCTAATTTTCATAAATTAGAATCCTCCAACTTTGGTTTATGTTTCATTGGATGTGGCTGTGTCACAAACCCACAAATCAAAGTTGGAATGACACCTCTATCTATGACAGTTTGGAAGTTATTCAAAGAATTCAATTTGTGTATTCACCTTATTTGCATAAATCAAAATGCTACAACTTTGGTCCATGATTTATTGAATGCAGCTACATCACAAACCTACAAATTGAAGTTGGATTGACACTTGTATGTATAACAGTTTGGAGATATTAAACTTCTAAATGTTTCAAGTGCTCCTAATTAACATAATTTAAAATGCTACAGTATGTGAGAAAAAAACAAGAAGTCTGTGTTCACACCCAGACTTAAAAAAAACACACATATCTGCAGATCTGCAGTTTACAATAATTTGAATAAACTTGGTAAACACTCACCACAGGTAAATCCCCACCAACTTTGAGGCAGATCCAGGCTATGGCTTTGGAAAATTCAAGAAAATGTGAACAACCCATGTGCGAGTATGTAGGAACAATGGCTTAACTGGCCTGTTACTGTTAATACATGTAACTGCATACACAAGTCACGCGCCAGTGGTCTTGCCTGATGTCCTACAAGGGTGTGGGTATCGTACAAAGAAATACACAAGGAAGACTTTCCCTTTCGTTAAAAACTACCCACAGAAACCAGGGATACACTTTGTATTAAAAATGTTGAAAAAGATGTTTTTCGGTCACGCTTAGTGCTTTACATACTTAAATTTAGAAATGCTCAGTCAATGGTGGAATATACATTTTATTTAAATTCATCAAAGTTTGCAGGACTTTCTATAGTTCTTCATGTTCACTCATGCAATTCACGCACATACACTATTGGGGACAGATGGAAAAACGTGACACATGCACACATGAACCACAGACGAAGGACTATCATATAACCTCAGCTGACTGACAAGTCAGCTGAGGTAAAAATGATGAGAATCTGGCCAAACAAAGCCTGCCCTGTAGCATTGTTACTTGTCACAATGTAGTCCTATAAGTGGACCAGGCCTATCAAAACATTACAAGGCAAGCTATGATCCCTCCTCCACTCAATGTGTAACCCCTTAACTGCCTGGCTATCAGCACATCACTATGCGACCTTAAACATCTGATTAAAACTGACTGGAGCTACCACAGAATGGCAGTTCCCTGGAGAATCTATGCCAAAACTTATACATTCAGGTGTTCTGTGCTGAAACTTTGTTGGCTGTTATAGACTATAATGCAAGTTGAACCCAGGTTAACTATTTTTTTCCTTTGGTCATGCACCAAAGTTTGAAAACAAGATATACTGAGACATACGTGTTTCAGTCTGATAAGAGTTAAGTGTTTTTATAGGAGGATTTTGGAGTTGTAATTGTTATTTGTACAACTGCTTTGCCACTAAGCTAACATTCTTGCAACTACTTAAGTGCGTTCACTCCATGTAAACCTGTGTACATTTTCCTTTTTCTTTTCACACATTTAACCCTTTTCTTTAAAACCTTTCAATCTGCCTTTCTGTTTGTCCCCCCCCCCCCACCCTTTTTTGGAGGATGGTGGTGGGGGTGTCAAGTTTTTGTCAAAACATATGTCACAAAAATCACAAAAAAGAGTTAATGTCACTTGGACTGCATAAAAGACCAGTTGCTTGAAGCATCATACCCAAGTTCCTTCCACTTGAAAATAACAAATGTTGACTTTAGATACATCAAGTGCTGAAATTATAACCTCTGTTGTGTATTCTAGCAATTATACTCTGTTAAGCTAGCATTTCGTTTGAACCAGCTTTTTCTGTGGAAATCAAGTTCTTCTATGCCAAAAGCCAACACCATGCCTGTAACAAGAGCACTGTGAACAACCTGCCACAGTCCTCAGCACACCTTCACATTCAACACACAGTAAGTGCCACCCACCTTGGTCTGAGGGTACCCAGAAATGTACCAATGCAATTTTGAGGTAATTGGCCAAGCAGTTCTAGACTCTTTTCTACAGATTTTGCCAAAAGCTGAAAAACAAACATCAGTGGAGCATGACAATTTGAATACACTCAGTTGAATAAAACCCAAGGTACATCCTGACCAAATTTGAAGTGAATCTGGCTGAGAATTTGGAAAGTCCACAGCTTGAATTACTCTGTAATCAATAGGAATAGTTGCATTAAACCTGCAAGTAGCCAAACCCATAAAATTGCAAAAGTGAGGGTGCATCGCAACACCACTCACTGTGCCACTTTCTTTGATCCTTCAACAAGGTACACTTCCACCAAGTTTTCACACTTTTTAAGTCTAAAATTGTGAAAACACACAAAGTTGTTAGAAAATCGAAGAACTCCAGCATCACCTGGTGAACAAATTAAGGTAGTTGTAGTACAGAAAAGCGGCTACCATTCAAATCCATATATATCTTTCCAACATTCTTTATCAACGTAATACACAACATGTATATACATACATGTATATATTTGCCAGACTACAAGTCTCTCGACAATGCAACTCAGTGAAACCACTGTGTTAACAAAGCGATAATGGTGATATGGGTATGTTCCATGAGTTACTATAATCTCTTGAAACTTATTCCATCTCAAACTTGAAAAACAATTTAGCAATTTTTATTTAATGCCTCCGTTCTTCCAAAAGAGGACAGCAAAGTTGTAGATTGGCATGCGTTTTGATGGTACCAATGTACAGTGAAACCTCGTTATAGTGACACTCAGATATCCACCCGTCATATCCAATATGATACAAATTTTCATGCGAAAAAGTGCATTTTCTTTGTTACTTGATTCATTTATCTGACATATTCAGTTATCGCACACACTTCAAGGGAACAGATGGTGTCATTATAACAAGTTTACATTGTAATTTGAATTTTTTTTTAGTCACAAGTTGATATCTTCTGCAGAAATTATTTTAAAAGAATTGCTGATACATTTTGGTTCCCAAGTCTTCAATGTTGATGTGAATCTGTCCGAAAAAAATCTGAGAAAGCGAACACCAGAAATAGCTGCGGCAACAGGAGTTGCCCATCTGCATGTGCATTCCAAGAAATCAGAGTCCAAAGAACCCAGCCCTTTGATCGACTTTATTTCACAAAAAACAACAAAAAAAACCCAACTGAATGCATTTAGGTTGACTAACTGCAATAGGCAAGGGCAAGAACAGAAGGTTCAAGAAATGCCTAAAAGAGGGCACTGCAGTCAGTGGAGGGCTAGGGTTGTGTAATCCCCATGATTTACACAACTACAAGTGACTAGTTTATTTACAGTTGCTTTAACATGCAAACTAATAGGAATACACAGCTCTAGCCCTCCAAATGTTTGTGTATTCGGTTGTGTATTGGGGCAAATACACACCTTGGAGCTAATTCTGACCTTTCCTATTATTTCTGGCCAGGTTGTGAGTTCTTGGTGTAATTTTTTATAAAGCAAACTGTCAATTGTTTCGCCTTTTTGTCTAGTGAGATTTGTGACATCTCTGTGTCACCTTCACTGCAAAACCAAGCTCAAAGTGCAGTGGCCTCAGAGTCAAATATAAAAAACATAGGTGACAGGTTAGCTTACGGAGTGTAGACAGTTCGGACAACGGAATAGGGTTATGACTACCAGGAAGTGGTTCTAGACAAAAAGACACAAATACAATACAAATATTTTCACATTTTAACGGACATGTTGCAAAATATTGTAGGTGGCACCACCAATATCAAACTGGACCTCAAGTTTTCTGCACTTGATAAGTCGTGAAAGTAACATGGGACTTATTTGAAAACTATGGATGTCATTGACAAGTCTTCTCTTTCAACTTTACAGAACCAGTGACCTGGAATAAATAAGTCCGGGTCATTCATATTATAGAATACAGTGGTACCTGCTGTATGTGGCCACCCCTTCTGGCAAGAAAAAGTGGCCACATACAGCAGGTGACCTGTCACCAAAGGTGAATTTTACAAAGAAAGCCTAGTGACAACAAAAAGCAATGCGGCTGCTCACGGCAGTGGTTGCATACAGCAGGTACCACTGTATATACATGTACCTTGCATGATCTGTGTATCCTACATGTTAGGCATGACTAGCTGTTTTTTGACATGCTATTATTTATCTTTCAACATTTAGGTCAAAATGTAAACAGTGCCAAGGGTACCATTTTCAATCAAGATTTTCCCTGCCTCTGCAATATACCACCTAATTTCATAAAGATTCACCACAAATTACAATACCACCTAATTTTATCAAAATTCACCACAAATTACAAATGTCTGAGTGTCAACAGGATTGTCACATTTTAACCCAGATTATTCACAGTGGCCATTACCTTGCATGAACTTTCAACTCTGATTAATTAAACTTGCTATGTTCAAGATGTGCCCTAAGACCAATTTTATTAAGTGGTCTGTTTGTCCAAATTAAACAAATTTTGAGTTATATGAGACAAACAACAAACTTGGACAAATGCCAAATTTCATTATAATTGGGTCATGGTCAGCCAAAAAGTAGGCCACCAAATAGTTTTAAGTATAGTGAAACCTCTTTATAATGAAACCAACAGTTCACGGCACAATGTATCAGATTAATATGCATCCAGGAGTCAACCTCTGAGGCTATGTCACCAAAAGAGATATCAAATCTGCACAAATTTAAAGAAAATGCCCAAATCTATTATCTCAAAGTGCATGTCATTTTGAGTAATTTTAAGATCTCCAACATGCAAGACTCACTTTGAGACGACTTTGAGAGTTGAACACTATGCAAGTAAATGAGTCAAACAGCAAAAAAATTAAGCTCAAAGCTTGTGTCGTGAACTGAACATGTGGGATAGGTGAGTTGTTTACAATTTCACAAGCCTCCATGAAAGGGGACCTTGGCAACACTGATGACTAATAAGACAAATCACATTTTGGGTTTTTCCCTGTGTCATGATGCGACAAGGTTGGGAACTCTTACATCACTGCCATGTGCCACTCAGAGTAACATACAGGTATATGATGCAAGCAATGCTACTACAACACTTCTGTTGTCATTGATGGCAAAACTAGGCCTCCTACTTCTATCACCTGTATGTAGATTAACCCTTGCTCTCTTAAAAACACAGAGGAAAACTTTCACTTCACACTTTGTTGCTTTCACAGGAAAACATAGCCACCTTTCCTTTGGCGACTTTCTGTCCCCTCTCTCAACTTTAGCCTAAATATAAAACGTGTCACATTGCCTTTTTGAAAGCCTGATTCAGAAAATTGCAAGCAGATGACAATCTGAAATGGGTAAACTTGACCCCAATATATGTCGGTCAAGGGTCACGGTCAGCAGCTGGCAATGTCAACACCTGGTGTGTTGCATGCCCTCTGTCTGGTTGCAGCAGCCAGGTCTATGAATTTGTAGCCATGGTTGTCATACACTCAGCTGGTGACATGAGAAGTTATACTGACAAGAACATTCAGATAATCAGTGAGAAAAATAGACATTGGATAAATTGTCACATAATAACTTGCAAAGACGGAATTTAAATACACAGACACCACAACAGTGTGCGGAAATTGTACTTTAAACAGAAATATCCCAACAGATCGAGTCTGTGGAAATTGTACTTTAAATATAGACACCCCAACACAGCGTGCGGAAATTGTATTTTAAAAGAATTATGGGCTGCCAGGGAGTGTACATATGTTATCCCCAGATTTTTGGCAGAAGAAATTCAAAACATGTACGAGTCCACAGCGACATTTAAACTTTACGCCTCTTTATATATATATATATATATATATATATATACGTGTGTGTGTGTGTGTGTATGTATGTATGTGTGTGTATGTATGTATTTATGTATGTTTGTATGTATGTATGTATGTATGTATGTATGTATGTATGTATGTATGTATGTATGTATATATATATATATATATATATATATATATATATATATGTATGTATATAAATTAAGTGTCTGGCTGTGTATATTATCTGCCATCTCATTGTACATGCACTGTATTTTCTATCAACTGTACCACATCAAACAAAAATAGCTGATTTTACTAAATTTGAAAGCACTTGATGACAATGATTTCAACAGTAATGATAGTGGATAATTTAATAACTGTAACAACCCATTTGTTGGACACAGTAGCTCTAAAGTCATTGCGAGTACCTGCTCAGATTTGCATATGTAACTTGTGACAATTCCTTGTGTCATCCAAGGATGGTACGTACGGGTTTAGTTTAAACATATTTATTTCAAACTGGATTGCCCAATAGTACAAAGAGTGTTACCTCATCGAGGGGTTCTCCAGACATGGAGACGCACAATATACATGTACAAGACACACAGGACAAGACATTATAAAGTTGAAAACTATGCACTTACACAAAATAGGCTATGTACATGTATGAACACAAGAGATAACTTTGTACATGTGTGTGTTGACAATATACTGTAACCAAAATGAACGTGCCATCGGAGGCGACTGAAGGCGAGGGCAACAACACGACTAAGGCCCGCCCACCCAAGCAGTCCAACCCACAGTGACTGGCCTTTCACAGATGGCAAGTGATGACGCCTGCCTGAACCAAATAGTCAGCACATGCTGATGGTTGTATTAATTTGTAAATCTAGGGTTTTTCATTGCATCACTTTGTTTTATTTCTACTTAGAATGTCTCAAACAATATCAGGAAAACATTCAACAAGTTTCAGTGGCGCATCAAAACTACTGCTCATGATCAGGGAAACTGCATGGTCTCAGAGTCAGTGGGACCCATACTGCTGGTACCACTGCACAATCGTTTGATCTTTTGTAAGTTAGCAGTTACCATCACGTTGGTCAGATATTGCAACAAAATACCGTTGATTCACTGTTCATGTATGAGTAAGTTATGTAATGATATTGCAGAGATGAGTTTTCTAAATATCATACCGACCTATTATAACATAGTCCACTGTTTATCATCTAAGAAACACTGATCAGAATGGGTCTCCACAAGATTGCCAGCTGTATGGCAGAGACTCCAACCCACAGCTTCATACAAACTGCAGATTCTCCCTCCTGGAGTACTATTGAAACTGGAGATGTGACGAAGTGCAGCGACTGTGCTGGGGGATGGGTCTGGGAGGGCAGCGCCTCCTCCTGGGGTGAGAAAATTTTGAAAAAATAGAGTTAAAATGGTGTTTTTTGATGATCTTTTTTTTTACCTCATTCATTTTTTCATCTGGGCGGGAGAAAACATATTCTAAGCGGAAGAACGGGAGAATTTGGAAAAAGGGAAAAAAAATGGGAGATCTCCCGCTGAAAACTGGAGGATTGGAGTCTCTGGTATGGTTGCCAAATTAGATCACATGACTAATTGTTTGGCAGGCTTTGTTTCATTTCACTGAGCACTCCATATACACATGTACACAATGAATATAAAGCAGGCAAATCCTACTTATGTTTTCTTCTGTTTTAACCCTTAATGTGCTAATCACAGCTGTAGACGTTTTCTCATTGCTGTCAAACATATTTAATGGTTTAATAAAAGATTTAAATTCCTCATGTAGTTACCTTCCATTCAAATACCAGCAAGCCTAGTATAAAGCAAAAAGTAGTCTTAGTCAACAGCTTTCCTCGGGGCACTGCACGCAAAGTGTCTTGCAGACAGATGTTGACTAATTCTTAAATCTGCACTTTAAGGGTTAATACTTTACCACTGAGGCAGCGGTTCCAAATTTAAACAACGGACACATAAAATATCGAGCTAACCTATGCCATAAAATGAGCCAAAAAACACCAATATGGGTTTCTTACTACTTTAAAATACTTTACACTATCAACAGATGGAACAGTGTGCATCAATACAAGTCCAAATGGCCTTACAATTGAAAAGTCAGCATTGCCTGTTAAGCGACTGGGATGATTTTTTCTCTCATAGTTACCCATGTGGAAACACAATCGTTCCCAACATAAGTGTGGAACGATTTTAAGACCGAAATGAAATAAAAAAAAAAAAAGATTCCTATTGGTTGCTTTATTTGTAAGCCAATTATACTACGTGAGATAGAAAAGAGTAAGGGAAAGTTCTTTCTTGAGTGACGTACCTTAGGCCAGCCTTAAAAATATTTCTGTTTCGTATAACAGGGCCTTGAAAAATTTGATGAGGCAGGGAGGATTTTTTTTTTTTTTTTTAAATTTTTTTGTTAACTACACATACCTACTACGTGTTACTGCAATAAGGGCATCATGCCAGTACAGGGACTGATGGACTTAGTATTGATACAAGATAAACAAGATTCCAGGTTGAACATTTTTTATTAAATCTGTATTAAAGCAAGAGACTCTGTCACAGGTGAGGTCGTAGCGGGACAATATATGCTTCAGGCTGGTTTGCTGGTGCTGAGACAGAGTAGCCCTACTGTAAATACACCTCGGCTTGGCTTGAATTGGGGTGGGTCTTTTGCTATTTTAAGCATGTACATGTACAGGACTTCAAGAAACAAAGGATTAGCATAATCATAAAGTTGCCCTTTTTTAAAATATCACAGAAGAAGAAGAAGAAGATATCAAATACAAATGTGTAGTTATAATTTTCACTTGACAACAGCAGGGGAGGGGAGGGGGTGTATGATGAGGGTTCAGAGTAAATATTAAAAGTCATGAACACACCTCTTTTGTGTGTATGTGCAGGGACGTGGATTAGGAGTTTTATTGCTCCATGGTCAAACTGAGAGTACAAAGCAGGGCACGGCAATTCATGTGTGCGATTGTCCGGGACAAGTCAGATTTAATCTCGGGCAAGTCAGAATTAATAGGCACTTGCCCGGTTGGGCAACCAACTTTTTTTTTCGCTGGGGACTCTATTCCTCAAATTTTCATGACACAGTTAATACACGTTGTAGTTGTTTGCAAGGCTGGCTACGGAGGGTCTAGTCACTTAAAAAATCAGAGCTTTCGTAGCACGTGCGTGGGGCGCCGATAGGTTTTAATAATTGCTAATTGATAAACATTCCAAGTTTAAACAATTACTTGGTCCGCAGTTGTATTCATCAGAACTTTATTTCTGTCAACACAAGCAGACATTTTCACTGTTGTACATACAATTACCTTACGATAGCAAAGCCAAAGGTACCGGCAGTAATTATTGGTTTGCTGAGCGGGGTCACACTACTCACCGTCAGTGTCATCTGCCCCAACGATGTCAAAGCAGCGTCAAAATACAATAAAATTTGCATGGCGAATTCATCTGCAAACTAGAAAAGTAAGATTTGCTTGAAAGCAAATTTGTCTGTGTGTGTGAAAGAGGTGACATGTGAATTACTAAAATGTGCAATGTTACAATATCTATAATTTGAGTCCAACATGATCAAATTTGGATTAAAAGTGACCGAATTATGGCTAGATGAATATTTCAAAGGTCCAAATGACCTGGATCTTTGACCTCTAGAGGTCACATGTAACTTATGAAAATGTGCAGTATTACAGTAGCTATAATTTGTGTCCAACATGATCAAAATTGGATGATAATTGACTGAGTTATAGCTACATGAAATGGCAAAATGGCCTTGACCTTTGACCTCTAGAGGTCACATGTAATTTACAAAAATGTGCAGTGTTACAATGTCTACAGTTTGGGTCCAACATCATCAAAATCGCATGAATACTTTGGAAGCCAGGAGCAATTGAAATTTTTTAATTGCCCTAATTTGCATAATTTTCAAAATCTTGACTATTCAGAACGATATGCAAAACTTCACTGCAGGTGCCATAGCCATGCAAATTTCCAAATTTCTAGCTTGCACGGTGTCTGAGTTTAAGACGACACAAAAATCTGGCGGAAAGAAAGATAGGAAAGAAAGAAAGGAAGGGAGGGATGGAGGGAGAAAGAAAGAAAGAAAGAAAGAAAGAAAGAAAGAAAGAAAGAAAGAAAGAAAGAAAGAAAGAATATTGGGTAAAACAATATGTCTGTGTTGTTCACACACAGACATAATTAACGTCAAATGCCCTTTATCGGTGGGTTCTAACAGTGTTCGAAAAAAAAGGTGCCTTGAGATGACTTCCCAGGCAAAAACAGCAAACAACTTCCAGTCACACGCAAGTGACAGCGTGGAGTGGATCTGGGGTGAACTGACCCAGTCTCACGGACCGATCTGGGACACATCCGGCTATTCCCGCTATCCCCTACCTTTGCGTATTTGCCTGTGACCCCAAATAATTGTTGCAATCAACACTGGAATCTTTATTTTCGCATGCTGCAATATAAACAAAGCTTCCTGTTTGTGTGTTCCCTCCGTAAATTACGGCAGATTCACACATGTTCACTGGGCGGAAGCCATGATGAAAACACTGTAACATGAGCCGCGATTGGCTCATTTTTGCATGTGACTCAATTGACCAATTGGGTGATGTGTTGTGCCTCAGACCACATGGCCAGCTGTTTGTGTACAGTTGCAGGAAAGATGTAGATGGTGCGCACAATCGAGTTCTGATTTGAAATATTAAAATTTTCGCTTGAATTTGATCTAGGAACACCGTTTATTGCAAGGAACTTGCCAATGCTGTATACGCAAATTTACTACGGTGTACCGATAGGATTCATGGTAGGTATGCAAACGATATGCGTTTACAGAACTGCCACACGGGGCGTGTGAGTAGCGTTAAACCAAGCCTGAAAAAAATGTTTTTTTGCACTGTCGAAAAAAATATTCCAACTGCAACGTTTTGCGCACACCGGGCGCGTTATATGAAACAGAAATATTTTTAAGGCTGGCCTTAGCAACGCAATGTTGAAACTGAACAAAATGGAGTCAAAACGGCTGCTGCAAGCCATACGCTAAACCAAGTAGGTTTTTGACAAAAACATAGGATTTAACACTCTATGGGAGAAAAAAAAATCTACATGGCCGTGTCATGAGGAAAGGATTTAGACAGCACTCGTTTGTAACCGTTCACTGCTCACCAAAGGCTCGCAGTGAACGGTTTTAAAACTCATACTGTCTAAAATTCATTCCCCATGACACCGCCATGTGGAATTCTATATTTCCAACCATATCGCCTTTGTATTGTAATATCTAATACTGTCTCAAGAGATGGAAATGTATCTATGTGAGACCAAAAGGACTTAAAGTTGAAAGATACATACATGCGGCATTACTAATGGTTTTGTGTGGAATCTACAAATATACCCACAAATGGACCAATAAAAGGACATAATATTAGCTGAGTTAATGAAACAGTTTAAGTGATGACACAAACTACTACAATCCTCCCAATGACTATCACACTATTTGATTCAGGATATACATCAGGTTACCAGTGACTTTCACAAATAAGAGGTGTACGTGGGATTCAGGTTGTGTGCTGTGTGCAAAAAAACTGGCAAGCCAAGAGATAGCGCAGTAAGCACTGCAAGTAACTATTAGTTTGCCGGCTTGTCTAGTGAGGGCGCCTGGATCAACTGAGCTTAACAGCTGTCAACTTAATCTGACTTGTTTCTCCCATCCATGGCGACACCTGTCTTTCAGATACTGTTTAACCCTTTCCCCATCAAGTTGGCCGTATCCAGCCACATCGAGCAGCAAACTTTCTGTTTATTGAAGTAGTCTTCATCCATTTTCGACTGGCACGTAATTTCACCTAAAGTAAACAATGGCCTCTCTTGCAATACACCTTCAAGTTGCCCACATATCCTACCCACAATGCCATGTGTGCTGCACTTTCCTGTGAGGATTTTTGCATATGGCACCCAACCTGAATCGCACACATTCATATTCAACCACATTGATGATGAGTGTCTGGTTTGAACAGTACTATATTAAGGGTGCTAGTTTTTCATCACAAAACAATCATTATGCATAAAAACTGTCACAAAATAAACATTTTTGGAAAGCTAACAAACTACTGATTCTTTTTCTCCCAATGTCCTGTGTGTTTGTTGTGCTATGTTTATTCAGCAATCATACCAAAAGCCCGCCTCTTTTTCAAAGAACCTTGAAGAAACTTGGATTCAACTTTTTTGCTTTCTGATGTAAAGACATTAAATTTATGGCAAACTGTTCACAACAATGTAAACTGAAAAAGCGTGTCTCAGATTTTCAATTACAAGTTTAGTTTTTTCAGGTCTGGTCCCTTTGATGTATCGGTGACTGTCATTGATTCAACTCCAAACATGAACAGCACTGTAACAAAAGTAAAATCACACAAAATGAGACAATTTTCTTCCTTTTACAGTGTTACGAACAGTTTGCCACAAATTTAATGCCTTTACATCAGAAAACCAAAAAGTTGAATCCAAGTTTCTTCACGGCTTCTTTGAAAAAGAGAACAGCACTTGGTACAATACCAACCTAACAAAATTTAGTTTTCCAATTTTGACCACCAGGATTGTGCGACTAGATTAAACAGTATTGCGCGGGAAGTGGGACACCACTATCAGCGGGTCATGGACAGCCATATTAAAGTGAATAGACGTGAAGAAAGTTGGGAAGTTTGAAAGAGTGATTTTGATCAAGTTAAAGCGATACTGTGCCTGAAATATGCCTGTGTACATTTGCATGGTACCAGGCTGTAGCGCTGATATGCGCAAATTGTCGAATCTTGACAAATATCCATGGATGTTTGGGGTTACGTTCCACAGTTTCCCCCATAAGAAGAACCGGCAAAGATGCAAAGAATGGGTGAACATGGTGCGCCGGCCAGCAGATATGGAGCCCTCTAAATATGACCGCATATGTTCGAGGCATTTTGTGGGAGGAAAATGGCTGACTAAAGATCATCCTGTTCCAACGCTCTTCGCGTACAACTGGAAGTTGCTAGAAGTTGTACACGCACTGAACACTGTGCTACGCAAGTGTCCCACTTGGTAACAGCAGACCACCGTAACTATGAATTCAGTCATGCGTGCGACCGTCACGATAAGGTGACAAAAGGGAGAACTAAGATTTCGTTAGGCTCCTATTGCTGTATGAACATTGGGCAACAAACACACAGGACAGCGGGAGAAAACAAATCAGTAGTTTGCAACATTTCCAAAAATGTATAGTTTGTGGCAGTTTTTATATATAGTGATTGTTTTGTGATAGAATATTTACAAGCACCCTCAAAATAGCACTGAACCAGACGCTCAGCAGACCTGCTCTGGTTCCGTAATTTGTTAGGCAATAGTAATATGCCTCTGCCATGATGAGGGCATTTGTAACAGGTATGGTAACCATCCAGAAATAACACCTTTTCTACCAAACAAGTGAATTTTTTAATAAGCTTACCAACTTGTATGTTTTCAGAGTTAAGGAATGACTTTTCTTAAGCTTTTTGCTTCCTCAAGTTGTTGCTTTTATCATCGAAGCTCATTTGACCCTGCTTAAAACATAAATCTGCGCTCTTTCCTGTCAAGCTCCTGCTGCAGTCTGGGTTGCAGCACAGGATCGCAGTAAATATGAAAGCTTCCTATTGTTACATATAACCCTCTACATTGTATTCAGATTTTAAGTGTGGCATAGTATAAGCCTACATTTTCTAAAAGCTAACAAACTGGAAATCCAGTTACAAGTACCAATTTTGTGAGGTCAGATAAATCATCATAATAATTCACCAAAATATTCATTCAACTCATTCGATTTTGAAGATATACAAGGACCTCAAATCAGCAGCAAACTTATGTTTATGCCATGAATCAAAAAACATATCTCAGATTTTTAATCTTTTGTGTCATTTTAACACCAGTCACTTTCAAGTAACTTCCCTTTGACGTGTCATAATTCCATCTTCAAACACCTGTATCTCAGAAACAACCACAAACATTTCACATTTGAGACGCCCTTTTTAATTTGCAGTGTGTTATATATATATATATATATATATATATATATATATATTTTATTCTATAGTTTGCCATACATTTAATACTGAAGTATGAGAAAATGTAGAAGCTGAATTGAAAATTTACATCAAAGAATGGCAATCACTTTTTTGCAATTGCTGTGAAGACACTGCTTCAAAAATAATACCAAAGTGTAATGGCATAAATCTTTAGTTTCTACAATTTCTAAAAATGTACACTTTATTCCAATTTTTTAAGGGAATTCAGTCTTATACATGTACTTGTGTATACAGAAAAGTATCAGTCAATGCTAAGAACAGTGATATAGTAAGCCCACCAAGACATCAATTTGTTTCAGATGAGAAAACACGCTGAGTAGGGTTTATTTTGGATTCAACTGACTGCTCCCGAAGGGGTTTAGTTGTTTTGCAACAGCAGCTCCCTGAGGCATGTCATAGTATTCAATGCCTGCTCCCAAAAGGGTGCTTTGATATCCAATGTTTACCCCAAGGAGGATAGTCCCTTACATATACATCCAAAGCCCATGGGGATATTGATATATCAAAAAACTAAGAGTGGTTGATTGCTGCCAACAGTTTTTACTGTTGTGCATTTTTTCAAAAGAAAAAAAAGGTTCAAATTTGTTGGCAATTAATAACCAGCTGAAAAAGCTCCACAAAATCTCTTTCAATTTGACCTTTTTTTTTTACCTTACAAAACAACTAATGGTCCAAAACATCACAATGGTTGTAGTTTTCATGGCCATATTTACAAGCCACCAAAACATGGTGGGTTTTTAGAAACTTGCAGGACGTCTCTTTTGTGACTGTATGGCACTGCATAGAGTGACTAGTGTGAGTGCATTATGTATGTATTACTTTTCTTGGTGTTGTACACATACACGTAACTCGATCACCATGTTCATGTCAACAGGTGTTTAACGGCACAACTAACACTCATTATACATGCACCATGACTGTGATGTACATGTGTACACATACAACTTACTATATCCACACTAGTATATCATCTGCACAAAACACACACAAACAATAAAAATGCCAACTGACTATGCTTGGTACTCACGTATAGAGTGTCGCAGCTGAAACAATCCACCAGGTGTCAAGGTATTTCCAAACTGGCTATCTGTAGATGATCTATTCTGTGTTGGTTTGCTCTCAGTATCCGTCCTGCCTGGCTCCAGCAGACTGACAACAGCAGACTGACAACCTGCAGTCCTGGCGTGGGACAGGCAGTGCAGAAGTAGTTCAATTGAACAGGTCTCTCGCCCTGGCAGCGCTCATTGTATTGCTTTTCTTCTCTACAGCAAACAATTACCAGAATGAAAAAAAAACTCCACTATTCACAATATGTCAATTCCCCTAGACAAACACAACCACTCAAAAGATACTTTTGAGGTGACCAAACATGGCCAGTGCTCAGTCAAAAGAGGGCTTTTTGCTTAGACAAACACTCCAGCGGCTAAATCTTAATCTAATTTTACTTACCCCCAGTTTGTCGGCACCAATCGGTGTTTAAAGATATGACACAAAGGGTCACAAGAAACACTGTAATCAGATAATTACAGTTTCCCTAAAGGTAATCAGTCAGGCAGATAAATACAATCTACTAGAACAGTCATCATAGGTCTGCCCAGACTTATCAATTCTGCCTGCTTGCATCTTTTGCTTTTGTATGCAACCTATCAAAGGGAGACATTCTTCAGGTGCCTAATGGTATAATGAGCCTACATCTTCAACGGTTAAGTAAGTGAAGTCAGGATTGTCCAACTGGAGCATTGTAGCGAAATTTTGCTACAAAGCTCTTCAAAATTGCTACTGATTTTCCCAAAAATAAGTGATTTGTATGTAAAGAAGTGGCAAAAATGCTACAAGGAAAGAAAATATTGCTACAGATATTTTCAACTGGCCAGCACTGGAAGTCATCCAAGTACTTGATTTATTTGTCACAAAATTTCTCCATCTAGAACACAATTTTAACAGTGGTTTGAATGGAATGCACCTTTAAACTTGATATGTTAACTGGCAGTTTGTGTCTTGTACACAGAGGTACTGTGGGGCGCAGCACTGGACTCTGTTTCCTTGCGATTCATAAACGGTACACTTGACGATGAATCGCTTACCAGGTGCCCCTTTCACTCTCTGTTTTCCTTACAACCAGCTCAACTGTGGCAGAAAAACTGCTGAAAGGCCAATGTTTGGCCAAACATGTCTTGCCAACAAAAGAAAACTCTCTCCTTAACCTAGATTGTCCTATCATTGCATTCTATACCTGCAAGGATTTTCAAAAAGAACCAATTCCAAAAATAATCATGCACCAAGATGCATTTGGACAAAGTTCACATGTATCCAAATTGCTAAGGTAAGAGTTTTGCTTTCAGATGATTAGAAATGTTAGCATTTACAAGTGATACAGCACATCAATATTTTACTAGATCTATTAAAGTAGTCTCCAAGTTAAGTGTTACAGGGTGATAAGTGCTGCAGTAAATTGAATTACACTATCTCATCTTACATTTGAATTAGACCTGTCTGCTTAACCTAGCCTTCACCCCATTCCCTCAGACGAAAAAAAAAAATTACTGAATGAGCTAGCTTTTTTTTTGGGGGGGGGCACTTCATGAATATGTATATAGAAAAAAAAAAACGAGACCCATACAGTGGACCTAATGCTCTGCTAACATGTACAGTGAAACCTAGGGTTGGGAATTGGTCCAAATTTCAAAGTCTCGATGATTGGTTTTTAGAAGTGACCGATGATTGATTATAATCGGTTTTGGGAGTATTCTGAACAACTCATTGACAGAGCTTAATGAACCAGTTTCAAGTTCTTTTTTAAAACAAAATATGAAGGTACACACCAGAGATACCACCCCATTGGCTTGCCTTCTTGCATTTACTTGTGCTTTCTAGTGCTTTAATGCTTTATGATGTGACATGCATGTGTTACCTGCAAAAGTAAAGAAGCACTATTTCTACACTACTGCTACTACTATACTAACTAGTACTACAAACCACATTTAAGTCACAATTTATTGACTTTATTAAAAGAAATCAGTTAATATGTACTACTAGTCATACACTACATAGGGAAGAGGGAGGGTACCCATCACACAAAATTAAATGCTGCAACCACACATCACACACTATTAAATATTTTCAATAACATTCACATGAAAGCAGTGACAACAGGGGATTCATCCATTTCGTGGCTATGTCATAATGTCACATAGAATTAAAATGCCCAACCAGGCAATCACACATCAGTGACATTACACAAATTTATTTCTTCTCAATTCTCATCACACACAATTTTTATCACACATCCGGCAAAAGATCCTCCCCCGCGCCACCACCACAGCCTAAGGATCAGTACAGGGACTACACCCAACATTTGAAATTCAAAGAAATATATTGGCTTTTTTTGTTGGAATTAGTTTTGTTTAATCTTTGGCTCTTTGCACTTATATCACAACGTAACTGCCTTAACTCCTAGCACTCTGACAGTATCTGGTATCGCACAGAGTACGTGTGCCACCGGGCAGTTTTCTAATCGCTTGCGCAAGAGAGGACATCCTGGATTGAACGTGCCTGGGCTCTGCGAGTTTTGCGATTCAATCCTAGTGATCAACACAAAGTCGGTCAGAAATTACATGAGGTATAATTCTGTGCAATTTTTATTTCAATTTACCCTCTAAATTTTTTTTATGCTTTATGGGATGTCAAGCGTCTGGTCACCTTTTTTTTTTTTTTTAACCAACAAACACGGTCACGGGCCGTGCAACACAAGCGGGTGTGAATAGGCACGAGTCCGGGCATGGTTTTTTTTTCGTTATGTGCGTATATTTTTGCCGGCCTTCGGTCATAAATTTCATTCCTCATTTGTTCTTTTATACAGATTTTTATCCTTTCAGACATTTTAATCAAATTAAAACAACAAACTTTGGATAAAAACATCGTTCCGTGACGTATGAGACAGCGATAGCAACACATCGTGTTGACACAAATCTCAACCAGGCTAAGCGTTGTCACCGTGCTGTGACGGAATCTGCGTATTTTCTTTGCTTTGCTTATGGAATTTTCATTCCTGCCTTTATCTGTGTCTAGATCTGTTCCATCGAAGTCGTTTTGCGAAAGTATGATGTCAAAATTTCGCATCTTGGTCCTATAATCTTTGCGTGAATGCGACATGTTCACCTGCACAACAAATCGAACTTCACTCAAGCACATGGCAAACAACGAGTTTGATTGGACGGTGACTTGCATGTGACCAAATCCATCCAATGAGAAACCTGGAAATGACCCAGCGCAATTCTCATTCTGGGCTATTTTTGGAGGGATACCCCCAGGAATATTTATTTCTTAGCCAATAAGAGAGCTTGTTACATTAAGAGACGCAATTCTGAAGATTCCACGCAGCGGATTCCAGCACTATAAAAAACAATGGCGGACGACCCAAAACTTCGTGGCGGTAAAGGGGCAAAGTTACGAAGTTTTAGCGTAAATTTTGGGAGTTGTAGCATTCAAAATGTCACGAAAAACTGGTAGTTGTTTCATTTTTATCCATATAATAAAAATATATTTAAGATTTTTACCAAAAATATTCTAAAAACTTGTTTTACCGCACAAATACGCGATTAGCACTAAACTCTGTATTATCGCTCACGTATAATCGATTATGGGAATCTTATAATCGAGCGCTTGGTCTTTTAAATTAATCGGACGATTGTCGATTAATTCTATTAATCGGAACACCACTAGTGAAACCTGTCTTGAAAGACCACCTCCAGGGATGACTGAATTGTGGTCTCTCAAGACAGGTGGTCTCTCACAGGAGGTATAAATAACAAAGAAAAGTACTAAGCAAAGTATGTTGAAAAGGTGGTTCAAAGCAGGTGGTCTCTCGAGCCAGGGACCACTGTAATCTGACAACCATCACCAATAATTAATTTCCTGAAATGCATTCCCTTGGTGACACTTGAGAAATAAGTCAAGGTCTGCTATATGACGAACATCAACTTCCACATGAACACACATTTGTGATACATTTTATATTGTTGCCTTATTTTTCACCAACATATTAAATTTGGAGTCCTTTTAATAAGTCATTAATGACCTTGAAAAACAGTTAAAGGTCACACAACATATTGCAAAATTCGACCACTGCCGGAATGCATGTTTTGCAGTCAACGTACCTGCCCTTACTTCAGCTGCCTATAACATAGTGGTACAAAAATTGCAACTGTGTCTCTGTTTCTGTATACAAGCCCATCGACACACATTTTTAGGTTTGTCAATATGTGTAGTTTCTTTGCATGTAACAAAATTACAAAATATTCTAGAAAAGATTACTTTGCAAAATGTGAGGGGCATTTTATTCAAGGGGTCTGATTTACACTTTCAGAAAGGATCACAACAAAACTTTTGGCATAAACAGCTGGACATATATAATATAGTAATATAAACACATCTAGACTTTCTCTGGATTGCCTAATAGTATATAGGAACCAATCTGGGGGCTCTCCAGTACATAAAAGGAAGCACACGAATATATACGATACGCACTGGACAAGAACAGCAGACAAAATTCACAGCTTGTACAGGAATAATACAGTTGATGCCAAATAATGAAGACTTAAAATTAGATCATATACCAAATTAGTAAATAAAATGCCTAGAATCTGATATGAATGTCTGAACAGCCTCAAAGATGAATACATTATCGGTGTCTGGCAATTCCTCACTACCTTTCAAAGGAATATTTAATAAACTTGGAAAGATGATTTGCTGCATAGCAAATCAGTGTGTGTGTCTTCAAAGCATATTGGTGTGGCAATGTACAACTATTCCATAACACAGAAGTAGAAGTTGGAATGGTATCTCTATCTATTATAGCTTTGAAGTTATTTAAGATTTAAAATTTCTAATGGTGCTATTTAGCATAATTTAAATTGCTACAACTTTTATTTTTAATTCATTAGGTGGGCAATGGTCAACAACCCCATAGTAAAAGTTGGAATGACATCTCTATCTATCATAGTGTTGATGATATTCAAGATTGAAAATTTCTAATACTGCTAATTAGCATAATTTAAATTACTACAACTTTTGTTTTAGATTCATTACATGCGCAATGGTCAATACCCCCTAGAAAACGACATCTCTATCTATCATAGTGTTGAAGATATACAAGATTGAAAATTTCGAATACTGCTAATTAGCATAATTTAAATTGCTACAACTTTTGTTTTAGATTCATTACATGCGCAATGGTCAATAACCCCCTAGTTGAAGTGAAAACGACATCTCTATCTATAATAGTTTGAAGATACTCTAGTTTTTAAATTTCCAATGCTGCTAATTAGCATAATTTAAATGGCTCCAACTTTTGTTTTAAATTTGTTAGATGCGCAAAGGTCGATGACCCCTTATTAGAAGTTGAAATGACATCTCTCTTTTATACTTTTGAAGATATTCAACATTTAAAATTTCAAATGCCCTAATTTGCATAATTTTAAATATCTTCATTCCTCCATAAAACGGTCAAACTCCTTGTATGGAGGTACAATCATGCCAAACTTGTGGAGTTTCTATGTATAATAGTGTCCGAGAAAAGTGTCAGACAAATTTGCAGGGAAGGAAGGAAGGAAGGAAGGAAGGAAGAAAGAAAGAACTTCAGGAAAAACGGAAAAGTGTGTGTTGACACACACACTTTAAATATCACTAGAGCACTGAACTATAAGGGTCGGATTTACACCTGGAGCTAGTAAGTGACACACAGCATTCAGTAGACGGACCCTTTGTACAGTGAACTTGGGGCAGAACAAAAGTTCATGTTTCATATCTTCAGTGGGGTGAGAGCATGCACACGTTGAGGCTGGAAGGACAGTGACATGATTAGATGGATATTTAAAACAGAGAAGTTAAGACACAGCTGCGTGTGGCAAATATTTAGAAAACGACTACCATGTTTAAAGTATGAGGGCTTTTTGTCAACATTTAACAATAATAAATTTAATTTAGATTTGAACTGCAGCAGGGAATCAGTGAAATGAGCATCAACCGGGAGGTTATTCCATAAGTTGATAGCAGACAGGAGAAATTAATTGCCGAAGCGATTGGTGGTAAACCTAATTTGGCGTTATTCAGTGCGATTTCTCAATAGATGCCCAGTAGTGAATGTAACATCGCGAGGAATGAGATCATGTAGGTATTATGGAGTCAACCTATTATAAATTTTAAAGAAAAGAACAAGTTTAAAGTATTTCCTCCAATTTGACAAAGTTTGCCATTTAAGCTCTTCGAGAAGTAAGACATGTGGAGTGTATCTAGTTGCGCCAAGGCAGATCTTGGCTGCCTCATACTGCACAGCTTCTATAGATTGTGACAGGTTTGCAGTGCAATTGTCAAACAGGACACACCCATATTCGAGGATAGGAGGAATCATAGTACTATAAAATCATATGAGAGTCTGGCAAGAGAGTTTGTATTTAAGTCTGCGTAGAAGAGCAAGCCGTTGGCTGGCTTTATTAACAATGCGTGTTATCTGCTGGTGCCACAACAAACCGCTTGAAAGTGTAACTCCTAGATGTGTATGTTGAGTAGCCTCAGGTATTGGTGTGTTTCCAAGAAGTAGAAGAAAAATCAATTGTCATGTAAAGACAATAGTACAACTTAGGTAACCATTTTTTTTGTTTGTTTTTTTTTTTTTTTTTTGTTTGTTTTTGTTTTCCGTTAAAAGGAATGGTTTCTATGTAATTGGATTTTTAAGCTTCTACAATTAACATTGATAACTTTTTCCATTTTGGAGTTTAGTTTAAACATATTTATTTATACTGGATTACCCTATAGTACAAAAATTACTAATAACAATGGGTTCTCCAGACATGGAGAGACGCACAATAATATTTATATACAATACGCACAAGACATTACAAACTATATGTTATCATACAAATATACATGAGTAAATATTGATATCATCATATACAAACATCAATAGTCAATAGGACACTGAAAGGCTCAGATTGAGAATATAATGTACGTAATGACACTTGGTATACCATTCACTATTGACAATAGAGGCTGGGCGTAATTAATGCCAGTAAATCATAATTAATTATATTTTTGGATAACTTAAAGCTATACGTCATAAGATACACAGCATAGGGAGTGTGTTTCTTTTACAATTTGGTCAGTAGGTGACAGGTCACAATGACTTAACAGTGAGGAGAGTATAAAACTGCATGATTATGGAAGGGATTAGAAAACAAACCGCCTGCTTTCAACTACATAATTTTGTACTGCATCAGATATCTGTATGTTGAGAAGATCAGGTAGTTTTTTGCTGCCAAAGAGGAATATATGAATCAGTCTTTCCCTAGCTGTGTGGATAATCAGGTCAGGGTGAACACCAGGAGCTAGAAGAGGTATTGTATTATCCAATAGTTTCTTTCTAAGGGAGGTATATTTAGGACAAAAAAGAAAGAAATGAGTAACGTCTTCAGTTGGGAAAGAGCAGGAGCAGGTAGCACTTGGAACTATATCTACTTTACAGAGGTCAAAGTTAAGCCTGGAGAAGCCTAGCCGTAGCTGGGTTAGGCAGATATTAGAAAAACGAAGCCTATAGGAGAAAAGGTCGGGGACATTGTCCACAGCCTGCAGGGTTGTCTTGAGTTTAGATTTGAAGATTTGCAGCGAGATTGAATCTCTAATGTCCACAGGTAAGTTGTTCCAAAGTTTGATGGTATCAGGGAGAAAGGAGCTGTCAAAGCGGAGAGTCCTGCACTGGATGGAGCGTATGGGTCTGGAATGACGTGTTGCTCGACCGAAGTTAGGAAGTGGCAGGAGATTGGTCAGATAAGGAGGAGTAAGATCATGGGTCATTTTGTAGAACAGGATTAATTTATAATATTTGCGACGATTAGCGAGGGTAGGCCATCCAAGTTCTTATAAAAGTTTGATATGAGAGTGTGTCTTAGGGCACCAGTGCATATTTTTGCCACGTCATACTGAAAAATACTTTAAAAAGTAACATCTGAAATTGAAATATTGCCAAACAAAAAATGGTTACCTAAGTCATACTCTTGTTCACAATCCATCCAGTTTTGAGTCAGGCTTTCTCAAAATTACCAAGTCTTGTAAAAACTTGTTCCTGAGTTCTTCACCACCAAAGATAACCACGGCGATTTGCTGACTTTAATTGCTCCCAAATGACATCTGCTCAGGCCATTAAGAAGGATGACTAAATGCTAATCCCTCAAACTCTGTCATAACTTTGACTCAGACACTCTAATCAGTCACCTGTGAAATTATCCGCACACCTGTAATAACACATCCAGTGAGGCTTTGATTGTGAATGGTTATCTAGACATCACCATTAGTGACCACATCTAACAGCCAATTAACTGATTCACTCCATAAAGCTTGTACTAGCAGAGGGACATTTCTTCATCTTAAAGTTTTGCATAGAAGTAAACACGTTACAGTGAAACTATATGACATGGATAAAGATTAAAATTTGGCACTTCATCATCTCAAAAGTAACAAGACATGTTTGTAAAACATAGATGCCCACCGCCCTCATTACCCTTGCCCTCACTACCCTATTGATAGTGGTAGATGGGGCACTTGTGACCTTACAAAACTAGTGAAGGTTGATCACACATCAACGTCACATATCTTTAAACTTTAACCTGCCCTTAAAAAACGATTAAAAACCTGGACAATATAAAAGTTATAGCTGTAAAATTAGTCATCATTTAGAAACCATATTCAGCAAAGTGGCTTTATGACCTTGGAAATTAGGGCAAGGTCACTCATTTTCACTTGACCTTCAGTTATTGTGCAAAAACCACAGGAAGTCTACTGTCTGTGTGGCCCTCAAAACTGGGTCAAGGTCACCCATCTACAAACTCAAACTAGCCCTTATAGGCAACCATAAAGCTGTGTAATATAAAATTGCTACCTCTTAAATGCAAGTTATCATGCAGAAACAGTATTCAACCAAATGGCTCTGTGACCTTTGAAATTAGGTCAAGGTCACTCATCTTCAAACTTGACCTAGCCCCAAATACAGCCAATTATCAAGTGCAATATAAAAGTCCTAGTTTAAAAACCTCTTCAGTTATCATGTGGAAACCAAAGTTAACCCAGGTACCAACGTGCCCTTGAAATTAAATCAAGGTCACCGAACTTTAAACTTCTTCTAGCCCTTAGCAAGAACTATAGACCTGTAAAGTATCCCAGTCCTAACTTAAAAACTTCTTGAGTTATCGTGCAGAAACCACAGGAATTCTACAATCTCTCTGTGACCCTTAAAACTGGGTCAAGGTCACCCATCTTCAAACTCAACCTAGCCCTTACAAAGAACCATAAAGCTGTGCCATATAAAAGTTCTAGCTCCAAGGTATAAGTTATCATGCAGAAAGCATGAAACCATATTCAGTAAAGTGGCTCTGTGACCTTGAAAATGAGGTCAAGGTCATCCATCTTCAAACTTCGCTTAGCCCCAAATATGGACTATAATCCTGTGCAATATAAAAGTCCTAGCTTAAAAACTTCTTCAGTTATTGCATGGAAGCTAAAGTTACCTCAGGTACCACTGTGACCTTGGAAATTAGGTCAAGGTCACCCATCTTCAAACTTTGCCCAGCTTTTGACTAGAATGATAGACCTGTACAGTATCAAAGTCCCAGCTTAAAAACTTCTTGAGTTATTGTGTGGAAACCACAGGAATTTTACAATCTCTCTGTGACCCTGAAAACTGGGTCAAGGTCACCCATCTTCAAACTCAACTTAGCCCTTACAGAGAGCCATAAAGCTGTGCAATATAAAAGTTTTAGCTCTAAGGTATAAGTTATCATGCAGAAAGCATGAGACTATATTCAGTAAAATGGCTCTGTGACCTTTAAAATGAGATCAAAGTCATCCATCTTCAAACTTCACCTAGCCCCAAATATGGACTATAATCCTGTGCAATATAAAAGTCCTAGCTTAAAAACCTCTTCAGTTATTGTGTGGAATCCAAATTACCTTAGGTACCACTGTGACCTTGGAAATTAGGTCAAAGTCACCCGTCTTCAAACTTTGCCTAGCTTTTGACTAGAATAATACACCTGTACAGTATCAAAGTCCTAGCTTAAAAACTTCTTGAGTTATTGTGCGGAAACCATAGTCTACCGACTGACAGACCAACCGACCGACCGACCGGCCGACCGACATGTGCAATGCTATATGCCCCACCTTCTTCGAAGGGAAGCATAAAAAAAGCTCAATTTCACTGATTTGAAGGTCTCCGGTAAAGACAAGTACCTTAATTTTATATGGACATCACCATAAAATTGTTTCCTGATATGCACTCCCTGCATGACCTTGAGAAAGTAGGTCAAGGTCACCATATTATGCAATATCAAATTTCTATATATGATTCACAATTGTGGAACATTTGGTAATGTTAGCCTTTTTATTTCTCAACATGTCAAATTCAGTGACCTTTACTTCATTGTCAATGACCTTGAAAATGGATCAAAGTCAACAAAAATTTCACAAAATTTGATCATTGACCTAATCCATATCTGCTGTAAATTCAAAAGTTCCATCTCTGTTTATGATCAAAATCATGAATCTAATGTACTTTTAATACCTAGGATGCTGGTTCTACATAATAGTACCACTGGTGCTAACATGACTCCACACATCATCGACTTTTGTCCGTTTAATATCTCTGTAAGAGTATATGAAACGTATACAAGTTCAGACATAATGACCATTACAAAGATAAATCATTTTGTAAAATGTGTTCCTTCCATGACCTTGAAAAAGTAGGTCAAGGTCACCCATATTATGAAACATCGAATTTTACATGATTAAATGATACACATTTGTGGAACATTTGGTATTGGTATCCTTCTTATTTCTCAACATGTCAAATTTTGTATAATTTACTATATCCTTGATGACTTTGAAAAAGGTCAAGGTCACCAAAAATTTCACAAAATTGGATCACTGACCTACACATATTTCGTTAAAATTGGAAAGTTCCATCTCTATTTATAATCAGAATTAACATGTAATCTGAGAGGGCTAGCTATATGCCCCCCACCCCCGAGCTCTGTGACCTTGGGATTTGGGTCAAGGTGATCCATCTTTGAACTTGTCTCAGACCTTATGCAGGATTAAAACCATATGCAATAAGAAAGGTCTATGTTAAAAACTTTTCAACTTATCGTGTGAAAACCAAATTCACTAAAATGGCCCTGTGGCCTTGGGAATTGGATCAAGGTCACCCATCTTTGGAGTTGTCTGTGACCTTATCAAGGACTATAAGCATGTACAATATGACACCCCTTTGCACAAAACTTTTCAAGTTATTGTATGAAAATCAAACTCACAAAAATGGCTCTGTGACTTTGAGAACTGGGTCAAGGTTACCCATCTTCGAACTCATCCAAGACTATACGTATGTGTAATATGAAAGCCCTATGCAGAAAAACTGTTTAACTTATCGAGTGAATACAAATTCACTAATATGGCTCTGTGACCTTGGGAATTGGGTGAAGGCCACCCATCTTAGAATTGGTCTGAGACCTTATGTAGGACTGTCATCACCTGCAATTTGACAGGCCTATGGCAAAAAGTTATTGCACCAAAACCAAATTTTCCAAAAATGGCACTGTGACTTTGGGAATTGGGTCATGGTTACCCATCTTCAAACATATCTGAGAGCATGTGCAATAAGAAAGCCCTATGCGAAAAACTTACCACGTGATCAGGTGAAAACCAAATTCACTAAAATGGCTCTGTGAGATTGGGAATCGGGTCAAGTTCACCCATCTTTGAACTTGTCCGAGACTTTACGTAGGACTGTAATTACATGCAATTTGACAGAGCTATGTCAAAAAATTTTCAAGTGATTGCATGAAAACCAAATTCATTAAAATAGCTCTGTGACCTTAGGAACTGGGTCAGTCACCCATATTCGAACTTGTCCAAGACCTTATACAGGACTACAAGCATCTGCAATTTGATAGTCCTAAGCGAAAAACTTTTGGAGTTATTGCATGAAAACTGTCAGTCCACACACAGACACACACACACACATGGACAAAGTAATCACTATATGCCCCTTCCTCCTTAGGAGGGGGGGGGCATAATAAAGAATTTAACGTACCTTAAATACTTATGATGCTAGTTCCACCTAATACCACCAATGCCGCCACCATGATGCCACGTCATAGGTTTTTGTCTGCATAATGGTCCTTTAATGAAATTTTGATACATGTGCAAAAGTTCAGACATAATGACCATAACAAAAAATATCACATCCCGAAATGTACCCCCCATCCCTGAATGTAGGTCAAAGTCACCAATATTATGCAACATAAAACTTCTACATATGGTACACATCTGTACTATATTTGGTATTGTAAGTATTATACTGTTTCAAAATATTTATTTCAATGTCTTTTCACAAATTTTGGTCCATATCTTATGTAGTACTATGTGTGGCATGACCAAATTTCAACGTGTTTCTGTCTTTTACCTTCATTTGACAATCATGCCAAGTTATATGACGATACATTAAAAACTCTTAAAAAAATAGCGTTTTCTACATTTTCACATTTTGGCCCATATATCATATACAATGCTACAGCTGGCAACACCAATATCAAACTTGACCTAGATTTTTACACTCTTGATAAGTCTGAAAGTTATATTGTGCCATCTTAAGAACTGTGGATCATAATGTGTCCACAAGTGAAAGTTTATGGAGGGACAGACGTGTGACCACACATGCTCTGCGACCTATGGTCAGCCGAGCTAAAAAAAATCTACATTTTCGCTTTGGATTACATAAGTGTCTGTTGTTGAGAGTTGTACACTTAAAACATGATCAAAGATGACTGCAGGTATTCAATCCCCCAGCCAAGTTGTCCCTGATAGTTGACCTGGTGACCTAGTTTTGAGACATGATATGTCCTTGGGTCCTTGTGTGTGTGTGTGAGTGTGGTTTCATAAACAAAGTCAAAACATCACAAGAAGGCTGTGTGAAGGTCCTGTGCTCAGCTGACCCCAGCATTTATTATGTATGAATAGGAAAATTCATGCAAGTGGCCTGTAATCTCAGGTATGAGGTCAAGGTCTTCCATGTGCTGGCTCAGTCCTCTAGCTCAAATAGTTACTTCTCATATTGTCAAGTGAACAGTAAATTTCAAGTGGTCTTGTGACCCTGTAAATGAGATCAAGGCCAATTATATGCTGTCTAAATCTGGCCCTCATACAGGAATCTTTCAAGGTGACTCAAAGTCAAAAGTAAAAGCACCAAATTAAACCACGTGAGCAATTTCCTGTTCAGGTAACGACAGGAAGCACCAATACTGAGATATCTCATTATAGAATTAACGATGTTGATTTGACCTTTCAAGGTGACTCAAAGTCAAAAGTAATAGCACCAAATGAAACCTCACATTCATGTTCAACAGTAACTATGGCCAAGAAAGCACCCCTACTGAGATAGAAGTCATTATAGGGTCAATCAATGACTTTGATTTGACCTTTCTAGGTCAAGGTCAAAAGTAATGGTATCAATTGAAACCCTGTACACACTGTCTTATTCAGGTTCAATAGTAAAAAGTTTCCCCATGTTCTTAAAAAGAAGAAGAAGAAGAGGAAGAGGAAGAGGAAGAGGAGGAGGAGGAGGAGGAGGAGGAGGAGGAGGAGGAGGAGGAGGAGGAGGAAGAGGAAGAGGAAGAGGAAGAGGAAGAGGAAGAGGAAGAGGAAGAGGAAGAGGAAGAGGAAGAGGAAGAGGAAGAGGAAGAGGAAGAGGAAGAGGAAGAGGAAGAGGAAGAGGAAGAGGAAGAAGAAGAAGAAGAAGAAGAAGAAGAAGAAGAAGAAGAAGAAGTAGTTCACCAAAAAATGAGAAAATAAAAGCGGTTTGAACATGCCATCAAGTTTTTTGCAAACTCACGCAAGAAATATCCCCACCAAGATTAAAGTGAATCTGGGTAGTGGCTGTGGAATACAAATGCAAAAAAATCTTTTCAAATTTTTCAAGCTCTTTCAACAATATATAGAAACAAGAGAACTGTGACAGTCCTGTGCTCAACTGTCCCCATGCATGCACAGACCAAAGTGGTCCTGCGATCTTCAGAATAATATGAAGGTCACCCTTCATTAAGATCATCATCACTGTTTGCAATATAGAAGTACTCACACTTCTGGTGTCATAATTTTTTAAATCAAAAGTACCAGGATCCACTATTATCAGAATATAAACCAGTATGTCAGTTTGACCTTTCATGGTCACTCAAGGTCAAACACAAAAAAAAAACATATATGGTACTTTCCTATAGCTGTTTAATAGTAACCTTGGGCCTAAGAACCATCATTACCAAGATTTAACTCTTTCAGTGCCAATCACGTCTAAGGTTGATCTATTAAAGTGAAACTAGTCTGATTTATCATTAGGATCTCAGGTTCGTATTACTCGTAAAAAGACCTTTCATTCAAGTACCAGCATGCCTCTTGTTCCAAGATTTAAGCCAAAATGTCAGCTTGATCTTTAAATCAGTTAAATCTGTACAGTCCAGGATTTGATCATGAAAAAAGAAAAACTACTGATAATTAAATCACACCTAAATAAAAAAGAGCAGGGGTTCTTCCAGATAAACTTTTCTTTTGTGACTTATATCCCCTTCCCCCAACCTAAGACTGATAAATGTTAAGGTCTCTTCCCTTTGCTTGCTATATGTACCTTGAATGACATTTACCCTTTTTTTTTTTTTTTTGGTCTTACTCAGGAAAATCAGCCTGTGTCTGAATCTCCAGACGATCATAATGATATCACATAAATCAAATCACAAATGAACTGTACCACTGTAAGCCTGAGAGATCCTGCATCTCACCTCCTGGCACAATCCTGCCCACGCATTCGAGTAAAACAGTAACTGATAGACCAAGCCCACTAACATTCATAAAACTTCGGAAAAAAATCATAATACATGTACCACCTATTGAAAAAAAGTCCAGGTGTTCAAAGAGGTGTCTACATGCAAATTCAATGCAATTGGCCGAGCAGTTTTGGAGATTTGTTAACATTTTTCCCCAAAAAGGAACAAAAAAATCTTTTAAAATCCAGAAATTGCTGGAGCATGAACGTTTGAACAATTTGATAGAGATCCACCAACAGTACACCTCCAAAAAGTTTGAAGTGCATCTGGCCCCTGGTTTTGGAGAAGTCGAAAATGTGATTTGTGGATGATGAACCAACAGACGATGGACCCTCACAAGAGCTCAGCTGACTAACAAGTCAGCTGAGCTGAAAATTCATTTGAATAAACTTGGTAGACACTCACCCAATGTACATTCTCAACAAGTTTGAAAAGGATTTGGCCAGTGGTTCTGAAGAAGATGTAGAAAAAAAAATCTTTAAAAATACAAAAAAAAAAAAAAAAAATGGAGCTTGACAAATTTAACACATTTGGTAGATATCTACACATGGTACATTCAAGCCAATTTGAAAGGAAATCTGGCATGCAGTTTCACAGAAGATTTTTTTTTTTAATATTTGCCCCACATATAAACTGAAACAATCATTAAAAAATGCAAAAAAAAAAAAAACAGAACACGACCATTCAAACAAACTTGGCAGAGGTCCATCTAAGGCACATTGCCACCATGTTTGAAGTGAATCCAGGTAAAGGTTTCACAGTACAAGTGGAAAATGTAAAATTTTTCAAGGATTACAGACAGATGGACAGACAATGGATGCAGACCCATCCTAAGGTGACAAAGTTTTAGCATGGACATCAATGTCTGATGGATACAACCAAAAGAGTGTGGACTGTTCAGTGGTCCCCCTCTTATCAGGCCACCCCAAATGTGTGAGAAAAGTGGCCTTATAAGAGGGGTGGCCTCTTTTGAGGGGTAAAATACAATGAAGATGCCATACTTGCTGCATGCAGAACTGGCCTTTGTAGAGGGGGTGGCCTCTATACATGGGGGCCTTACAAGAGGAGGACCACTGTATTTGCAACTTGTGGTGGGAGGCCAGCACTCAGTCACACCTGACAGAAAAAGACAACATGAAAATGAGCAGCCATTCTTGAGTGGCAACATTGCTATCAAGCAATATAAACATTTAAACCTGCCAGGCCATCCCAGGAAACTTTTCTCTCTGTGAATTCTCGACCTGGTATACAAATGACACTTCCTCCAGTTTTGAACAAGTGAATTGTGTGAATATAGCAGTGTTCACACAGACTTCAGACCACGCCACCGACGCCCAGCCAACGGCACGTAACACACGGCATGTCCTTATACCCAGCACATTTTATTCTGAAAAGCAAATTTTATTGACCAAATTGCCAGCAAAAGAAAGGATATGCCAACCTGCTTGTTAAACCTGAATGATAAACATGGTGTTAATTTCTATTTTAATTGCACAAAGGTACAAATTAAAAGGCAGGTCAGTCGTGAGTCTGCACGTCATCAAAAGGATGTATAATTGTACACACCGCATTAATTTGTATCCATGTCATAGGCCAGGCACTTACAAGTCTTTCATCTGAGCCAATCTAATGGAAAATATGGATTTATGTGCAATTCTCTGTCAGTAACAGTATTTCAGTAAGTCAAACATTCATCACTTTCATTCACTCAACACGATACGTGGTTTAACTGCTTCCACACCAGTCCCTTATGTAGACCAAGCTTGCAATTGCATATGCATACTTCTCATCAAAAGAGCGTGCTTTGCTGTACCAGTATACCAGGATAGCTTTCACCTTGGACAACTCTGCCCCCCCCCCCCCAACAAAGATATTCTGGGACAAGTTTCTCTCTCCAAGGCAATTTGTTCTGGATAGCCTTCCCCATACCTGGGTAACTCCCACCCCCTTCACAAAAAGTTATTCTGGGATAAGTTTCCCTCCCCAAGAAAAGCTGTTATGGATAGCTTTCCCCACCTCGGGACCCCCCCCCCCCCCACACACACACACACACATTTTGTATTTGATTCCTTCTTACCAATCCAACAGCTTCCAGGAAGACTACTAACAGGGATAGGTGTGTGATCTAACAATCATACCCCAAAAATTTGTATTTGTACAATTAATGGGGTGGGGGAGTTACCCTAGCCTAGACAATTACATCCACTCCCAAACTCCCTCTTAACCTTAGCACGGATTCATCATTTTTTTTTAGACCAGTACATGTTTCGGACCATATATACCAAGTTTCAGCACCATCTGCATCACAGTTTTACCGCAGTCAAAAAGAGTGAAAACATGCAAAAAAAATGAAAAAAAGAAGGGAAAAATAGAAAAAAAAGCACCATTGATTAAAAAATAAGGTCTAGGGGTCTCCAGAAGTGTCCCAATGTATTGTCAAAAAAATTTGCTCGGCAGTTTTAGAGAAAAAGCTCTTAGAAGATTTTGCCAAAAAATGAACAAAACTTCTAAAAAATAAAAATCCAATGGAGCATGATCATTTGAACAAACTTGGTAGAGACCCACCATTAGGTAGATCCCCACCAAATTCGAAGTTGATGGGCGAGATGATCAATGACCCATCACATAAACTCAGCTGAATAAAAGTCAACTGAGTTAAAAATGTGAATTGTTATTGGAATGCCGACAGATGTACACCTATTTCCATATAAGCTCATCCGACAGAGAAATCAGCCGGGCTAAAATAAAAGCTGTGGATGATAGATGACAATGTATGGTGGAAAGATGCAGATGAGCGACCATCACAAAAGCTCAGTTGATTGAGAGGTGAAGTAAGCTAAAACAAACACAAAAACAACTAGAAAAGATTTGCTTTTAAGCTAATCTGTCTGCAACGTCATCAAAACTTGCATAAAATTAAATGCTACAACTTTTGTTTGAGGTTTAAGTTTAAGCTGACACAAAAAGAAAGAAAGAAAGAAAGAAAGAAAGAAAGAAAGAAAGAAAGAAAGAAAGAAAGAAAGAAAGAAAGAAAGAAAGAAAGAAAGAAAGAAAAAGAAAGAAAAAGAAAGAAAGAAAATGTATCAGTGTTCATATACAGACATAAAAGTCACTTTAAGGTAATGTCCAACTGATTTTGGATAATTTTGTTTGGGGATATTTTGGTAGACATTTAAGTTGTCTAGACCGTGTTTCCAACTTAAGTAATTCTTGCCCCAGGACAAGCTGAAAAAAAGTTAACAAAATACTTTCAATATTATCATGGTAGTCAGTGGACCATGTTAAGCTTTCGATCTAGACTACTGACAACAGGGATCTGCTTTAAAATGTCCGTTTCACATGGATATTTCTCTAATATGAATTCTCTGATTTAAATCAAATAAAACGTAATTTACTATAAAAATTCTCTAGCGCAAAAAGGTACCTGGGATTTTCTTAAGAAATGATTCGGCTTTTTTAAATGCCTACCAAAAATGAAGAGTCCCGAGAAGTTTATCAGTTTCACAAAAACCATCTTCCAATTTTGTATCACCATTGTAAACACATAGACATAGTTATGAAAAATCCCTGATATGTTTTGCAGACACATGTATCAAGATTAAATAGCACAAATTTGACCATTCAATCTTTCATATTTGTCAAGAAATATCCAAAATTTTACAAAAACCATTTTTTCACCAAAATACTTGTGTTTATACAACAACTTTGAATTTTAAGTTCCATCTTCAACACAGACAAATTCTGCAAAACTTGATGTCAATTGAGTATATAGATTTATTAAGTCAGGGATGCATATTTCTATGATATTTGGCCTAAAAGTGTAGTCACTTTTCCTGTTTGGACATTACCTTAAATCTGAAACAAAATGGTCTTTTTAATGAAATATTCCTGAATTTTTGGGCAACATATTCTTATCTGTACTGAGTACAGAGGAGAATATGTACTCATGGGTACCACAAGCCCCTTCCCTATGCAACTGGCTCACTGTTATCCCAACAGAGCTCTTAAATGTGCAGGTGACATTTCCCACATCTGCTTCAACAAAGATATTGTCAACTTTCTCCCATGTGTTAAGTCAACAGTAGCAAAAGGATGGCACTTTCTCGCCTGAAAGGTTGGTAACTTTCTGAGAGCTAGTAAAATAATGGCACGGTACAGCACCACTTGAGCCATGTGTACCCTTGTCATCAGCGTCCATAGCACTCTACAACCAGACAGGTATGTTTATCTTTAACTCTTTCACTGCCAAGTTCTGGACTTAATCAACAGCTTTTGTCGGCGTGCTTTGGGCGCGTTGCACACTGACAAAAACTGTTGCCCTGGGATTGTCACTCTGGAACTATAGGCATGCTGATACTTGAATGAAAGGTCTTTTCACTAGGAATACGAATCAGGAATCCTTATGATAATTCAAACTGGCACTGATAGAGTTAACTCTTTCAGTGCCAATTGCAACTTAAGTCAAACTACTTTTGAAAACAAACTGCTGTGAATTATGATAAGGCTGATAGAGTCATGTTCCTTGTACAACGACCTTTCATTAACTCATTCCATACCATAGTGACAGGCCTTGGTCAGTGGCTCTGGCGCTGCTTGGCAAGTCATGCTGCAGCTGCCCTTGCGGCAGCTGCAGCGTGACTTGCCAGGCAGTGCCAGAACTACTGACTTAAGACTATAGGCATGTTGGTACTTGTACAAAAGCTCTTTTCATGAAGAATTTAAATATGCAATTGTCGTCTAAAATCTAGGTAAATATACGGAAAAATCAAGGACTGGCGTGGAATGATTAAAAAGTATGGCAGCATGCCAAAAATTACATAAAATATAAAAGTCCAGGTCAACAGCTTTCCTTGGTGTGCTTTGGGCACATAGCACACAAAGGAAAGCTGTTCACTATCCAATGTGGCACTGAAAGAGTTAATGTCATTCTGCTTTCCAATTTACCAACAAACACAACAAGCTGTGGTTAAACATAAAAAACCCTTTTATTCTCGCACATGGGGCATATCATATCAAGGTATCAATTATTTCATTTTTTTTTTGTCTGATATAAAGGTGTTATTTCATTTTGTAACATAAGCTTCTCATTTTTTTCAAAATACATGTAAATGTATTTACTTTTATGTTTTTAACATCAAGGTAGTACTTTGTCTTGACAAACTTAAACATATATACAGTGAAACCTCATTAAAACTACACTCAGGTATCCGACATATTCAACATAATGACACAAATTTTCATGGGAAAAAGTTTATTTTCTATGCCATTTGATTCATTTATCTGAGATATTTAGTTGCCTTACACATTTCTTAGGGAACAGATGGTACCATTAAAACAAGTTTCCACTGTATATATATATATATATATATATATATATATATATATATATATATATATATATATATATATACATCATGTGTTGTCAGTTTGTTGAGGATTTGTACCATGCATGTTTGGCTTTTTGTCCACAGCATTGGGTAAGAGGGGCCCCAAGTAACAGGTACCAAAAATAAAAGTACATGTATGTGCATATAACGGTTGGTACGAAGTATGGAAATTAAAAGGGCTTCCAGTATGTAAGTACGGAAAAGAAAAATTTCCACAATGCAAATACAGAAAACCCCTTTACCCCCCCCCCCCAAAAACACACACACACACACACTTATTCTAGCTCTACAAAGCTGAAGAACCTGGCTGGTGAAGCTGGGCCAGGCGTCTGATACCCAGCCAATTCTATTCGTCTTGATTATCACAATAATCTTTATTGGGGGAAGCAACCATCAAAGGCTCATAGTTTACCAATGCATTGACCTGACATGCCAATTAATCCATCACAGACAAGTGCACACAAATCTTTTTCACTCCAGCCACATATGCAGAATACTTTGTGCATGGCAGGGTTTTATAACCAGCATAGCATTGTGAACGCTGGTAACACACTCCTATGTGAGCCAGTTGCACACCTGGAAACAAGATCTTCATCATCCGGCCTGAGAATACATTAAAAAAAAAAAAAAATGTACATTTGATTGGTTGTAACTGTCAGATTTAATGTGATCCTATCACATCTCTCACCTACCTTTCAGTACAATTTGATATAATCCGCTCTCAATGGGCAGGCTCCCAACACAGCGACGACCCACACAATGGTGTTCAGTGATGTGGAAGAACAGAATATGTTGTCTGTCTGCGATGTCGGCCACAGAGTTAGATGTGACACCAATTATGGATTGTTTGCCAACAGCTGATAGGCCAAACATCAAACAATCACACCTGCAGACAGCACAAGCCAAAAAAAATTTAAATGGTTAATGGATAACTAGAGACAGCAAGGTAAATTCACTTCCACATCAAAATTTTGACAACTTTTTCCTTTGAACTTCCTTTTCACTGTTATTTCAATTACACTGTATTTATCAGAAAATTAATATTTGACCACAAAAAGTAAATAGCGTGTGTTTCGCAGTTTTTCCACAAATATAATCACTCTTTTTGTTTTGTTCTGTTCTGCTAATTTGAAATTCTTATTGAATAAGGAAACCCAGGTACATAAACCATGCTACCAAACACTCATAATAACTACAAGTTGGTACTTCCATCATAATTTACATTTTTCAGAGTCAGACACCAAAAAAAAAAAGTGAAGCATTTTTAAACACAACTGAAAAGTATTTGTGCAGTATCCCAGCACTGAAAATTTTAAAGATGTTGAAAAAAACATACACAATAAAACAAAGCAAAACCTTGAAAGTAAAGAGTAAACTGAACCCCCACCTTCCTTACATGGAAAAACATTGCTGACAAATGTGCAGAGCCAACCTTTCCATTTACCTTGACCTCTGATCTTTACTCCATTGCCATTTGCACTTGGGGTCAACAACATAAAAAGGATCTTTTCAGTTCTCCTTTAATGCTGATGGCCTTCATGCCATCACACTACAGTACACAGTGCTGTAAATTCGTTTAATTTTGCTGTATTTTTATTTTCCCTTACTGCAAATTTCTTTAAATTCACTGCACTCTTATTTTCGCTTATTTTGCTGACAGCATAAAACTATGAAAATAAAAACACAGTGAAAAAGTATTTTAACATTGTTTGAATAGGAATTATGTCCAAAACAGTGAAATTAAAAACACAGTAAAATGTCAAAAATAAAAAAACTGTGAAAATTCATACACACGAAAATAAAGCAATTTACAGTATTTTGCTGATTCCATAAAACAGTGAAAATAAAAACACAATGAAATAATATCTTAGCATAGGTTTTTAAGGCAGTATGTCCAAAATAGTTCAATTAAAAGATATAACACAAAAAACATGACTATATGTGAAAATAAGTACACTTAAAGCATTTGCATTGGACCAAACAGTGTACAGATGCCATGTTGATCATGGCATTCACATATAACTATTTGGGTTTGCCATTCTTTTTTACCAATGGGGTTTAGTCCAGTGAATGTGTTTCACATTTTCAACTGGAAGATTAAGTACCAAAGGTTGCTGGAAGATTTTTTTTTTAATTTTGCCAAAAAAAATATGCAAAAAAAATTTAAAAATCATTGGAGCATGACCATTTGATCGCACCTGGTACAGAATCCACTACGGTACATTGCTACATGTACCAAGGTTTAAGTGGTTCTGGCTAACAGTTTTGGAGAAGCTGAGAATGTGAATTGTGAACAGACTGATGACGGACAACTACCCATCCAACAAGGTTAGCTGACTGACAAGTCTAAAAACAGTAGAGCCATAATGGACTTGATCACTAATGATGATGTGTGGCCCATCAAACCCGCAATGGCCATGTTTTTCTGTGTACATGTATATGCCAAATTACCCTCTAAACATGTGCTTACATGTAAACAATGTATGTGATTTGCTTCAAATACATTTCTTCATTTACAAATTTAAACTGAAAATTAACTGATCAAAATCTTGAACAAAGATAACATTTCCCACTTCATTAATTTAAACTGTGCTGAAATGAGCAACCTCCAAGAGTCCTTTGTGGTATTTCAATTATTGGCCAATGGGTCCTCTTTTCATGCATGCAGGTAATTACATTGACCGTTGTACGAATCACTTAGGCTTAGCACTGGCTTACTTGGACTAAACACTATCAATTCAAACCTGGACAAAAGCCACCTCAAAACCTCAACAAATGACCTCCCGAGACCAAACACACGTAGTGGCGTCTATCAATGAAGTTTTGACTCAAAGCCAGTTCAATTGAGCCGGTCACAACACCTGACAGTGTGTTTGTAGGTTATGGACTTGACTGTGGGCCGGTAGCGGTTCAATATGGATGTATATCGGCCCAGGTGTACAGCAGGCGGGCTGACCATCTGCAGTGTAACACACAGCTGTCTGCTCTGGTCCCACGGTCTGGTACAATATTTAGCCATATGGGTGGGGGAGGATACCAGCATACAAGAACAGCTGGAGCTGCACTCAGCTGCTCTAACAGTTAACCTCTTCCAACTGAAGTCTTACACAGCTCACTCAATGGGAGGTATTCACATTTATATCAACTGCAGACGTGCTCTGGTCCTCTCCCCTGCAAGGCAACAGAATTATGCCTCCACCATGATGAGGCACTTGTATCAGTTATGTCTTACTTAACCATCCAGAAATAGCACTTCTACAAGCATATGGAATATTTTAAATAGGTTTTGCATCTTGTGTTTTAAAATTTAGTCAATGTGACTGACTTTTTTTCCTAAGGTTTTTTGCTTTCCCAAATTGATATTTTTTTATCATAGAAGCTCATCTGGCACAGCTAAACAAATGAATCTGCCCTCCTACCTGTCATGTTAGTTGCAGCAGCCTAGGTGGCAGCACATGATCCTAGTCAAAATGAATACTACCTATTCCTTCCAAACTGAGAAGGGTGTGTGTGTGTGGGGGGGGGGGGTCACTCAGTAGGCAGATACACAAAAATAATTCTGCCCAAGTACAGCTTTACAGAGAATAAATTTTCCCAACTAATGCCCTGGATGAAGTACAGAAAATAAGATGGTTCTCAATACACTGGTAGAGAAAATAAAATGCCCCAGTATGCCAAAACGTAAATACCTTTATGCCCCTCAAACTTTCTCCAATGACTTCATCCACATTTCTACAGCTTCTTCCTGTAAGAAACAATGACGAGTAGCTGATGATTTGAAAAGATGAAGTGACATCTGCATTATGGGAAAGGTTAAACACAGAAGTCATTTTATCCCATCCATCAGCTAGTCCACGTGTCTCGTTTATTCAGAATGCTAGTAGAGATATATCCCTTCTGTTCTTATGCAGCGGCAGATGCCCTAACAAAAGTTCAAGGACTGTTCCATGGTTTGTGCATAGGGTAACAGTGTTGTGGCAGATGCAGCAGGACCTTCCAGACACTGCAATAACGCTTAATTTAAGGCATGTCTTTGCATAAACGGAAACTCTCTTCATTTAGAATTTGACTATACAGTAAAACCTCTCTAACCGAACACCTCTCTATACTGAACACCATTTCTCGGTCCCAAATATATACTTTATACTTCCAATGTAAGCAAACCTCCCTATTCCAAACACCTCACTTTACCGAACACTTTTTTCTGGTACCAAGGGTGTTCGGTATAGAGAGGTTTTACTAAACTTAAAAGTTCATCTTTATATGTAAAATGCAGGTCTGGTGTGAAAAGAGTCAACCTAACACAGTGGGACGTAAGTGCTGGATATAACCCAACAGCTGCAGACAACACAGACACATGGTGGTTGTACGCATACATGTAGTAAAGCAGGAGTCACCCAAACCCCACCTGGCCATCTGCCACCATCCACCTAAACAATGTAACCACAACTTATATTACTGTTATTAAAAGCAAAAGTCAACTACAGCAAGACTTTGACTACACACGATGCAACTTGATTAAACTTCACCTGTCATAGGGATATGAAAGTGGGCTTACAATGTACATCTTGACCTTGTAAATCTAGCTGCAATCTTTTGCACTTAGGTACAAATTGGTATGTGTCCATATTCATTTGTTATCTATTGTCATTTTTTTTTGCATTAATATAGTAGGAAACCCAAACTGGCGTTTTTTCATGTCATTTTATAATTTTTGTCACAGTGGTTAGCTTGATAGATTATCTTACCCACTGTCAAAATTCAGAATCACTATCAAAAGTTGTTTAGCACTAAAAACTACAATACAAGTAGGATTTGCCAACTCTGCAGTCAGGTTGCATTTGTTTACAAACAGTGCTCTGAGTGCAAACTCAAGCAAAGCCTGCCAATCTATTAGATCATGTGGTCCAATTTGGCAAACCACACTGCAGCTGACCTGGTGCAGACCTGTAGGGATCACTGTCACTTGATGACAAACAGTAAACCACATCATCACTGAGCAGTGCCACATTCGGAAAACTCATCTGTGCAATGCACTTAGATCCCAACAGTAAATCTACCAAGTTTTGTTGTGCGTATCTAACCATCACTGCGGTGGTGACTACCAGCTGTGATAAAAGATCAAACTTGAATGATTGTAGTATCAGCCATACTGTGAGACCAATTTCTCTGAGCAATGGTTTTATCCCTGCACCAAAACTGATTTTTTTCCCCAATAGAGTGGTACCTGCTGTATGCAACCACTGCTGTGAACAGCCACAGTTCTTTTTGTGGTCACATTGCTGGGACACACGGGTCAATGTCTTTGGAAATTTACCTGCAGTGACAGGTCACCTGCTGTATGTGGTCACTTTTTCTCGGCAGAAGGGGTGACCACATACAGCAGGTTTTACTGTATTGTGTTGTGGACACTTGAGCTTGAAATATATATATCAAAGTGATGCAATGACAAGGCCTGGATTTACAAAGTAATATGACCAATCAGCATCTACTCAGCACCAGGTGAAAGTTAAGGTGACTATCGCTATTATGACCACTCGCATTGCTGGATTGGAAAAAGCATTCTCGCAAGTCACAGGCAAATCTGAACAGAAACTAAAAAGGACATTACTCTGTCCCACAAATGTGTCGTAGATAGTTTAACCACTGTTATTCTACTAAAATCAGCATCATCTGTTGCTTAATTTTACCTGAGAAACGCCATAAGAAATCTGCTCATAATTGTGCAAGTTTTTACATGTTACCTCTATCATCAAATTTAAGGGCTTACTGCCTGGATTTGACAGTTTCTACAGTTCAGGGTTTTCTGATGCATTTGTGGGAAGTATAACCAATGTGTGTGATAAATCAGTATCCATGTCCTAAAGCATGAAAAGGAACAATCAGCAAGAGATAATCCACTTCCACCAATACCACCCAAACTGACCATCAGGTGAGCAACGCACGGTGTCAGTTGAAACCACAAGGGCCTCTGAGCTTGGTTTCACACTGAAGTTGGCACAGATATGTCACAAATCGCATTTGATGGGACAGCTTCCTAACTTCCATCAGGAGAAAAACATTAACTCATTCCATACAATGGTCACAGGCCTTGGTCAGTGGTTCTGGCTCTGCCTGGTAAGTCATGCTGCAGCTGCCGTTGCAGCAGCTGCAGCATGACTTGCCAGGCAGTGCCAGAACCACTGACTTAAGACTACAGGCATGTTGGTACTTGAACAAAAGCTCTTTTTATGAAGAATTTAAATATGCAATTGTCATCTTAAATCCGGGTAAATATACAGAAAAATTAGGGACTGGTATGGAATGAGTTAATAGTTTGCATTATAAACAAGGATACCAAAGACTCAATACCTGGCCAAAAATAATTCTGCCACGTCAACCCAAACAAATTCTAAAAATTAAAAAATAAAAATGAGCAAAGAGCCTGCAAATCCTTTGAACTCTGATTTCTCAGAATGCACTGTCAGGCAAGGAACTCAACTTGCCACAGCTCGTCCCCGAGTTCTATTTCTCGGCTTTCCTCCAAAGTCTCGCTTAAATGCTGATGACTTGAGAAGCAAAACATATCAGCAATTCTGTTCATAACAGTTTCTGCTGATGATATCGACATGCAAAAATGAAGAGGTCTTCTGACATCAGCATGTCTAAATGAAGAGGTCACTTTCTCTACAGATTGCACCAAAATCCCTGACCCATTCTAAAGTTTAATATACGACAATTAATTTTTCAGAAATGAATGTTCTTTATCATATAGTTTTTGCGATACATCACAAAATCATGAAGCATACCCATTTCTCCATGATCTCTTTGTTTACATAGCAGTAAGTTATCGCCACAAGACTGTATTTGTTGCTATCTGTTCATTCCCAACTCTTGCAGCTACATATTATATATATATATATATATATATATATATATATATATATATATATATATATATATATATATATATATATATATATATATATATATATATGTATATGTATATATAAAATTGTGTATTCTGTTTAAATAGAATGTTGCACAGATACTTAGCTTTCAATAGCAGCCACCTTTCTACATTACAATTACTTTCACTTTTTAATAAAAAAAGAAAAACAGATATTTTGGTCTCCACTCTTTACTTACAGGAGATCTAGTATCTTCATGCATACATAAATGTAGCTACATTAGCAGTTTTCCTAATAAGTATTCCACTCTTCAAAATTTATATAAAGGTATGCCAAATTTCCCACAACTAAACAATATTTCGTTGCCCCCATTTTAGTGTTCACATGTTTTATACTATGTGATCCAGCATCAAAATTTCTGATATCAATTTCAAAGTTGTTGTGTTGACCTCACAGAATCTGATACAAAATTTTATGTTATTTTTTTAATGGCAAATATCTCCAACAAACAATTTAAAAGTACATATTGACAGCATATCAGTTCCACCTGATTGCACCAACTAGAATAGCTAGCTACAAGTGAAATGGTCAGTGACTTCTTCATTAACCTTCATATGGGCCATAAAATAGGAAATAATTACATCAACTCACCCCATCAAAATATTCCTCCAAAGGCATTTCAAGCTTTGTGCTTGGGTAACACTGTAAACCACCTTACATTGAGCCCATGAAATTCACCACCAAGAAAGCATCTCAAGACAGCTGCAAATTTCTTTCCTTTCACTGACAATTCTTCTCTCATTATTCATAAAATGGAGAAAAATAGTTAGCTAAAGTCATGAAAACCAACTTTATTTCAATTGATCCAGAAGTCAGCAAACTGTCATCAAACTTGAGAGAGAGAGAGAGAGAGAGAGAGAGAGAGAGAAAGAAAGAAAGAAAGAAAGAAAGAAAGAAAGAAAGAAAGAAAGATGCATCTATTGTGGGTGGGTGGATCATTTATGACCAACAATGTCCGTCAATGTGCTGCCCTCTATGTGCAAAAAATGGCTTTACAACTTTGGGTGCAGTCAACCCATGATGTGCTGCCCCCTGTCATCTTTTTCACCAACTACTTAAAACTGCAAAACTTGCAGAGTGTGTTTTAAACACTTGATTTTCGATCAAATAAGGCTGCATGTCCTTGCAAACTATGCAATGGAATGAGCAGCCCACTATCAATATCCAAAGCTTGCAAGTTTATGATTTACAATAAAGGTTATATTCCGCTCCTTCCAGGCTAGCAACACATTCAAAGTAACATTGCCCTTTTTTCACTATCGTTTTAAATCAACTTTTTTCAAACAAAAACGTTAATCCTTCACACAGATTTGTTTCTATATCTACATTTTACATTTATTTGATAGGTAGGTACACAAACAGAGTCATTGCTGGTAAACAGATGGTGACCTGAAGACAATGAATTTTAACTAATCTGAGTTATACATATAGTTTGTAGGATGTATCCATGTTAGAATTGAGCTGAACTCATGTACTACCGTTGTAAATTACCTGGCAAGCCATTCTGCAGATGCCCTTGTGAAAGCTACCACATTATTTGCCAGACAATGTACAAACTGCCACCCTAGATGAGCCATGTTTGAATGAAAGGGCTCTTCATGAAGAATTTGAATATATATGCAAACTCAGTATACCTCCTCCAAAAGAAAAAGAAAAAAAAAACACACACACACACACACACAAAGGAAAAAAATTAAGGTAGCCCTGTGTTCTGCTGACCCTGCATACACAAAATAAAGTGGTCCTGTGACTTTTGGAATTTGGTCAAGGTCACCTTTCTTAACTCATTCCACCCTGATAGATGACCAAGTCAACAGCTTTCCTTGGGCGCAGTGTACCTAGAGCACCCCAAGGAAAATTGTTGACCATGGGCATATAATTTGGAATGATCTTTCATGCAAGTTTCATCCAAAATTTTGAAAAGTAATCCATAAATTAATAAAAATACAATTAGCAAACGACATTTAGATTTTAGCAGGAAAAAGCGTCATTAGGGTGGAATGAGTTAATTTAGGCACAAGTATCAAGGCACTGGCTCAACAGTCAAAGTGCTAGCTCAGACAGCTTTGAAGTTATCTTAGTTGATAGTAACTCATATTTAAGTGACCCTGTGAACTTGAGAATGAAGTTAAGATCCCTCATGTTGAGTTATGTACAAACAAAAGCTGTAAAAATCTAATTTATGCCAATTAGGGACACTTTGACAGCAATTCAAACATTAAATATATATGTTCAAAACTTTTACAGCCAGAGGGGTCATTCCAAAGTGCATCTGATAAACAGTGAAGAAAAGTTGCAGAATTTCAAACAATTTATGTTAACCTGTTTAAATGTCAAATATCTTCAAAATTACTGCAGACTCCAACTTCAAATTCCCATCTTTGAGCTACAAACGAACATTGTAAAATTCTAATTTATGCCAATTAGGGACACTTTGACAGCAATTCAAACATTAAATATATGTTCAAAATTATTACAATCAGAGGAGTCATTCCAAAGTTCATCTGATGAACAGCGAGGGAAAGTTGCTGGATTTCAAACAATTTATGTTCACCTGTTTAAATGCCAAATATCTTTAAAATTATTGCAGACTCCAACTTCAAATTCCGATCAGAATTAATTCTTTATCTGAAAGAATTCAACGTTCAAAAGACAACTAGCATGATTCCCATGTTCTTTTATATATTGGTGCCAGTACTGCCTACAGACATGAGAGTTTGTGCAAGCTTAGAAGGCACACAGATTTTTAGCTTCTTTTCTAGTTATTACTGCTAATGCTGTTTGAAGTTCTCAGACACCATAGCACCATGAAATAAGACATTCAGCACATATAGCAGTGAAATGTTCAAATCTGGTTATGTGTATCAATTGAACATTTAAAAGACACCTGGTGTCATTCTCACATTACGTTTTGGTGCAGGTTGAGCCTATGGACACAAAATCATTTTTTTAAAGAATTTTAATTTATGCAAGTTTTGAAGGCACACAGATTTGCTTTGAAGCAGTGTTGTGTGTGTGTGTTTAAGGCTGAATTTGAAGTTTGGTAACTTTAACCCATCAGGGACCAGCAACCAGCATGTTCGTGGTCCTGTCATGCATGAAGACCACCTCCAGGTCCTGATACAGGCTGCACTAGACTTCCATGGCTTGACTGAGGAATTTGTCCCACTATTAGCAGTGTTGTGACTATGAGCTCCTACATGAAGCCTCCTATGATCTTGAAGTCCTTCTCTCTGCTTGTTTTGTCCCAAATCATGGTAAAAATTTCATGTGATTGTGTAATATGGGTGCACTGTGCAGAGTTTGTAGGGTAAACAGAGGGTTGACCAGGAGGGGCGATGTCCTTCCCTCAACTTTTGATTCCCCCTCAACTTGTTTTGTCCCCAATCATGGTAAAAATTAAATACTATTCTGCAGTATGGATGTGCTGTAGGTGCAGAGTTCATGGGGCAAACAGGTCATTCGCTATGTTAATGTCACCAGCTGTCAAAATTTGTAGACAAAAACAGTGTATACTTCGCAGCAGAATCGGTCAAAACGGAGCTGCCATTTTGTGTGATCTTGCTTGAACACTCAAGAAGAGATGCCAATCCTATCAAGGAGGGCATTTAGCAGCAGATGGTGAATGTTTTTTCCAAAAAAAATTGGCATTAAATTTCCAAAAAATCAAAGTGTTCACTTGGTTTGGAAATATGTACATGTTGTTACAAGTAGTTTTATACATAATGTTTCAAATTTGGTCAAGTGTTAAAACCCAAAATGTATAAATTAGCAGGAATACCGCGAGTGTCCATGGCGGCATGCCGAGCTGACCTGGGCAATGGTGAAGTGTGCTATGCAACAGCCATGGCATGGACGATTCCGTGAGAGTGCAAATTATATGCTTTTATCTAGACTCATTGCTTCTTTAAAAAATACTACCTGACACATTTCTTTTGTGATTGTGTACATGTTGTCAAATTGTGTTCCAGGATTTCAACAGGAATCTGAATGAAGATAAAACCTGAAGTTGGTAGTTGCCCAGATCCAGGGAGAGAGGTGGGTACAATTAAACAATGAAGTTTGTGTCCTATTTCTAAAAAATTACCTGCACTTAGTTGTACACATTTCACTTTCTCACACTTTATGATTTCAATTTAACTTTATTCATTCAAAACTTTGTTCTCTGCACAAAAACAATGGCCTTTATAAAAAATCTGAAACTTTGTTTTAAGTTCATTACTCACATTTTTTTTCCTCACACTGGATATGCACTGAATGTAATTTATTTAAAACCTTTATTCTATGTTCTCTTAATAAGTTTTTTTTTCAGTTATATTTATTTCATAACAATTAAGTAGTTTTACAAGTTTATGGTATTTTTCTTATACTGTTTGAAGACACAGGCCAAAGCAGCACTGCAGCTGACCAGTATGAATGTCACATAATGATGCCTCCCACAAAAAGTTATTTTACATTCCATTTCACAAACTGCACTGACTCCATATGTGCCCAAATCAGAAAAAAATGTAAACTTATTTCATATTTGACCACATCAGAAAAAAAAATTGCTAATGCATCTATTTCTTATTTTCTGCCGACCATCATGGATAGGGCCTACATACTTTGTAAAATTTCTGCAGATGAAATCTGTACATTTTGTGTGACAGTTTCTGTTCCATCTTTTATTAGCCTGCAAAATGAAAAGGTCTGAAAGCATACAAGACAGAGCGGTAGGTGTACATGCATAGAGAGATTTAATGTTAAATATACTGGATGTTATTGAGGGTGTTCAGTTAATACAGTTTTGTTACATAAGAAGCACTGCAAAGCAATGACTGGTGTGTCAAGGGTAATTTTTTACCCTCCTATCCTTTATTCTTAAGCCTAAAATTATTTTTGAAAAATATATACATTTCATTTTTTTTTTATTCCTCCCTCCTAGTTTCTGCAGCAAAGGTTTGTGAATCTAAAAATTAAAAAGAAAAAAAAGTGACCATTCCATCTGAGCTGCTTGTCTGTCTGTTGCCATACCTGAAAAATTAAAGTTGTCAACATATTCAATGTTTGTGTTAATGTAATCAATGAATAATGGTTATGTCTGGTTATGGGGGGGGGGGGGGGGGGGGCATCCAAGGGATGTAACTCTTTGGATGTCAATGCCAGCTATGTCTCCTTGATTAATGAATTTACTCTGGGAAGAATATTAATTATTGTTTAACAATGTTAAAAGCTGATATAGCACCTGGAGTCCTAAGTGACTGTTTCCACCACCAAACCACAGCGTCTTCAATCCATTCTAGCATGGACCCATTTAGCTCCTGGGAACCCAACCCATTGTCTCCGGACAACAGCTTATGTCACATAGTTCATTCTCTTCACCACTGGAGCCACCAGGCACTGCCCGGCATGGTTGACGGACTCCCCCAACCAAGTGAATGATGTGGTCCCACCTGGCCCTGGGCCCTGGCTTCTCAGTGCGGCCAGTCACTTGGTCACGTCCAAATCTGCTGAGCACTTGGTGGTGGGATGAAACCACCATTATATTTACTGTATATTCTCATATTAGCATAAAGGCGTATAACTTTTGTTGCATCACTTTTTAAAATAAAGTATGCAGTTGGTGTTGTGCAGACACCTTTCATTGAAAACATTCAAAATAAAAAAGGCGAGTCTATAGATAGAATCAAAAGTTATGCCAGTGTTTACCTGTCATAGCCAGGAAACACGTGCTCCGAGCACGGCTTGCCAGCATTACGTCACTGCGTATGAATATGTGATTTGCCCTCTGTTTATAAAACTCATCATGGAAAAAATATCTGTCAAACCATACAACACAAACAGGCTGATAAGCTCATGTAATAGTCTAGCTGAAACGGTGGGTTAATTACAGGTAAATGGCCCCCAAAGGTGTCAGCACACGACAACCAAGAACTATTTAGTGCGGTAACCTGCACCTGATTGGCCGCAATGGTGTATTCATACCTGGTGAATTGCTGGCGATTTTTATTTGGGTTAGCCAGTATACTATTACTATCTCCAAGTCTGGCCGGTTGCGCTGGATGAGAAAACTATTTTACAGCATTCTTGTGACATTCTGAATGAAGAAATGACCTGTATAGTGTATGGGCAATGGAGATTTGCAGCAAGTTGCAGAAAGGAAATCAGTTGGAGGGAAGAAAACGGTGAGAAAAAAAAAATCAAACAGACAAACAAACAAAAAAACCCTCCCTCCCTCATTACAATTTTTGGAAACCCATTGATGACAACCCAGGATATTTTTTGTGTGGCTTAAAGGGAATGAGAATTGCTGTTACCACCAGGTGGCTAATTGTATGATAATTATATATGCACAGGGCAGGCCAGTATACATAATCTCTTGTCAGTTTGAGAAGCAGGTAGCACCTCAACCAATGTTACCCTGGCCAGCAGGCCTTGCTCACAGAGTTCAAAGAAAAGCTAATTATCACAAAAAGATACAAAGATACAAAAATTGTATTCACATTCACGCCCTCATGGGGCCAAGTGACAGAATACAAATGATTTCCTAACTATGGGGATGAACAAAAATGATATAAATCAAATTCAGTCAAGTGACACAGAAAGAAGTAAAAACTACAGCACCTATAAATAAACACTCACGCCTTCATGGGGCCAAGTGACAACATACAAATGATCTCCCAACTATAGGGATAAATACAAATGAGGTAGATTCAAGTTCCTCAAAGGGCACCACGAAATCTACAGCACCTAAAAATAAACCAGCCAAAAAAATACAATAGAAAATCACAGAAAACATTATTTCTGTGTGGTACACTGTTGGGATGGGTGCAGTGTTGATGTTGAGCCATCAATAGTTACATTTTGTCGCTTACTAAAACCTTCTGCACAAAATTTAGCCACTTCTTTGGCTATCTCTCCTCCACTTGTTAGTAGGTAAACAAATTTCACTTCTTGATTTAAGGAAGTAAAGTTTTTGCATTTATCTGTGATTGATTTCCACAACACATGTCTCTCCACATCTAAAATGGGACTCTACCAGAAAGTGCATTTCATCCCCAATTGCATCGATCCCAAGTTTTTTTTAACAAATTGTACATTTTCTCTCTGGTCAAGGGACAAATGGCCTTTGATGCCTCCCTTTTTCAATTTCTAGATTGTGGGTACTTACCCTTAACCCTTTCCCCCTCAAACCGGCCAAAACCGGCTGGTGGTCAAATGTCGTCTGCTCCAGCATTTTCAACTGATTTCAACAGCAATGAAAAACAATTTGACTGAGAATTGAAGATGAGACCTGTCAAGACAACATGACCCAGGTCAACAGCTTTCCTCGGCATGGTTGGGCACTTAGTGCCCAACCCATGCTGAGGAAAGCTGTTGACTCAAGTCTGAATTCAAGGGGAAAGGGTTAATTTGGTTAATGTCACTCCATGGTCTTTTCTGTGTACATCATCCAAGTATTTTCCATATACAAAATTAGACTTAATCTTTCTGTAGGTACACAATTTCCCTACCTCTGAATTTGAATTTTTTTCCAATAACTGTTTCCCCAAAATCACAATATTTCACTCTTAATTTGCTCTTAATTTGATTAATTGTAGGTTGTTTCCATATATCATCAGGGTTTATTCCTAGTGTTTTGTAACATTTTCTAATGAAGCTAAACCATGATGGTTACCAACATTCATAGATTCTTGCATAGCACTCTGTAGACTTAGATTATTTCTTGTGTTTACCAAACGTCTGTGACAATTGACTATGGGTAGTATTGATATAATTAAATTGATTGATGCCAAGCGGATATCTCCCAAGATCACCTATGACTGCCACATTTGTAGATTTTCTATTGACACCTAAAATGTATTTGCTACAACTAATATTCAACCTTTCTACTGGGTATGTGTCATATAGTTTTTCCATCCAAAATTCTTCTTTAAGTTTTTTATTGGACATTTTAAAATATCCCCAAGCTTCCAAGCCATATATATAGACCAATAGCTTTTACAAGTTGATCAAAAAGTTTCAAACCCAAACAAGGATTTGTATTAATACTCCCCAAACACGTTTTTAATTTAAACATACCCCTTGACGCTCTTGTCATCATATTTTCTCTTGCTTTCTGCAAATTATCACATGACCATTGCTGGATGACATCACAGCTAAAGAGCCCAGCCAGGAAGTAAAGTCCAAAGAGTGGCCCAGTTTTCCTGCCCAGTTCCTATTACTTTTTTTTTTCTTCTTTGTAAGTAGTTGCAACTTCTGATCAAAGAAGAGCCTAGACTAGAAGCCTGCCTAAAATCGCACATTTTGGGGCCTATACTATAGTCTATACAATACAAAATCCCACATTCACATACAAAATATTCCAATATTTCATAAGGATAATGCACATAGGGCCATTACCCCATGGCATTAGTTGTAATAAAACATTTTTTTTTTTACTATTATCTTATTCTATGGACCTCACTTTACTGTTTACACAATATTTTCACAACATACAAACAAAATTTAAATTCTCCCATGTGTTCTTCGTTCATCCCACCGTGTCGTCTGCTCACCAGGTCTCACTGTCACTCTCAGCTCAGTGGCACATGCGCTTGTTTATTGTTCTGGTTGATTTCATTTTGAACAAAAAATATCGCCATTTCAGACAACCTGCATTCTCCTTTCTTATTGATTCAAAATACTCACAAAGATCATGCCCTGCAGAATGCGAAACAACAGATGCTGCACGTCTGAATTGACGCGGATCGTGTGATTCAACTTGCAGCATCCGTGATTGTGCTGATACCCATGCAGCATGCCATCACACAGCTGATTCACCGGAACTGAGTCTGAATTTGCGCCAACTTAAAGTGCAGCTTCCTACCACAAGACGGCGCTGCTAGTTCAGGGTGTGGCCCGCTGGGCTGATGAACCACCACTTATCCGACAGGTGTACATTTTAATCAGTTTTCAATCAATCGTTTATCTCTGCACTAAATGTGAAGTCTCTGGTTTACGTCAAAACAGAACAAAAAACAAAACAAAAAACCACTGCCATTTTGCGTCTACAATAGGTCTTGGGAGGATTTTAAATGCATATTCCCGATTAACTCTTCTTTTTGTAGCGTTGCATGTGGTCGAACAACAGAACTTCTGGGTTCTGTACTCACTGATCCAGCATGAAACTTGAAAAGCATGAAACTTTGTGAATATTTCTACATTTTTAAATATAGTTCAGAAAAGTTTCTTAATCTGTGCGATAAGATACTGTCTTTCACAATCCCAGCTCTTTTTATCTAGTATTCCGTGCATTTCATTTGTTACCTGCTCAGTGACTGGCTTGATTAATTTGAATTTTTCACTACTATTGGCTCGAGACTGGCCGATAAATTCACCAGCATTTTCACATGCCAGCTTCAAAAAGCCAATTCCAAAATGCATTTCCAAGAGGTATCTGAAGATACTGTGCTACAGGGCCTGCAAAAACTTACTACCAGTAAAGCAACTGGCACTGACTCCCTGCATCCAACTTTTTTGAAGGCTGGTGCGCATGTGATATCAGGTCCTCTGACATACTTATATAACCGTTCGCTACGTACAGGCAAATTACCGTATCAGTGGAAGCAGGCAAAAGTATCTGCAATTCATAAAGATGGCCCAATGGCAGATCCAGGAAATTATAGACTTATCTCAGTTATAAACTTCACCATGAAAGTGTTTGAAAGAATTGTCCTCGATCAACTATATGCCTATGTAACGGAATACAATCTCCTGAACGTAAACCAGTCGGGCTTTAGACCCTTGCATTCTACAGCTACTACCCTGATAGATGTAAATGACTATGTCCTTACCAATATGGACAAGGGTTTAATTACAGGTGTGTGCTTTTTAGATCTCAAAAAAGCCTTCGATACTGTGTCACACGAAATCTTACTGACAAAACTTGAATATTTAGGGATCAATGGTATTGAACTCTGTTGGTTTAGTGACTATTTATCCGAGCGGACTCAATGCGTCCAATTCAAGGGGGAATTGTCTGACCACATGGAAATAGCCTATGGTGTCCCACAGGGATCAATACTAGGTCCCCTACTTTTCGTCATTTTCAGAAATGACATTCCCTCTGTTATTACAAATAGTAAGGTTGTATTGTATGCTGATGACACTGCTATTTTCTTTGCTGCTAAATCGGTTCTTGACATTCAGAGGACATTAAATATTGAAATGTTTAATGCAGCTAAATGGATGAACGACAACCATCTCACCTTGAACATTCAAATCACTAAGTGTATGTTATTAGGAACTAGTAGGAAACTTCGAGAAAATGACCAACTGAATATTTAGTGTTGCTGTGACAGCGCATGGTCTGATAGTTCTACAAAAAAAACTGGACATGCTACGAAAGTTCCAATATCGAGCAGCCAGGATAATACTTTCTAAAGGTCGTAGAACGAGAATTAGGGACATGTTTAAGGAACTTCATTGGACTGATTTAAGGGCCTGGCATCAATATCATCGAGCTATTTTCACGTTTAAAGTTATAAATGGCAAAACTTCTACCTACTTGAGTTATGCCTTTAAAGCAGTGTCGGAAGTCCATGGGCATTTTACAAGGCAAAGTAAGGCTAATCTGAATGTCCCTAGCACACAAGGCAAGTCAGGTCAAAGAGCGTTTAGGTTTACAGGTGCCAAGACTTGGAATAAGGTTAAAGAAGCACCATCCCTGACAGTTTTTAAATCTGTATACTGCAGAACGTACCATGTGTAACGATTTGACGTCTCTTAAAACCTGCATTATGATTGTAAATTTGTCATTACATTAAGAAAATGTTCAAACATCATTGACGTTTCATCATGAAATCACACTCTTTTAATTACTTTTAGTAATGACCTTTTCATACTTTTTAATTTACCTATTGTTCATGTATTTTACAGCATATTATATTTATACCAATTGATGTATGAGTGCGAGTATGTATCCAGGGCCCCTATGGAAAGCAGCCTGGGTGCTGATCAGGGCTACCCTGAATGAATAAATAAATAAATAAATAAATAAATAAATAAATAAATAAATAAATAAATAAATAAATAAATAAATAAATAAATAAATAAATAAATAAATAAATAAATAAATAAATAAATAAATAAATAAATAAATAAATAAATAAATAAATAAATAAATAAATAAATAAATAAATAAATAAATAAATAAATAAATAAATAAATAAATAAATAAATAAATAAATAAATAAATAAATAAATAAATAAATAAATAAATAAATAAATAAATAAATAAATAAATAAATAAATAAATAAATAAATAAATAAATAAATAAATAAATAAATAAACAAACAAACAAATAAATAAACAAACAAATAAGTAAATAAATAAATTATATAAAATATATGGAATTCATTCACAAAGCACGTAGATTTCTTCAAAAACCTCTCAAATTAAATTTAAAACTGAATTTCTTCAACAGAGCAGTTTCATTTCGCAATCTGAAACAAGCTTTGTTTTGTACTGTCGTTTTCAGTGATTTTTCTTGACTTTTTCGTCGAAACATTTTGAAAATACATTTTCAGTGCTCAATATAAATGTATCTGTTGAGACGGAGTCGATTCGAAACTTTTTGTTGGATTGCTATGTGTATTTGAGAAACAGGGTAGGTTTTAAAGATGAAATACCAGAAACCTGACCAGGATACACAGGCAAGAAATCGGAGTGTCAAACGAATCGTTTTCGAAAAGATGTTCGCTTTAAATTCCGACAAATAAATCATAAAAATATCCTTTATAATTGTAGTTATAATCTTGCTATCCATTTGTTATTTTCTATGAATCTTAACAAAACAAAAGAAAGCTTCAACAAAGTATATGCGTTACATATATTTTCATGATGGGAAGGCGTGTTACCCTCATATGCTACACAATGTTGAAACATGTCCGTGAATTTATAATTTGGATTATCGTCTTCACAGCATGGACAGACTTGTAGTATATCCTTGCCTGCTTAGCAGACCTGAGGCCCTGGACTGCTGGGCTGGGGACCTAGGCCCATACTCCACCAGCCAGATGCAAACAAAATATGGCCTTAAAGTCGGCTAAGCAGGCAAACTATAGTCCTACTTTTCGCCACTTTTTATTGTTTCACTGATGCTGCAAAACCGACAAAATTGAGAAATACCTTATACAGATGTGGTAGGCAATATTTTCAAGAGGAAGATGTCTTTTATTGAAACTGAAGTTTTGTTTTCGTATAACATCTAAAACAACTTTTTTCAATTTAATACACTTCAAAGTAAGTATATTTAGATCATTATGGTTTATATTTCGGCAGTTGATACAGTCATAAAGTACCACAGAGGCAGACAGCTGCACTTTTTAATGACGTTTGGTACTTAAATTATTCAAAAGACCCGTGTGGTTTCTAGGGGTGTGCTATGCTTGCTATAGACGCGGTTTCAACAGATTGGGTACGTATCTCGATAAACAGTATGAGGAGACATTAACTAAATAAAACAAACTTAAGAAGTGAGTGTATCGTTTGGTGTTTTTATTTGAATTTGAAAACATGGCGTATGATGTACAGTTCATGAAAAATGATATGTAGCATTATATGTAAATAACTTACAAATCAGTATTTTATGTACAATGTCTTAAAAGATTTTAAAAACTGTAAAATTGGAAACGGTACATCTATGTGCCATCTTCTTGGAAGCATTTAAACGTTTTACCTTTGGTTCAATCACGTTCCATTACTGGATACGGATCCATATCACACGTTCAATCATAAGGTATCTCCATACTTCATTATGAAGCCACATTTTCACACAAATTAATGTTCAACCAATATGAGGATGTATATATTGAGATGCGTTCCTAAACAGTGTCACATAAAATCACACGTGGCATTAATTGAATATCATTATAACCATTATCCAAACTAAAGTCATGGGGTCCCTCCGTCCCCTTCGTGTAGGCCCATGCTTGCCGAAGATGATTCATCAGATGGAGCCGGAGAGGCAGTGTCTCGATCTGCATAACCAGAATCACCAGCTGAAACTGGAATGTCTGATGAAACGTGGCCTTCTGAGGGCTCATTTTTGATTGGCTGAATTTCAACAAGGGTATTGGATGAATACTCTGAGACGGGTGGACGGAATGGAGCACTATGCGTTTCTTGCGATTGAGCTGCATGCATGAGATCTCGAGAAACTGCAGGATGGCGATCTGGTGCTCCCATGGGCATGCTGTATAGGGTGACTGGGTAGGGCCCGTGCTCTGTTGGGTACAAAGCGGCAGGGGTCGGGCGGACAACTGCCGGTGCACTGGTGGGAACATCTGCCTTTTTAGACTCCCTCCTTAGTTTTGCTCGTCTGTTCTTAAACCACACCTGCAAAGACAAATTGATTGGAACACATTAAAGAAAACATTCATTCACTTAATGGATTTATTTTGGATCACTGTACACAACATTTATTTATAAAGTTTGTGCCATGAAAAGTAAATGCACAGCCTATAAAGATAGGAATGGGACATAAGGCTTCATATTGCAGTAAAGAAAAAAAATGTTCAAAGAATCAAATGCATGCCTTAGTAAATAAACGAAAAGATGTAATGAATTTTAGAACCACTATAAGTTTTGAAAAATCTAAGTGAATTGAGTAAACACGCGACTCCACAAAAACGGCAAGGATATGGAACGAAATAAGGTGAAGAAAAATGAAAGGAACAAGAAACGGAAGGATGTTATGGCTTCAGATTGACTTAAAATTCACTTTGACTGTCGCTCAGCAGTTAACTTGTGAGACGTTTCCGAGAAAGGCCATAACATCGATTTTTATCGCTAGGGATCAGCGATTTGGGGGAAATAGTCTATATATAAAATGGCAGCATAACTAGTGTTTTTAGCTGAGCCGAGAATGAACCAAACTGATAGAAATGTCAGATAACGCCTGCTTATAAGATCAAAACAAACAACCATAAAAGAAATAATAATGAAACAGACAGTATGGGACTAAGTGATATAAAATCATGTAAGCCTTACTATATTTGCTCCGCGCGACAGAGTCGCAGACTGGCTGTCTGAGCAACCAGCCCTGTAAGTATTTATACCGGCAGTGCTATGTTATGTGACAACCGGTATCCAGTTTCTCATACAGGATTTTAACACCCAAAACAACTATGGTCTCACTTCTTAACATGAGTCATGCCAAAATATGGATTTAGAAGGGGTATCTCATTAAGTGCTCATATAATTTCTTTAAACAAAATGGGTTGAGTGCGACATGCATTATGCTTCTTACAAGATGACTTTTCTAGGCAGATCTAAGGCATGTATTTGTTTTACATCTGTAACTTTGGTCTCTTCGGAATAAGAATGAAAGAAAATGAGTCGGTTTGTAAACTGGATACGAATTGCACTCCTGGTTTACAATATTTTGAGGAGAAGTATTGAATTTCATTCCGTAAATAATTCTGAATTACTTATCATCATGATGAGAAAAGTGGAACGAAGCAACGAAAGAATAAACACTCAACAAGACGAGACGGAAGACAAATTAACCCTTCCGAAACTGCGGCAACCGCTTTCCTCAGCCTACTATTTGCGTGCGTCGAAAAAAAAAAGTTATTGACCGGTGACATTTTATTCTTAATGATAAAAAAAAAAAAAAAAAGACACGACATTTACGATATCAGCCACTTGCTGGTATTTTAATGGGAAATATTCATATACATACCTGTACCACTCGCTCTTGAAGTCCTAGGGTACTGGATATCTCCTCTCGTCTGTAAGCATCCGGGTATCTCTCCCCCTTTACAAAGATATCCTCCAGCGAGTCCAGCTGTAAAGCATCAAGAAATATTGACTTACATTGCGGTTTGTTAATTTCTAGACATAAAATCAAAATATTTACATTTTCTATTTCCGTTAGCATTGACAAAATTTGGGTTCAATCTGCAATGAATGTAATAGCTGGCGTGCAACCAAATCAGTGAATATAGATGCCCGCGCTAGCCTGCATCTCCAAACAGTGAAGAAAACATATGTTTCTTATGAAACAACCACGTCAAAAACTTCTATGAATCAAATATCAATGATTATTTCACTTCAGTATTGATAGAAAATCATGTTACTGTAATAATTACAACTAAACTTCCTATCTAATGCATTAATCGCTGCATGTTTCAACTTTTTGACAGGCTTTTTTCCACTCGACATCATAAAAAATGCTTGTCAAGAAGTGAAAAAGCGCCGGTAGATGCAGACAGGAAGTTTAGTCCTTAATTAAAAGTCTATGGACGATTTAAAAAGTAGCCTGACGAAAGAATAATAAGGTTATTATTTCGTTACAATACAATACAATACAATACAATACAATACTTTTATTTTGAGTCAGTTTTGTAAACAGATGAACTCTAGCCATGGGCTAATATCACTGACTAGATTAAAATCTCCACAGGAGACAAAGATAAGACATAATAAAAGTTCAGCTGGGAAATAAATGCAGTGTGTGGATGCGTTCGTTAATTCATTCATTTTTACGAATAGAAAAAAAAATCGGCGTGAAATGGATATTTGTTTGAAATACAGTACTATAACAGACTGAAATTTTAAAATCACGTTTTTTTCTGTATTTCATTCGAACTTTGTTTGCGCAATTTTATCAGCTTTTTTTTTTTTTAATTCTATTGACAAATGATTCAGAGTATCTGTTTGGTTACACGGCAGAAGTTTCAATGATCACAGCTGAAGTTCAACGACACCCCGGGGAGGATACTCCCATTACTTATACCATTACGGAAAAGACTCCCATTTTTTTTTCACCACTAGTTGCTCTGAAAGACCTTCCTTTTTCAAGCCATCGATGCTAAGGCCCCATATTCTTAATTATCGCACCCAAAGCCCCCCCCCCCCCAAAAAAAAATGGGACCCAAGCTCAATTACAGATGTCCACTTCTACCCCGGGACTTTGTCAATACCCGCTCCCAAAGACCCCGTATTTTCTTATTGATTCAAGTCCCATTTGGGTCTGGGTTTCATACCCTCAGCGAAGCCTACTCACCTCAAATACGTATAGTGCCCCCCCCCCCCCAACGACACCCACAGAGAAAACTTATTTGATTACCTCAAGGAGGGTAGAGCTACCCTCCTTGCTTACCTATATTAAATGCCTGGTTACAGGAAAAATGACTGTATATATACACACATCGGTGTGGACAACAAAAGTCGTTGGGTATGCAATCACAGCAGTTAGATGAGGGTGGGAAAGGGGTTTCCCGTACTGGCGTACTGGGGCTTTTTATTTACCGTACTGCTGTACTGGAAGCCCTCTTATTTTACGTACTTCGTACTATCCAAAATTTTGAAAGGTTTTTATTTTCCGTACTGCGTACTCTAGAAAAATAATTACCTGTACCAGCGTACTGAACCCCCCCCCCCTACCCCCTTCTTAGATGGTATAGTTCATTTTTCGTCCCAGGTTCGTCATGATCAACTGGTAATCACAAACAAAAATTCTTTTAAAAATTCAGTCCTAAAAAAAAATGTGCCCCTTGAGTCAGAATCTTGCAGTCGAATCAGTTAGCAAATGCAGACAAATCAGATGTTAACCTGTTCTTTGGAGAAGGTCGTACGGTGTCTTCTCGCTCGTTTCAAATATCGCGCACTTTCCAACTCCTCTATGGATGGCTGAGCATTCCCGCTGCTTTGGGGAGGCACAACATCTGGATAATGTGACTGATAGGGAGCATGTGGTTGAAAAGTTGACTCCATTTGGTAAGTTCCTGTGAATGATAAAACAATATAGATTTATTGTGTGTTAAGATGTGACAATGTGTATCAGCTTGCCACAGAAGTCTTGTACAAGGCCATTTAAGCAAATCAGGCAAGATTGGAATACAATCGTAGAAAGACACTTGTAACTACTGTAAGAAGTGATGCGTTTTAGTAATAAAAGTGGCTAACGAGAATGAAACGAAACGATAAAGATGGAAAGTTCGAAGCGAACATGATGATCTAGGCGCCTGCGTTGCTCTCTCCATGAACATTATGATTCCGCGTGTCACATATAGGCCCACACATGACGTAATGAAAGTGGACCATATGAGGTCAACCTTTCTTATAAAGACATTTGTTGGCAGCATTGTGGGTGGCCTTATAATAGAGGGGACACTGTGAGGGTTAGAGGAGGACTTAAGTGGTACGGTATTAGCAGATCTCCGCATAAAAAGTAAAGTGAAATATTTTCATATAAAAAGTGATGTGAAAAACAAATCTGATAAACATAGAAGTGGATAAAAAATAATCTTATATAAATAAAGTGGGAAAGAGCCGTAATTTTTAGGATCAATGTGGAGGCCCTTGTCTTATAGCATGCATTACTGATGCGGGTGAACAAAATTATGACTGATTGACAACACATGCGTCAGCCTTACCCGAGTTTGGCGGATGCATTCTGTTCATTGGTCCTGGAAATCTCATGGGGGCGCCAAAACCCTGCTGCCAGTTGGCGCTGCCATCGCCTACGCCTTGACTACCCAGCGATGAAAGAGAAACATCACTTTTATATTCTTGAGATTCCACAGATCCATTTGTGGTGTAAAATGGCTGTTCTCCTCCTTGGAACTGTGACTGGTACCAGTCAGTGTGTCTGTGTGTGAAACTGAGATCTGCCGTCATATCCCTGTTATGACCTTCATAAATTACTGAATCCTTCTTTACAGGAAAACCCGACCCCGAATTGCCGTGCTGTGCGTAGAAAGCTACGAGCCCCAGCCTATCATCTGGTTTCCTGAAATCCGATTGGCTTATCGGGAGATTTACCGGGGGTCGGAGGTTTTGGTGACTCGGCGAAGCAGGTTCATCAGCGGAATCCTAAAACAGAAGAACAAATATTTTCTTGATTTTATTTAATAAACACATACAGAAACATATATATAAACTGTTCAGAACACGAAGATACTAACAGTCATCAAGCAAAATTAGATTAATCAATAAGAATGAGGTGTACAAAACCCACAGGCTTCATAAGAATACTTCAGTCTCTATAAACTCTGAAATGGTTCGAGGATAGAGATCTACAAACAAGTAAAAAACCTCAGTATAATTGGACCATATGCAAGATTCGAGGAAGATGATGGATCCTGCTCGCGGGCATCAGGGCGCTTTATAGGCCTATATTGAAGGAATATTTGAGAGCAGCATTGGTTGTAGGACGCTCTGCGCGCCATCGATAAAACCTTTGACAAATTCAGACTGAAACAGCTTTTGGCGCTATGGAAGAACCAGGAGCGCGGTGACAGATAGTGTCAGGCACTCTGATATATAAAAACTTGCAAATTTCAAGGCCTCCACATGGGCCCTGTTTTCCACTTTACTTTTAAATTATACTACCAGCTGCCCTTTCATTCATATGCATATATATATATATATATATATATATATATATATATATATATATATATATATATATATATATATATATATATATATATATATATATATATATATATAATATATATATATATTCACTTCTGTAAACAGACTACTAATACCAGTGAGATCTTCTATACTACCAGCTGCCCTTTCATTCATATGCATATATATATATATATATATATATATATATATATATATATATATATATATATATATATATATATATATATATTATATATATATATATATATAATATATATATATATATATATATATATATATATATATATATATATTCACTTCTGTAAACAGACTACTAATACCAGTGAGATCTTCCTAATCTTAAAAGTGGATACGACAACAGTACCTGCTGAATGTGACCACTGTGTGAAAGATCACCGGGCTTTTGGACCACCTACTCGAACACACACGTCTGTATTCTTCATAATTGTACTTACAAGACCACCTGCTGTATGTGATCACTTTTTTTATAACATCGATTCTCGTCCGCTTCTCTCATTTTTCACTTCATTTCAATGTGTATATGAGATCTACATTGATTATCACTTTTGTCGCTAAAATGCTTCACTTTTTAACTTACATAAGTTTTTCATGTCACTTTGTACACATTTTCAAAAGCTCAACTTCGGATTTTCAAACTTTTAAAAAAACGTTCTTTCCACTTCGTATTTTACCCATATGGAGGCATATTCCAGGAAATTTGTCAAATTCTTGTTGGAGATAAAGCTATTCGCAACAGGGCTTCCCATTATTTGAGCACCAACGCTCAAAGCACGCCCACAATAATGAATTTGGTGACCGAAACAGTCTTGCGTCTGACTTCCTTCAACATCTGTCAGCAAAATCTTTTTAAAATATGGTCCTTAAGTGTTTACGGTTTCCTCCTTGCCCCCGCCCCTTTTCCCCAGTAATTCGCTTTCAACCAGGAAGTCAGCGGTAAGACGAAAGCAGACAACCGCGAAACGCTGACAAGACTTCCACGTGTTAAAAGTTAACGAACCCTGTCTGTACACTGGACAACAGGCTCCGCGACAGGCCAGCATGGCATGATTATGTCAAGGTACTTACCCACCAGAATTTCATGATGTGATATCCTACCCGACGAATAATTACAAGTATAGGCTATGTGAAAGTTACACGCTGTATGACTGATGCTGATCCTGGGCAACAGTGAGAATGATCTGGCCCAACGTTTAGGCAGAGGCTGCTTTAAAGGCCCCACATTCAGGTCATTTCACAGTTGTCTGTTTTGAAAACTGATAATTACATTGTCGCTTCGTCCGTGCATGCACACATTTTGAACAAACAATGCTTTCCACGCAAGCGACATAAAAGAAGTTACCGGGCTGTGTTTGCACTAACTGCGAAGGTACTCAAAAGTAGTTAACCCCCTCCTAGTTTTTAACAGTCGTGTTATCACGCACGTATCGCTGTCTTAGACGAAGCTGTAACGACTTTGAAACATGAACAAGGCGGTATAAAGTTTTCAAACTGCAAGCGTGAGATACAAACATGTTGTTTTATTTTTACATTATTCCACAAACAAGTGTATACCGGTTTCATGTTTGTGGGTGTCTTCAAAGTAAGGCTTGCGTGCCGTGTGTTCTTGCTTTCCTTTAATTTTAATGTCAAAGTTTATTCTACAGAGTTATGGGAAACAAAATTCATTATATATATTTACTGACTAATATGATATTTAATAGCCTGTTAATCTTGGAATATATGGTAACTTTTTCTTGTAACTGTTTTTCTTTCTTGTATGTATATATTTGTATTTTTTTTCCATGATCCATTGCGTTGAATGTATATATGATGTAGTGTATTTGTTTGTACACAGGGGAAAGACGTTTATTAGTCTACCTGACTATCTGTCTAATCCTCTATAAACAAATAAAGTATATTACTACTATATTTGGCGACTTTACTATCGAAAGCCTTCTGAGCTCCGATTTGATTCCGTGGCATATCAGCTATTTTATTATTGATTTTAATTTTCGACGTCAGTTTACAGTGTATCTATTATTCTGTATGTTAATTAGAACGATTTTGGTGACCTATGTTTTAGTTGATTTAAACATATTTTATTGATCAAATACATCGAAATTATCATACAATATAATAACCTCAGCAATTGGGAAAAAGGGCAAAACCCTATTCGAATCCCTCTTGCGAGAAGAGACAACACATAAACAGGACAGACCTAGACGCATTAGACAAATAATAAGATGACGAGCACAGTGACGTAACAGATAGTGGGGCTATGTAAATTATTACTATATTAGGTCTGCAAATGTGTATCATGAGCTAGCATTGGAGCAGAATCTGATATGTGTTCGTTTTGCCCAAAAAATCTAACCTATGCCTGCCGGTTTGAAGCGGCCGGTTTCGGAAATATACTCGTGTACTGCTGAAAAAATTGCAATATTTACTTCGAGAGAACTTTCAGGGCAGCCGTATAATACTGTCTGTAATGTGAACGGAGCATACAAGGAAATCGTAGTATGGAGAACTGATCGCTGAACAGCATAAGAAGGACATATAAAAAAGTAATGCCACGCATCTTCATTGGATATACCACAATCACATAAAGGTGTATCTTTCACGCCAATCTTAAACAGGTGAGAAATTAATTGGCTCGCACCCAGGCGAAGGCGGGTGTGTTGAACTGCGAGAAATCGGTCACCAAAATTGTATAATTCAGGGAATTTGATAGCTCTGACCACTGGCTTCATAATATTTGATTTGAATATTTTGGTTGAAGCTGAATGTCTAGTTTCTAGAGGTAACTGATTCCACAGCCTAATAGTCGAGGGGAAAAATGAATTATCAAAGAGTTCAGTACGAGCACGGAAATGGGGAAGATTAAATTGCTGGCGAGTTTGATAGGTTTGGTTACCCGCAGTAGAAGCAGTAAGGAGAACTGAGCACAATGAATCAGGAACGAGCTTGTTAACAAGTTTGTACATTAATGTCAGTTTTGATATTTCTCTACGTTTGGCAAGAGTTGACCATCCGGTTTCTTCGTATAGCTTAGCAATGCTCGTTCCATGCATTGCACCAGTAACAATACGAGCAGCACTTAATTGAACGTTTTCCAGCCTTTCCTCGTCAAATACCGAACACGCACTCCACACTTGACTACCGGATTCGAGAATCGGCCTGACAAAACTAATATAAATAGTTTCGAGTGTACTTCTGTCCAACTTAAACTTCAAATTTTTCATAATGTTGATTAGTTTACTAGATTTGTTAGAGATTTCAGTAATGTGATTGGACCATCTTAAATCGGAGCGTATTGTAAGTCCAAGGTGTTTGTGATGGGTAACATTTTGCAATACATGACCTTGAAAATGAATAGGTGGATGGTTAGTTTGGTTTGTCTTCCGAGATATGAGCATGGAGTTAGTTTTTAAAGCATTAAAGGTCACCAGCCAATCTTTGGACCATTGATCAATATCAGCAAGATCGGAATTCATAATTTCAGCGGCAGTAAAGGGATTATCAATATTCAAGTACAGAGAGGTATCATCAGCAAACAATTTTACGTTACAACGAACAAGATCCACAATATCGTTGATGTAAATAAGGAACAAAAGAGGCCCCAGCACGGAACCTTGAGGCACTCCAGCACAAATTTTACCCCAACTGGAGGACTGACCTTGAATAACTACGCGTTGGTAGCGATTCCTTAGATAATCCGAAAACCAATCGTGAAGATCACCCTCAATACCTGCTCTCTCTAGTTTGTACAAAAGGCCAGAATGCCAAACCTTGTCGAAAGCTTTACTAATGTCTAAGAAAATGATTCGAACTTCCTTTTGTTGATCCAAGGCTAAACATAGTTCATGATAGAGGAGGAGCAGTTGATTGACAGTCGAGTCGCCCGGTATGAAACCTGACTGATGAGCGGAGATAACAATGTTGTCCCGAAAAAAGTTAAATACGTGCTTAAAAACTATCTTTTCTAGAACTTTTCCAACACAGCTGAGTAGAGACACAGGCCTGTAATTATTGCATGAATTCTCCGGACCTTTTTTATAAAGTGGAGAAACGTTTGCTCTTTTCCAAGCTGAAGGGAATTGTCTATTAGAAAGTGAACAGTTAAATAATCTTGCAAGTGAGGGGAGATAACAGGTGCGGCTTCTTTGAGCAGTTTTGAACTTATACCATCAGGACCAGAAGCTTTAGTTGTGTCAAGACTTAAAAGCACCTCAAGAACTTCTCTCTCCGTTACAGTGAGTGAGTCAAGAGTAGATGCAACAGGATCCGTATGTTCGGGTAAAGTGGCCGTTGCAGAATCAACGTTACATTGTTCTAGAAAGTAAGAATTAAAAATTTCAGCTTTGGACAGAGAATCAGAAATGTGCTTACCACCATGTATGAGAGAGGGAATAGTTGAAGATTGATTACGGTTCAAAAAATATTTAACTGTGCGCCACCAACTTTTGCTTTTCTTGGAAGGGTTGTCGAGGTCCTCACGAAGCTTAGTATTGTACTGGTCTTCAGCAGTTTTAAGCTGTTGTTGATAATGGTTTCAAACTTGACAAAAAGAGGTCCATGCATGGGTGTTGAAATTTTGACGTTTAGCATTTTCGTATTTTCTTTTAACTTGACGTTTAAGTGAACGTAGGCTGGAGTTGTACCACGGTAAATCATGTGGTCTGACTTCAATATTTTTGTTTTGGATTGATTGTTCGGCAGTTTCCATGAACAACGTGGACCAGGAATCACAACACGAATCAATATCTTCAGAAACAAAACACGAATTCCAGTCCACGCTTCGAAGGGAAGTTCTGAAGACTTCAAAATCTGCTTTACTATATTCCCAAATGCGTCTTTTGAATGTATGATCTCTCTCTCTTTTTCCGAAACATTAGGTTAGCACCTACAACACTATGGTCACAGTTTGAAATTGGAGGAAGCACATAGGTATCACTTACATAGTTAGGAATGTTAGATAGGATTTGATGTAAACATGTTTTAGTTTGAGGTATGATGTGTTTGATCTGTCCATTTTGTATTACATATGTGGTGTATTATTGAGGCTATGCTTTTATATTCGATTTTATATCATGATTTATATTATGTTTGGTTGTCTTATGATTTTGACGTGCATATTATTTCGATGTATAATTTGTGTGTATTCCATTTTCTCTCTTGCGGAGGTTAAATAAATTATTATTATTATTATTATTATTATTATTATTATTATTATTATTATTATTATTATTATCATTATTATTATTGTTGTTGTTGTTGTTGTTGTTGTTGGTGTTATTATTATTATTATTATTATTATTATTATTATTATTATTATTATTATTATTATTATTATTATTATTATTATTATTATTATTATTATTATAAACATATTTATTTTCTCTGGATTGCAATAGTACGCAAAGACTAATCTGGAGGCTCTCCAGTACATAAAAGGACGCACAGGAATATATACAATACACACTGGACGAGAACAGAAGACTAAATTCACGGCTTGTACACGAATAATACAATTGATGCCAGATAATGGAGACTTATAATTATAGGGTGCGTGTATCCGAAACAGACGTGTTTTAGGTAGAGTTGCCATTGCGTGAAAGTTTTGTGTTTCAATACTTCTATTCAGTCGGGTAAGCAAAGACGGACTGTTGTCTGTTTTCAGACATAGACAACAGAAAAACTTCTTACTTTCCATGCAACCGACATAAAAGAAGTTACCGGGCTGTGTTTGCACTAACTGCTAAGGTACTCAAAAGTGCAGTTAACCCCCCCCCCTCCTAGTTTTTAACAGTCGTGTTATCACGCACGTGTCGCTGTCTTAGACGAAGCTGTAACGACTTTGAAACATGAACAAGGCGGTATAAAGTTTTCACACTGCCAGCGTGAGATACAGACATCTTGTTTTATTTTTACATTATTCCACAAACAAGTGCATACCGGTATCATGTTTGTGGGTGTCTTCAAAGTAAGGCTTGCGTGCCGTGTGTTCCTGCTTTCCTTTAACTTACATTTCAAAGTTTATACTGATAATTTGAAAAAAAAATCTGCGGGTATAAAGTGGCTCCCACCCAATTTCTGCCAGCAGGCGATCGCAAGAGGTAAATTTTACAGCTCCAGTATATCCTGGTAGCTCAGTACTGTAACCCTTCAAGCAAGTCAGACTGTTCTTGGGTGCAGTGATCGAAAAGAACACACCCATACTCCAAGATGGGGCGAACCATAGTAAGATACAGTTTCTCAAGGGTTTTCCTGGAGAGTTTAAACTTAAGTCGCTTAAGGAGAGCAAGGCGTTTGCTAGCTTTTGTAACAATGCGGTTAATATGAGAGTGTCATTTTAAGTTATGAGATAGTGTTATGCCTAGGTGAGTATGGTTTGTGGTCTCAGGTATTGCGAAGTTTCCGAGATATAGTGTTGGGTGATTTACTTTTATCTATTTACAAGTGAACAGAAGGGATAGGGATTTTAGAGCATTAAACGAGACACGCCAAAGTCTGCTCCAATTTTGCAGATGCCCAAGATTAGTATTCATATGAGTGCCTGATGCCTCGTGGTCATGAATTATTTCGAGAAAACTTGTATCATCGGAAAAAAGTCTAATGCCACATGTGATATCATCAACAATGTCATTAATATAAACAAGGAACAAAAGGGGGCCGAGAATGGAGCCCTGAGGGACCCCAGCCTCAACAGGTAACCATGAAGATGACTGACCGTGTATAGAGGTTCTCTGTTGATGATTACTTAGGTAACTTTCGACCCATTTGAGGACAAGGCGGTTTATGCCTGGTTGTCTTAGCTTGAACAAGAGACCCTGGTGCCATACCCAGTCAAATGCTTTGGAGATGTCTGAGAAGACCATCCTCGCCTCTTTTTTTCAAGACCATTATGTATTTTGTGTACAATACTTACGAGTTGATTAATGGTACCATCTTTAGAAACGAAACCAGAGTTTCGATCGGTCAATAGATTATTTCCCATTAAGTGCTCGTATAGAGCATAATATACGAGTCTCTCAAAAACTTTCGATACATTACATAGGAGGGAGATAGGACGATAATTTGACTTTAGTTGCATATCTGATTTTTTTTTTTAAACTGGGCATGTATTTGATTTCTTCCACTGGCTCGAGAATTCACCTGATAATAGAGACAAATTGAACAAACGACATAAAGGTTTACATACACTACTAGCAGTGACTTTAAGTAGGAGATTACTAATTCCGTCAGGACCAGTTTACACTGGTTTGCAAAGTACTGATTCAAAATTTCAGCCTTTTCTGTGTTGTTGGATATAATTGTATCATTTTCAACAAGAGGTGGTATGCTCGGATGGAGCTTGCAACCGAGAATAGATTTAGAAAGACTCCACCGTTTCTTTACATTGATTTCTTTGCTGTCATATTCCGCTTTTAAGTTTGAAAAATAAGATCGAATTGATTTTTTGTCTGCTGTAACAGAGATATTCTGAAAACGTTTGTAAAGTTGAGAAAGGCGTTCAGTGTGTGGAGAAAGATTACCATTATCTTTTCGTCCTGATTTCCTGTACCTTTTCCATGCACGTTTTCGTTTTCTGATGAGGAGTTTGTTATTTGCTGTGACCCAAGGTTTGTCTTTAGGACGAATAAGAACAGTTTTGTATGGAATGAATTCCTTTTCGGTTTCTACAAGTAAGTTTGACCAATAGTCAACTTTTTCTTCTAGAGTATCAAACAAATTGAAACCAACCTCCCAAGGAGCTTGTTGCAAGCCTTCGTTTAGTTCCACAGTATTTGCTCGCTTAAAGTCCCAAACAGTTCTCTGATATGCTTTATCATTGGGAAAACTAATAGAAAAGGTACAAAAAATGACACAGTGATCGGAGTTAGAGATAGGGGGAAGAACGCCACTATCGATAATGTAACCAGGAGAGTATGTAATACAGAAAATAGAATAGTATTAGAAAATTCAGTACATCTTGTGGGTTTATCTATAATTTGATATAAATTATTACGAGCAACCAAGTCTTCAAGTTTGGTGCCTGATTCACTGTCGGTGTGGTCCGAATCCCAGCGTTCACAACGATCATTGAAATCTCCTGTTATAATAAGTATACGGGGGTTTAACTCCATAGCTTTGGTAATGGAATCTGTAAGATTTTGAAGAAACATGTTGCGCTCATTGGCCGATTGGCCTGGCGGACGATAGTAGGCGCCAACAAGGGCTAACCCACGGTCAGTAGCTATTTCAACCCACACACGTTCACAGTTAGCTGGTTCGAACTCCTGGCGTCGGGTACCGGGCAGAGAGTTTTTAATGTAAATGGCAACACCACCTCCATGATTGTTACGGTCGTTACGTAAGGGAGGATGAAAATCCTGAAGATTCAATAATTGATAGGGATAGCTCTCATCGAGCCACATTTCAGATAATGTAATAATATCTATATTTTCAGATTGAGCAAGTAAGTTCAGTTCATCAAGTTTTCCATCGCTTTAAAGACTACGAATGTTGGCGTGACAAAGTTTGATTTTCTTTAAAGTTTGGGGACCAGGATTTGGGTGAATATCTATGGCAGACTTTAAGAAGTAGTAAAGTGTCAACGATATGTGTCTAAAGCATATCAATATATTTAATAAGAGAAGGAAGAAAGCAATTGACAGGAATGCCAGAGATAAACCAATTTGATCGACTACATAAGACGAACTGCTCTCAATTATAATAAGGATGCTAGATCCATATTCCCTGTGAAGTTACCTTTTATTTCAGTACCAGCATGCCAAAAGCCTAAGAGAATATAACGGTCCGTGTTAAAAGCTTTTCTCGGGGCAATGCGCCTAAAGCACGCCGAGGAAAGCTGTTAACTTGGTCCGAAATTGGGCACTGAGAGTTAACCTGTGTATCATCAAAAAAAAAAAAAAAAATCCTCAACAAAAAAAGTGGTCACGAAATGTGAAGCAGGTGATTTACATCAACAATTAATGTGAAATGTCGTCACGAAAGAATCATGATGCTGAAATAAACAAGGGAGGTTTAACAAAGGGGGGGAGGGCAGACATCCGTAGCAAAACTGTCTTAGGTTGCATACAATATATCCTCACAAGGTACATGTACACATAGTGTACTAACCTACTTGATATAGCCATTGAAAACAACAACAACAACAACAACAACAACAACAACAACAACAGACAAATTATTTTAGAGGGATTTTACCCCCCCCCCCAAAAAAAACAAACTTATTTTGTTACCAAACTCGCCACTTAGCGTTGTTCATATTGGAGTCAATATAGGGAAGGTGTATCTACATGTAATGTGTGAAAGTATGTGATAAATTTATTATCATCCAATGCAAGGACCACATGGACATTAAAAAAATAAATAGGCAAATAAAAAATAATGTATGGATACTAATAAGTTGACTTCCTATTTTCAGGGAGAGAGAGAGAGAGAGAGAGAGAGAGAGAGAGAGAGAGAGAGAGAGAGAGAGAGAGAGAGAGAGAGAGAGAGAGAGAGAGAGATCCGTTCAATATGAACAGTAAGAAATTCTCCGTATTTTAAAACCTACGTGAATTATTACACAGTTGCTTAGAGTTTTTCTTTTTTCTGTCATTCCTAAAATATCTAAGTCTTTCAAAGTAGACAGTCAATTTTACATTAAATAGTAACTTGCCTAGGAGGCAGGTTCTGACCGTGCTACCTAATTTATAATGCACGCAAAATTATTGCACAACAGCACGGAGCTAGACAACAGAAATCTACCTGTATATATTTTCGAAAAGGGCTGGAGGTTGTGCATTGTGGGGGGAGGGGGGTAAATTTAGCATAAATTGGAATTCCTCAGCTTTTGTTTGCGTACCACAGGAGTAGCCCATGACACAAACCAATATCTTTAACTCAGAATGGGATCTCTATCTAGAATTAGTTTGAAGATATGAAAGATTTAAAATCTCAATTGCCTGTAATTTGCACAATTCATAAAATACTAATTACTCTAAAACAGAAAATCTATTTCAATAATAGGATTTTGGCCATGTACTAGTTTGGCTTTCTAGCTATAGCAGTCTCCTAGAAAAGCTGGAGACAAAATTTAGGTAAGTAGAATTATACCATGCCTCCTTTGTTTTCTCAATGGATATATATGTCACCTGCTTACACATATATCCCTGCTTTAAATTTCTATGGCTAAATTTCAACACAGGACTGATTTGCTTTGGTGAATACATTTTAAAATGCATTTATATTCATGAAAACAAAGAAGGCATGGTATAAAAAGGATACATCCCTTGTTCTCGTGATTTTTCTGGAATCCCTTGAACTTGGCATGTATCCTCTTCAGAAAGAAGAAAGGAAGGAATGAAAGAAGGCAGGAAGAAAGAAACAAAGTCTGTTTGCAAACACCTGTATACATAAAAATACGAATAGTAGCTATTTTATTTTGGCTAAGAAAGAAATGTACTATATACGCAAAGTAGTAAATCATTGATGCAAGGTTGTGACCGTCTAGCAGGACAGGTTGTACTTCCATAAAATGTTTGCAAAAGAAAATAATGACCATGCGGAGTACCACGTGGAACATGCACTCGAAAAGTGTCTTTTTACGCAGCCCATATGATGCCCATTTAGTCGTCAAACGCGTGCACAGCCAAGCCGTGTGTCGCAATTTACCGTCATCCAGTGACTCGTTACGGATTTTTCGTGTACTGTTATAGTTCTGGCATGCTCCAACTTGTCCTTCATCGCGGCTTGTGTACAATCATAAACAAGTTGACACACATTCGGCTTGTGGCATAGAGATGCAACGAAAGTGCAGGCGGGGATAAGTGTTACAAAGATATAGAGTCAAACTCTATTCTTTGTGCTTCTGAGTACTCTTTCTCTGTTTCTAGGGTATTTGCGCAACGTACTACAAGTGTCTCCCTTGTGCCCATGCAGTATCTTATCGCATATTACATATATGTTTTTTCTTCACACACACATATAAATAAAGTGGGGATATAAACCCTGGATAAATGTCAATGCTGAATAACAATTATCAACATAATATTGTTTCACCCGAGTCGAAACAACTGATCGATCGCTGGGTGCGAAAACGCGTATGTCGGTGTGAACAGGGAAATGTGGAAACTGAAGTAAACAAACCAATTAAAATAAAAATATTAAAAATGCCTCCATAGATGGAGCCTTAGCCTTTAAAATATGTTTTATTTATCCTGTTTGTAAATCCTAAAATCAGAGGCTGCTTTCTGTTTCAAAAACAAAAATGAAACCAGAACCAGTATCGAGCCTCAAATCTTCATCTGTCCTCTCACGATACTACATGTAATAGTACTATTACATGTAGTCACAATCACGCCGCCTTCGGTACGCATGAACGAAACGTTATATATATTTTTTTATTATTCTGAAAAAGTTAAAAATAAAAATGGAGAAAAGCTAGGGCGATGTCCTATATTACTCCTTCCTGCACACATAGAAAGTAAAAAGAGAAACTAGCCGGTCCCCGACAAAGAGACAAATTTACTGGTGGGGGCGACACTACAATGCAGAAAAAAGACGGACTGGCGCACCTTGAGGGTTCAAGAAAAACACCAATACAAGACGCCGCAGATAGAAAAAAAGGGGTGAAGTTCATCTTTTCTCCAAGAAACTAGTGAATAGTGTAAAACACTGTTATGAGCCTATATGAGACTGTTTCCCAACTGCCTGTTGCTTTAATGTGCTTGTGGACTGTGTCTAAAATCATTTCATTTTGCCGGGTTGTGCATGTTTTAGAGCCGTATAGTGAAGTCATAACTTACGGGGTGGAAAAGGAATTATTCTAGTTTGTAGTACATCCTAGCGGTTACGTAATTGGAACATTCCAAAAAGTAGTGCAAAGTGTCTTCGTAACCATTGCTACAGGCAAAACTGGGGTTCCTGTTAGACCTTTCCTGCAAAATTCAAAATTCAGCTCGCTGATTGCGCATTAGATACAGCAATTAAGCCTTCTTTCGGCTGGACAGAATAATTTGTTTACTCTTTTTGTATCTCGGTTCATTTTAAAAATATCGAACTTAGGAAAATCCTCAGAATTCCGTACATCATCAGGTAAGTTGTTACATAAGCGCACAACTGAAGGGAAAAAGGACGAATCAAACAAATTTGTTCTTGAACAAAAAAGTGACAGATTCCTACCTGACTTTACATTATACCGTTTCTTTCATTTTCAGAAACAGGAATACGATTACGAATGCATTGTGGAACGTCTCAGATTCTGTCACTACGTTTTTGATCATGAAGATCAAATCAGGATAATGTCAACAAAATAAAGGAATTCGCTTCTTAAATAGCCAGGGTTGTTGAAGCATGATCCATGGCCATTCAATACGTGTACCACATATGAATATGATGACACCTCTTTAAGCATCCTGAATGGTCGAGTTTCTTGCTGCTCTCTTGCACCAACCACAAAAGAACGATGTTGAAAGCCACATAGCCTTCGACACTAAAAAATGATCCGTACAATGTCTCAGCAATTGACAGCAGTTCTCGAAATGAATGAGATTTATTTATATTTAGAAACTTGTTTACATTTGCTCTTGTCCCCCCTCCTCCAATCAATGCATACAAAATGAATATGGTAACGAATCGTAATAACAGCAAAGGCCACGCCCCTTCAAGTTCAACATGCTGCATTACATGCACGGCGATCATGTGTTCGTTGAGTAGGAACTTGCATTTTGTTGCTTCGTCCTTATCCACCACGCCACCTGTTAGCTATTTCTCACACTCAAAAAAGAGATTTGAGGGAACTTTTTTTTCTGAAATACGTTTCATATTATTTAAGAGATGCTGGATTTTCAACAGTTTAATCCTTCCAATTACGCAGAACTCTCCATGCATCTCCCTCCCTGCCTCCTCTCTGCACGTGATTTTTGTAAACAAGGGGAAACCTTCCAAAGCCCCATTGCATGGTGTCAATAATTCCACGTGGCTTCAGAATACTCATGCATGTGGCATATATGCGGAACGCTGCCAAAGGTTCCTCGACGAGCACAATCTACATGCTGCCACAAATTTTCCATCGGGGGGCGTACACTGCGAATCCACAGTTTGTACATTCCCGTTTTCAGCTTGATCAACGATATGAAATGACAAGTTTAAAACTACCTTACCTGTCCATGGATCGTCGAAGGATCTCCTTCGACGATCCACAGCCTGCCCTTGTGGTGTCACGAAACCTCTCCCACTGAAATTTACTTCTCAAAGCGGCGTTGTGGGGCGAAACGTAACACCTCTAAATTGGTAATATTACACTAATTGGCCATTAAAATAATTGTGAAATTTTGTGTGGCAACTGTATCAATATAAGGGGGCGGGGGACTGAAATGATTGTTTCCACAGCTGGAAGAGGCAAAAGGGCACACAGAGTAAATACAAATATTGTGCCAGTCCAATCTTCCACGTGTCCAAATGACATATGATTAACTTTATCAAACCAGTGCCAGATTTACGTTTCCCCAGTCCGATTTGTGGGTTAGGCCAATGGGTAGACCCATATTAGTTGGAGATCTGTTGGCTTAAATTGCAATTTCCACCATGTCTGTCAAGGCCTCTTGTCTATACAAATAAGATTACCTAGCTTATGCCGATTTTCACGTGGCCTACCTGCAAAGCTCGCCGGACAGACGACTCGGAAGTGCCGTTCATGACATGGTAGTCTACAGACGTCTGAAAGCCACTCTTGGGTGTCAAATAGGTCGTACTTCTCTGCACCGTCTCCATGAAGACTCAGCTTCACTTTTTCAGAACTGAACTTCCCCCAAGAAGTTGATTCCTGCTTGATTGAAATGTTGAAACCACCAGAGGAATCTTGGAATTTTTTTTTCGATGTGACTCAGTTTTCTACGTGCGTTCTTAATATTTTTTCTCGTTCGAAATTAAATCAGCACACATTAAAAATCAGTCTTTTCACTGATGTAGTAACTAGGCATATAGTTCTCAAATAAAAGGTATACATGGTGCAAAGTGCAGGGGACCCAACTTATGATGGCGTAACATAGCAGCGACAAATACAACGCGCATGCCTGGGTATGCAAGGTATATATTCTCATTACATTGTCTTTTTTGTTTACCGTCCTAAGCCGATTAAGTTACCCCGCGCACGGAACAATGTTCAAGGATGGACGAACTGTGTGGCCCGATTAAGCGATTGTTGTTTAATCTTCTTAACTTCATCCCGGGATAAGTAGGATTAGCGGTACTATGTGCAACTAAAAATTACTTTTTAATTTTTTGACATGATAGGCCAGCATTAAAAAAAAAAAAAGATGCTGATCAACGTTCATTACCAGACATCCAAAGCTTGAATTTCGTGCAAATTTTGTCCTAACAAAGCCAGTACAAATTTGAAAAAGGTCACCGCACAAGTCTTATCTGCAACAGAGCGAGAGCCGGGCATGAAAGCAAACTCGGGCAGTGTACGTAATGTTTAACTTTGGTCTGATATCATTTTTGTGCTGGACCATTTTCCGATAAAGACGGGATAAAACAAACTGACTTGTTTAAACAGTAGTTCGCACAATGTTTCTACACCTCATTCAGCTTGTCAACGTCAAGGGAACGCATCGAAATAAATAATTAAATGGATGTATGGACGAATGAACGAATGATTGAATGAATTGAGAAGTTGATAGGAAAATAAACAGACATATTAACAGACAAACAAACGTATGACAACAGATAAACAAACGTATGTTCCTGTCTAAAATTGACTTTTTTTCAATGTTTGATAACTTACAAGTTTGTAAGTTATCAAACATTGAAAAAAGTCAATTCTGATAAATGTACACGGCACCGTGGGGGTGGGTGGGTGAGGGGGGGGCATGCTCCGGATAATGTGAAGTATTACTGTGTTACTGAATTCAAGGGTATAAAGTTCCCACAAAAATTTTGAATATTATGCCAAACGGCAATCTAAGACCGTCAACTCATATACATTGTACATATATTTTGGACCGTCTTGGTATCATATTTAATTCAACAAAGGAAGTAGACACACAAACAAGGTTCATTTGAACCATTTAACTTCAAAATGAAAGAAAAGATAATTGTCTTCCAATCCATCCTTTCATTTATTTCACCATCATTATGCCACTTATTTTCTTTTTTTTTAAACTATCAGTTATGATGTAACCGTACATTCGTCACAACCCTTTCAAAACAAACACCAAGTGACTCCCCATTTGCAATCTTCTTGTTAACAAGCTGATACTACTACTACTACTACTACTACTACTACTACTACTACTACTACTACTACTACTACTACTACTACTACTACTACTTTTTAATCTTGAAAGGAGTCTTGACAGTTAAGGATGTCTGCAAAATGCTCTGCGGCTAGGCATTGGACAAGAAGTTCAAAAACTAAAGGTGGTCGAACACATACATAATACATACATGCACGCATACATACATACATACATACATATACACATATATACATACATACATATACACATACATACATACGCACGTACGTACGTACATACATATATACATACATACATACATACGTACATACATTCATACACATGTGCGTATGTTTATTTTCACGTGTGTTGACAAAAGAAAATGTGAGACTATAAAAATTGGTGGGAGGTAACAAACGTGACATAACCCTCTTATTCAAAACTCAAACTTCACAAAAGAGAAAGCGACAATAAATCTATAAGTTCCAGTCAATCCGTCAGTCTGTAATTTTGCCATGTAAAGGCATCAAAGTGGGATTTATGCTTTATGGAGGACTTATCAAGGCTTTTTTTTTTTTTGGTCACAAATCAGTCGTACGTAAATATAACATATTAACCCTTATCTGCGGTACTTTAAAGCCAAGACAGCAAACCCTAAAGCAGACCTCACTGCTCAGTACACTTCCAGGCCTTTGACCCTTTGACTGACGCCATCACTCTTAGGTATAAAAGGCAGGAGACATCTAAGCAGTCGAAAAATAGGCAAGTCTACAAGTACCAGTCGTTGTCGACCGGTTTGCAAAGGAAGATCATTTTCACCTGGAACACTTAATGAGGCTCCTATCTGATAGTGCGTGCGATGGAAGCTGTATATCAGGATATCTTGATCATATTACATACCTGTGCACTTTTTTATATTCAAAGTACTGTAAATGTGTATACTGTACAATGCATTCCGTACAAACGTTCTTGACATGTGGAAGTGCAATTCTTTCCTCTCAGAAGATAATAACGACACTGGTTAAATTCCCGCATGTCGCAACGGTTCAATAATTAGTATACGCAACTAATATAACAAGGGAAAGTGAAGTGTACATGACAGATAGCGGCTTAGGGTGGGGTGGGGGGAGGGAGAGAGAGAGAGAGAGAGAGAGAGAGAGAGAGAGAGAGAGAGAGAGAGAGAGAGAGAGAGAGAGAGAGAGAGAGAGAGAGAGAGAGAGAGAGAGAGAGAGAGAGAGAGAGAGAGAGAGAGAGAGAGAGAGATTCTCACTCCCACCAACACTCCCTTTTTTTCGACTACTGAAAGATTTTTTTTTCTTCAAAGTTTTCTCAAATGCATTAATCTATTTTCCATTTTTGGTTCCGCATAGCTCAGAATGGACTACTTCACAGCATGACGCGAGTGGTCTCGCCCAAAGTAATTGTGCATTAAGGTACAATTACTTGTATCAAAGACTAACTTTTATAAGATAACAGAATAGTCTGTTTTAAACGTGACTTTATCCAATACAGTTGCAGCTAACACAAACGTGGCAAATATTCAGACAATAGATTGTTTTAGCAGGGATATGAAATACATGCATGTTATAACAGTATAAATGTTTCAATAATATCCCTGGGTATAGGTGACAAACTATATGAAGTTCACATTCACTGGACTGTTGGCACAGTATGCCCGGTACACTGTGATAAGGTATGCACAGGTGATTCCTTTCCATTTTCACAACACTGATTCAACACTGTCAACGTTGTACACACTTGCAAGAAACATTACAAGAATTTAATGTACTATTTCAGTTTATGTGGTAAAGTTAAACCCACAAATACAGAAAAGAACCGAAAATTCTAGCACTGGGTCTTTTGTTAAAAGTGAGAAAACAAAGAAAGAAACAAATATATAAAAAATTTACTTCAAGACACAGAATCGTGTCGTAACTAGCGGTACAGAAGAAATGCCAGTAGTCGGTGGTACATTTTAAGAAATGATTTTGTTCCATGTACAATCTGGCTAAATGGACTTTTTATTATAATATATAAACTCGTACCTTTACGGTCTTTTTGTTTCATTGAACATAAACGGGATCTCATCCTGTATTCATTGTATCAAACAACCGTTCTAAATCAAGACACGTAGTGTGGAGACAGAATTACTTTAATCCTTTTTTAAAGGAGAAAGTTAACTCAATGGTTAACTGGACTGCGTGGGTCACACAGCATTAAACTGATTAGGGGATGATTACCGTCTAATCGCATTAGACATAAATATACGTTCCTACCTGCATGGGCAAAAACTCAACACGTTTTAATATGGTCGGATCCTCGTCTGGTAAAAAGTTTATGTGCAGGGCCTCGTCGTCGAGACAAAAGCATAAAACTAGAAAAGATTGTGTGCTTGCAAAAACAAGTTTGTTGCCTTGTAATTTTCGATCAAAATTGGAAATGCTGCACAACAGAAAGCACGAAGGAAAGCAGACTGCAGCTAAATAGGATTCTTATCCTTAGAAAAAATAGATGAAAAATAAATGAAAAATAAATGAAAAGCCAGACACAAAAAAAAAATCTTCAAACTACAGGACCGTGACAGTCATGTGCTCAGCTGACCTTGGATACACAGACTGTAGTTAAAGATCATGTGACCTTTGAATATCAAAGTCACTATTCTGTAAGACATCATTGTTTGCAATATCAAAATCTTAACTCATTCACGATGTTAAAGTCATGATATTTAGTTGAAAAGTTACAGGGTCCACCATGACAGAAATATAAGCCAATATGTTCAATCACTAAAAGTCAAAATTAACTACACAGACACACACAACAAATAAACATAGGTACTCTATTAGTGTTTAATAATAACCATGGACCTAGGATCCACCATAACCAAAGTATAACCTAGTAATCTTAGTTTGACCTTTCAAGGTCACTCAAGGTCCAATGATCATTCAAAGGTAAAACACCAAAAGAAATCCCATAGGTACTAAATTGTGTGTTTAATAGTTACTATGGGCCTGGTATTCCACCATTGCCGAGCTGTAAGCCGATATGTCGCATTTCCATCTATATGTATAGTTACAATGTTTACATATACATAGACCTGACCAGTAACTCCCCTTTTGAAAAAAAATGTTAAAAATCAAGAAATGACAACAGGATCATGCAGTGAAAAAAATGTGTCGATTAAGCCCAGGTACATTCCCACTGATTTCAGTCAACAGAGCACAGGCTTATTAATTTTTTGTTAAAATCTTTTAAAAAAAATCTTTTTCTCCAAAAGCGCTTGGTTTCAACATATTTTATTTCAGACAACAGGCTCACCAGCCTATATGAAGGCCCCTTGTACATGAAATTCACAAGACAACATGAAGATTGCAAAACACCAGTTCACAGATAGAACACAATCAGGACTCTACTATTAGGGAGGGGAAAGAAAATGTAACGGCGTGTTAACAAAAAGACAACTTAATCATATCAAGTTTTAAACCTTCTAGACGACTTTTATATCTATGAACGGCCTTAAATTTTTTTTTCGTTCTGACTAATTGTTGAACCTTTCCCTTCAACTCCAATGGGTAGAGTTTTCATATTAAAACTACCAAACGGTATTATTTCAGATTGTAGTTCATTCCAGAGTAAAACATAATTACTACATTCAAAAAAGAAATAATAGACATTTTCTAGGTTTGCTCCCCAGGAGCATGACGGAGAATCAACAACACCAATTTTATGCAGGTCACTGTTCAATGGGCTGCAGCTCATGCGCATTTTTGCGTGAATAATGGCAATTTTCCTTTCTCCAAGATAGTAAATCTTTTTGCTTTTGGGTTTTGTTCGATTAAGTTCCCGTTTAAATTCACCTAAATGTTCCAGAGTCCTGACCTGTCGAGATAATATAGTAATAAGATAATAGGTTCCATTCCCGAATAGTTGATGGGAAAAAAAAGAATTGCAAGACGTATTTCTCTTAGCTTCAAAAATTCTTATTTGTTTAGTACGTTAATAAGCGCTTGGCGAACTGCTTTGGAATTGATTAGGGGCTCTTCCGAAGACTCCTAGGTAAAATCATTTAACAGGTGGCGCTGCAAATATATTCCTTTTTTTAAAAAAGATTTTTTTGTGGGTTTGTTTCTTTGTTTGTTTGTTTTGGTTTGTTTGTTTGTTTTTTGTTGCTATAAAAGTGTCACTCGAATTGTTCTGAAACTTGGTGGAAATATAGCTTGTGGGAAGGTTAATAAAGGTGTACAGCAGGTGGTGATACTCCGAATTCTTGATTTTAATATTTTTGCCAAATTGGGTTGCTCATATAACAACAACAACAACAACAACAACAACAACATTATTATTATTATTATTATTATTATTATTATTATTATTATTATTATTATTATTATTATTATTATTATTATTATTATTATTATTATTATTATTATTATTAATGGAACGGCATATTTAGACGTTTGACCATGTGACTAAATATTACAATATATGATCAAATGCATTGGTTCCTATGAACATATCGGTTTAAGCGTATGCATTTAATGCTATGATCAAGTACAGCAGACTTGCTTTCTCTACAAACCAAACAGATGCTGACAGCTTCTGATGATGCAATTTCCTACCTCTCTGTTCTCTCACGCCTGTACAAAAAGGAAGAATATTTATCAATTTAAAAAGTACTAATCTCCATATATGTGCACACAAACTGTTTTTGCTGCAGTGCAAAAGCAACAATTTAACAAACTTGCTTTACATGTATACACGTACACACACGCACACACACACACACACACACAAACAAACAAACAAACAAACACAAACAAACAAATGGTTTGAGGAAGGAGTCATCGTACAGGGTCTTGCTTTGGTGTAATGTGAATGAAAATGAAAATGAAGACATGTATGCTTGTATTATAAATACCATAATATCCTTATCGTCAAATACTTATATGGCCAATGTACTAAAATGGGTAGACCCGTCACGAGTTGTAATAAATAAAATGTTTCATAACCAGTTTAAAATGAAATATAGATTATCTGAAGTGTCCATTTATTCTATAAAACAAACGCTACCTGAAAATCAAAGTACAGGTGATTTTCTTTTCTTTTTTAGTAAAGCAAAATGGGGAAATTTATTACATATAGTGAGGCAGACAAGTTAGTCAATAATTTTTTTTTGTACTTCAGGAAAAAAGTTGTTTCCACATACGGAGAAATACTTTCTTCCATACCACAGGTGGACCAAACTCTTTAATTGAAAAGATGTCAATTTGTGAATCCTCAGCATTATCATGTACAGTAAACGTATTACTTTGACGATGTATAAATTGTCACGGATTTTGCTGTCAGTTTTCTGTCACCAGCAAAAATAAGCAAAGATAGAAGTATAGTGAGATTAAGTTAATTTACAGTATAAGGCAAAATCTTTCTTTCTCACCCTCTTATCGGCGACATCAAAAATGATCTCTGGCAGTTGAATTCACTGCACTCCATCAGGGGATCACATCACCTGGAGGTATGTATGTATGTATGTATGTATGTATGTATGTATGTATGTATGAATGTATGTGTGTGTATGCGTGCGTGCATGTATGTATGTATGGAGGGATGTATGCGTGTGTGCATGCATGCATTTATGAATTAACAAATAATAAAACTATAATTCTTCAAAATAGTGGATGGATGAGCTCTGCCCGTTTTGTGCGCGTTTTATACAATTGTACCAATCTGAAGCAAGTATATCACTGGAATACCATCTTTATACACCCAAAACTTGGTTTAAAGTCTCAATGCACAAAATGTGTGATGCAAGAGGTAAACAAGAGGCCCATGTGTCTAATGCTCTGCTGGCATCATGGTTATATTGCACCTGTTCATTTCAAAGCTGCGAGTCCTCAAGTGGTTTCTGAACAGATTAGGCTTAATGTAAAAATTGTCCACCAGATGGCACTTCACTCCACATGTAGTCATAGCTTATTTGTGCAACTCCTGTGATGAATATTGTTGCATGTGCCAAGACAACGAGTGAGTGTTTATGTCCTCAGTGACCTTGTGACAGAAGATCAAGGACACCCAGATTATGTAATACAAGAGGCCCATAGGCCTGCCTGGTGCTGTGCCGACATTGCTATTGAAGTCAAAGCTACACAGTGTTTCTTTGCGTTCCGACCTTTATACTTAATTTTTGTTCACTTATGAACATCTTTATATTTTATGTTTTATGTGTATTGGGTCAACATGTGACCACCACTATTCATGTCTTTGTAACCTACGTATGCTATTATTCTGTATTATGTCTTTTCTTTGGAGCGCAGGCCTCTATGGGTCTTTGCCTGTTCGTCCGAGCAATGGGTATCCCTGCCTTCTTTAGTTTGACTAGACAATTCACTGCGGAAATGTACAAAATGGGCATTTCTGTTTGTTTTGTGTGTGGATCGGTTCACTCTGGGGAGTGGAGTTACAATAACCGCATTTATAATGTAATGATATTTTTTACGAAGAGATGTATAGCTACTATATACCAGTTTGGGAATTTGACTTGGAAATATGTGTTAACTGGAACAATACTAGTGTGCAAAGTCTGGCATTACGTTAACATTGCTTTTTGTGTACTACCCAGACTATGGTACTGTTTACCACTCATGTACGTTCTATACGGACTTCTAGGATTATCTTTTTCAGTCATACATCAATACAAAAACGAACATTTTTATCATGTCAAATCTTTAGGGGAACATTTATTCTCTCCTTGTCAGGAGAAGAGGTTACTAGCTCATGTTTATGTATATGTAATACGAATCATAACACTCGATCTAGTGCAGCGCGACAAAACTTCTTTACTGATACTTGGTGTTTACACCATTTGTTCAATTCTACACAGAAGCGTATGTAATATCATGAAGATATGGGTGGAAGTAATATTCATGTTAGAGTCATTCCTCATATTCGAGGTGTTAGTCCATTTCATAATTTTGTGTTACGCGGCCTTGTGTGTTACAATCTTTGCCTGTTTATATATCAGAATTGGTCCACTATACACCAATATTTACAAAAATGTGAGTATAGATCAGGTGGTTCTATTGTATAGATGGTATAATATAGTTGACAATGCTACTGATGGTTTTGAAACACTACATGTTTTACTAATCGCTTTGCCAGGCGATGTGCATCCGAATCCTGGCCCTCATCCAACGAACGCCTACTGTGATATCACCCTATGTCATGTGAATATTCGTAGTCTTTCCCAGGACAAACTGAGGTGTATAAAAACATCTTTAGGGCAAGACTACGACATCATAGCTGTAACTGAAACATTTTTGTCTGCATGTAATCAAGATAGTGACTATGATCTGCCTGGTTTTCACAGTATATTGCGTCGAGATAGAGCTGGTGGGGTCGGCGGTGGTGTTGCACTATACGTATCTCGGGCTATGAGGGTTAAACGGAGAACTGACTTAGAAATACCGGGTATCGAAGTAATGTGGGTTGAAATCCGTCTACATAATAATAAATTTTTAATGGCGGTCGCTTACAGGCCACCAAGCGCCTCTGTATCGTTTTGGGACGACTTACAGGTATCATACGATCTTGCTTACAGTAGTCCCACTGATAAAATTATATTAGTGGGTGATCTAAATGCTGACTTTCAAACAAATCACGGTAAAAAACTAAATACATTTTGTGCATCCAATAACCTTACCCTACATATAAAAGAGCCTACAAGGATAACCGATCGAACAGCAACTTGCCTTGACCAAATAATCACCAATGTACCTAGATTTGTGAAAGCTGCAACTGTACTTCCACCAGTAGCTGATAATGATCACTGTACAGTAGCTGCAAACTTATTATTTAGACATAAGAAGAACTCTTCTTTTCAAAGGTTTATATGGCTATATGCCAAAGCTGACTTTGACGTGTTTAGGGATTCACTGAGCAAGGTCGATTGGGATCCCTGCTTTGATACTGATAATGTTGATGAGATGTGTAAACTGTGGAGCAGTACTTTCTTAAATGTCGCAAGACAAAATATTCCTAACAGGACAATTACAGTTAGAGATGGTGACGCTCCATGGTACAGTAGTCGCCTACGGGCCCAAAAAAGAAAGGTTGATAGAATACACCGCAAGGCCAAGTCCACCAGAAATTTAAACAATTCCCAAATTTGGCATTATTTTCGGACCTTACGAAACCAATACATAAGTGATTTGAGGGCAGCTGAAGATGATTACTTTAATCGTCGATTTGATATTGTAAATAATTCTAAAAGGAAAGAAAAACGCTGGTGGAAAACTGTAAATTATTTTGTGAAAGGTAGTCAGGACTCCTCGAATAGCCATCTATTGGTCGACGACATTGTAATTTCGGACAATCAATCCAAGGCAGCTGCCCTGAACTCTTTCTTTCTGCAACAAAGCTGTGTTGACGGTTCCACTTTCCATTGTCCTCCAATGTCAACTCAAAGTAGCTCTGGTAAAATTCTTGATAGTCTTACTGTAAGTGAGGACGACGTTTATTTGGTACTGGCATCACTGGATGTCAGTAAGGCAAGCGGTCCTGATGGGATCAGTCCCGTACTACTGAAGGAAGCAGCCCCTTCAGTGGCGCCCTCACTTGCCAAACTATTTAACCTATCCCTCGAGAAAAAAACATTTCCCTATGATTGGAAAAAAGCCAATGTTACTCCTGTTCTTAAAAAGGGTGACCCTAGCTTGTGCAGCAACTATAGACCTATCTCTCTCCTAAGTTGTGTTTCCAAAGTTTTCGAACGAGTAATTTTTAAGTATGTCTTCAACTTTCTTAGAGACAACTTTGCTCTGTCAGAAAAACAGTCTGGTTTCATGCCGGGCGATGGTACTGTAAACCAACTAGTATACTTGTATCATCACTTTGTAAAAGCTGTTGATTTACAGAAAGAAGTTAGAGTAGTTTTTTGTGATATTACTAAGGCATTCGACAGAGTGTATCATCCTGCCCTCCTTTATAAGCTGCACAAGGTAGGTATTCGTGGTTCCCTTTTGGACTGGTTCAGTAGTTATTTGCACGATCGAAGTCAGCGTGTTGCTTTACATGGCGATTTGTCGGACTGGGGTAGTATCGAAGCCGGGGTACCCCAGGGATCGGTTCTTGGTCCTCTCATGTTTCTGGTTTATGTAAATGATATCACCGATATTGTAAGGTCTAACATAAAGTTGTTCGCCGATGATGTAACTTTGTTTAATACCATCGACGACCCCATCAACTCTGCCAACGCTATCAACAATGACCTGAAATCTATAGAAACCTGGTCTCGTCAATGGTTAGTCACTTTCAATAGTACCAAAACCAAATCCATGCTTTTCACTAAAAAGAAGCGTCAAGATCAAAACCCACCCATTGTTTTTCTCGGCAACTCTTTACAAAATATATCAGAACATAAACATCTTGGTGTAATTTTCAGTTCTGACTTGTCATGGTCAAACCACATAAACTCACTTGTATGCAAAGCCAGGAAACTAATTGGAATTCTAAAACTACTACAATATAGACTCAACAGGCGTTCATTGGAAATTATATACTTGACATATATTAGACCATTACTGGAGTATGGGGATGTAGTTTGGGGTGGATTTACTCAGGCAGATGCTTCATCGCTTGAAAGTGTTCAACTGGCTGCAGCCCGAGTAATAACCGGGGCAACCTGTCGCACTAGTCATAGATTATTATACAGTGAGACGGGATGGGAGTCTTTGGCTAAACGTCGAGATAAACACAGGCTAACATTGCTATATAAGATAATACATGGGCTAACACCCGATTACCTTCATGACTTAATTCCAGGAAACGTGTCTTCTAGAAATATATACAATGTAAGATCAAAAAATGATATAAGCCAGATATACGCAAGAACCAATATTTACAGCAATTCTTTTATACCAGCAACCATCCGTCAGTGGAATTTGTTACCCAATTCAGTTCGAAACTCTGAGGATCTTGATACATTTCAGCGTAAATTAGACAATGATAAACCAAAGGTTAACGATTTATTCTACATTGGCAACCGGAAAGTAAACATTCTACATTCCCGTATTAGAATGGGCTGCAGTCAGTTGAACCACGACATGCATAAAATTGGCATCGCAAGTTCTCCTAGTTGTGCTTGTGGCGCCACAGTTGAAAATTCGTACCATTTTTTCTTTGAATGTCCTCGCTTCACTACCGAACGCAACACTCTTCAAATGTTTATTATAACCAAGGCTCCGTTTACATTAAATACAGTTCTAAATGGAAGTTTAAAATGTTCAAAATCCGCAAATGTAGCTATCTTTGAATCTGTGCATACGTACATTATCCGCACTGGCAGATTCAACTGAAGCCCGCACTGGTTTCACTTGGTAGTTTGTATATACAGTTGATATTATGAATTTTGTTATATGGATATGGGTAGGCCTACCATTTAAGTGGCCACGTGCGGGCAAACATCATTACTTTTGTGAAAGACTTATTTCGAGACTGTTTATATCTTATAGTTAATGCAAACTACTCATTACTCGGACCACTATCTGTGACGTCTGGTGGTGTCTTTATCTTGCATTCTGTTATGTGTCCGTTTATGTACTGTCCTGTGGTTTGTGCCGTTACCTTTCACACTATACTGTGTATTTTACTCCTTATTATTATTTTTGTTTTTGTTTTTGCAAGAGGAATTTGTATAGGCTATGCCTGATTTCCAATTGCTTTAATAAAATATGTTTAAACCAAAGCTACACCCTGCCATTACAAAATCACCTCTTTCAACTTTACAGGCATGGTGACCTCACACAAATAGGTCAAGGTCACTGATACTAAATACAATTCTAGCTTTGGACATTGTCTATATATCCTATAAATTTGGCAAGTCTAAATCAATTGCTTTTCAAGATATGGAATTTTATATCTTAAAACACATTTTGGCTCATAATTTCCATCAAATTATAGGTGGCACCAATAGTATCATTACCAACTTAGACTTTCACCTCCCCCACAATCCCACCAAATTTAGTGAAGATCCGCCAAAAATTAGAGATGCTAGAGTGTTCACAAGATTTTCACATTTTGACTCCTATATTACATAATGTAGGTGGCGCCACCAATATCAAAAGCGGCCTGGATTTTCATACACTCTACAAGTCCTGAAAGTTATATTGGGCCAACTTGAAAACTGTTGACGGTATTGCGCTAACGAGCAAAAGTTTATGGATGGATGGATGGACGGACGGACGGACGGACAGACATGAGCGGTCGCATAAGCTCTGCAATCTTTGGTCAGCAGCAGAGCTAATAAAAACCTGTTTACTGTCGACAGTACTCCCTCCTTAAAGAGACCACTTGCCTTTTCAGCCTGCATTTATCAAGCCTCCAGTGCAATCTTTTCTGTTATGTGACCTCCATTGGGAGACCCTCTGATATCAGACCACTTCTGGACTTGCCCTTCAAATGGCCTCTTATAGCAGGGACCACTGTATGGCCTTCCATAAACTTTCTTAGTTGCAGTTGCAGAACACCTGAAGCATTTCACTTTGAAGGAAGATTGTGCATAGTAGGGACCCAACACAGGCAACCTCTCATGAAGCCCTCCCTAACAGTGTCCATTCCTCTAAAAGGGCATCCAGCAGCTTGTTACTTCTTGCAGGAAAGAGAATGACAGATGACAGATACACAGAAAAGTATACACACATATCTTTTATTTGAAAATTTGAAGGCATACATGTCACTGGAAGTCAAAATAGTTCCGTTCTTAACTGGCAGTGAGCGCTACAACTGTTACTTAAGATACGGTGCTGGCAGTGAAGTTAATCATGGGGACTGTGACAGCAGACCGGAGCATCATACTGTCCTAAAGAACCACACACTGCAAATGTTGTTATAAAGTCTCGCTGACAGGTGTAATATACCAAGATTATTATATATGGTTTGTCATATATATGTATTACTCTAGCTTGTACTAGAGCGCCATCTATACATCGCAGCAATAAAAATCTTTGTCTAGTCTTACTGTCTACATCTTATCAGGGCTTCAGAGTGAACTCATTACACAGGTGACACAAAATGATGCCGACTGTTTTTTCACTGTGATGAACTTGTACACAGCAATGAAACCATACATCTGTATCATTCCAGCAGTATGACATTGATTGAGATGTGGCATTGACATGGCTGATTTTCTGAGGTGACAGAGGTCCAGTATCGTTTTAGTAAGTTCCATGTACCCATCCACCACATATGATTATTGACTAATCATGTCAAGAGCCCGCAATATGACCTCACAATTTTTGTGTGTGTGTTTTTTTTGTGCCCAGGAGTGCTACACAACATGCAGATGTGACTGTCTGCGATGGCTACAACAAAACCTGGACTATCCTCGTTTTTAACCCTATCCCCCTCAAACTGGCCAAAACCGGCTGGTGGTCAAATGTCGTCTGCCTCAGTGTTTTCAACTAATTTCAACAGTTATGAAAAACAATTTAACTGGGAAATGTACACGAGACTTGTCAAGATCACATGCCCCAGGTCAACAGCTTTCCTTGGCATGGGTTGGGCACTTAATGCCAAGGAAAGCTGTTGACTCAGTCTTAATCAAGGGGGAAAGGGTTAAACGTGGCTTCTGGCATCTTCTCTGACAGTCAAAGCCTCCTTCCCCATCTTGAATGTGTCTCATGCAAGAACTTTCAGACGAAATTACTGCATCAAACCACACTACTTAAATTTCGTTTAACATGAGGATGATGGCACATGATGATGATGATGTGCTCTGCTGACCAAAATCCACCGATTCTGCAAGTGTACACGTGACTGCTCTACACAGCTACTGTATTAGTGCCCACCAAGAGTTGGACAAAAGTTTCATATTGCTAACATACAAGCCAGTATGCTAGTTTGATCATTCAATGTCATTCAAAGTCAAACTAATGGCACTAAAACACCATTGGGTCTTTCCTCTCAATGTATATCAGTAACCACAGGCATGGGATCCACCATTACCAAAACATAAGCCAATACAGTGGTCCCCCTCTTATAAGGACTCCCTGGAGAGACCACCTTTCTTCAAAGGTCTCTTCTCAATGCAGCAAGTAGAACATTTTCAATGTATTTTACCCCTAAAAAAGAGAAGCCACCCCTCTAATAAGGCCATTTTTCTAGTACATCTGGGGTGGCCTTATAGGAAGGAGGCCACTGTATGCAAGTTTGACCTTTCAAGGTCAATCAAAGTCAAAATAACCAACATCAAAAGACTCCATAGGCACTTTCCTATTAGTGTTTAGTTGTAACCATGGGCTAGGATCTGCCGTTACCAAGACTGAAGCCAATACATCACATTTGCTGACTCAGCAAAAAACAAGAAAAGTTTGAATTCTACTTAACACTGTATATGAATCCCTGTCAAAGAATGAATAATCATTATCTCTTTAACATGTTGGTGAAGGTCCACCTGGGAACCATCAATCTATAAATGCAAAAGTTTCCACACAACTTTTTTTTAGAATATAGCAATACATGTCCTGTTTTGCTGGTATATACTTGTAAAGTAGTGGCAGATACCGACACCACGGCCCTGATGTTTGATATCTCATAACTTTGTCAAAAATTAATATATCCATATCATTTTCACAAACTTTCATCATCCTTAGATAGATAATATACTGATGAAATTTTAAACAATTCTGATCAGTCATTCTGCACAAGATGTTGAAAATTGATTAAAAAAAATTGCAGATCTACAATGTGGCCAAAATAAGAACTAAACCACCCTAGGTGATCTTTTGTGCAATATCAAAGCAACTGACTAAGTGGTTTTTGAGAAGCAGAAATTTTCATTTTTTTGTTTAAACTTTTGAAAATCATGAAAAGGAAAAAATACGGCATCATCTTCATATCCTTCACAAAGTACCCCAAGGCCCACCTTCCGGACCTGCATGTAAAATCAAAACACATTATACAACTGTGCTGACAATACATGTATTGCAACACATGCCCTGTATAATTAGGTAGCTGACCACGGTTGTAATTGTAGTTACTTTATAGGTGCACTGTCTGACAGGCCAGGTGAGAACACTATGGTGAGGAAGTACAATGTTCTGTGACCCTGGCCACAGAATAATTCACACACCTGTATAAAGCTGGCACCTTGGTGTTATTTCACATTTCATTTATTTAAGATTGTTGCACTGAGATTTACTGGTACTTGAAACAAATTAGACTTTTTGGGGTGACATTTTTTTTTTTTATGTCTTAAATGCATTGCAGCAAATTTTAAAGCTTTAATTTACAGATTTTTCAGACCAAAATATACAAATATGTAAAATAGAAAGATTTTTTTTTTTTTTTTTTTTTTTGTGTAAGTGTAGTCCACTGCCTATGCCAGAGCTGCCATTGCCATGATACAGGCCAATATATGAATTTGACCTTTCAAGGTCACTCAAGGTCAATATTGGTATTACCATAACAAAAAGCAGCTCCTAGTTGTTTTCCTATTAATGTTTAAGGAACCATGGGTCTAGGATGCACCATTACCAAGCTACAAGCCAGTATGTCACATTTACAGTGTCAGCAAACAAACAAATAAATAAATTTGAAAAAAAACAAAAACATAAACAATTCAAAAATCAATTAAAAAAAAGCATGACAACACTTATAACAGAAGAATTTCCCAGACCTGTAGAGTGTGTGTGCCAAAATTCAAAACAATTGGTAAATGTGGAGGAAAGTTATTGCAAAAATAAGATTTATGGCAGCAGAGTATGTACATCACCCACTGGCAGATGAATAATCATTCCATGCAATGGTTTTGAGAAGTTATTTAGTCTAATGGAGAGACAGACAGGTGGACAACTGATGCAAATGGATTTTATAAGCTCTGCTGAAAAATGAGTGAGCAGAGCTAGAAATTGAGTCACATCAAAGATAAAGAGCTTCAACTTGCACTTCACTCAGCAAAATTTCATCTGATTTTCAGTTTATTAAGCCAATCAGTTGCTCTATGGCCTGCACAGGTCATATTTTAATGGTTTTCTTTAGTTACCAGGAAGTCCATCAACACCAGCATCTTATTTTGCACCAAGGTCATCCAAGGCAGCCACTTTGTAATTCAATCTCTGCTTTCTAAAGGTACTGCTTTGCCATCGCCCGCAAAAATTTTGCTTTCCTATTCTCTGCAGCTGCTACAAGAATTTCTGGTGGATTACTGCTGTTGAGTTCCAGCTGACCAATAGCCTGCATCTGTAGGCAAAAAGAGAAAAAAGAATCACATCATTAAAAGAATAAAAAGCTTTTTTTCCCCAATCTTCACCCTCCACCTCTTCCCTTCACTTTCAGTAGCATTCATACTGTCCTTTTTCTGAGCAATCAAGAAATGGGATAATGATTATGATTATGTTTTGCATGTTGTGGGGACAAGAAGGAGCCACCACTGCCCAAAAACAGTTTTCCCCTTCATGTCAAGCAAGTTCAAGTATTGCACAGCAACACACCCGAGACTAGACCAGGGAATAGATAAGAGAACAAGCACAGGCTGATTTTCCAACAGAAAATAAAATGCCTCCCCTTACAAATTTTCCCTGGGAATGGGGTCAAGGCCATCCATCTTCAAATATGAACAAGCCCTTTATACTGAACTATCATCCTGTTCAATATAAAAGCCCTAGCTGAAAAGCATCTGAAGTTATCATGCAGAAGCCACATTCACTAGCATGGCTATGTGACCTTAACAATGGGGTCAAAGTCAGTCATCTGCAAACTTAAATGAGCCCTTATAGAGGACTATAATCGTGTGCAATATGAAAGCCCTAGCTCAACTTCTAAAGTTATGTTCATGTGGTTGTCGTCGTCGTCGGAGGAGGAGGAGGAGGAGGAGGAGGAGGAGGAGGAGGAGGAGGAGGAGGAGGAGGAGGAGGAGGAGAAATGCATGCAAAAACAGTATGTCGCCCATGGGTACACAGGAAAACAATCCCACACACTCACTGCATTGTTCAGTTATTGGGATGAGAACAAGTGTGGATGGATGGTTATGCTGTAAAAAAATCCGGCCCATAAAAGCTAAAACTTTATGAAAGTCAATGGTCAAGGTCACAATGCACCAATTTGGGTGCACAACACACACCTATCCCAAGAAGCGTCCACTCACCAATTTTGGCAGCTGTAGTTTTTATGGTACAGAAAATATTGCCTGGACAAGTGAGAACTTTTGTGAGGCCAAAGATAAAAACTCAAAGCTAAGATTAGAGTAAGCCAATTTTGGTCTGTGACACACTCCAGAGTCCAATCTCATGAAGTGTCTACACAACAAATTCGGCACCTGCAGGTGTTACTGGTGTATAAAATATTGGCTAGACAGCCTTAAACTTTATGGGGGACAAAGATCAAGGTCACAATCACCCCTTTTTTTTTTTTTGGCCAGGAGTGGGGGGTGGGGGTGGGGTGTGACATTTTTATCCTATGAAGTCTTCACACACCAAATTTGGTAGCTGTAGGTGTTGGGGTATAGGAAATTCGTCCCAGACAAGCTAAAACTTTATCAGGGGTTAAAGGTCAAGGTCAGTCACATTGACCCAATTATGGTGCACAACACACCCTTATCCTATGAAGTGTCCACACACCAAATTTTGTAGGTGTAGGTGTAGGTGTAGGTGTTAAAGTACAGTAAAACCTCTCACAACTGAACACCTTGGGGACCCAGCAAAAAAGTTCAGTAGTCAGAGGTGTTCATTGGTCGGAGGATCACTTCAAAGAAATACTCAAATTGGGACTGAAAAAAAAAGTGTTCAGTAGTGAGGAGTGTTCATTAGTCAGAGGTGTTCAGTAGTGGAGGTTTTACTGTAGAGGAAATGTGTCCTGAAGAAGCTTTGTCAGGGCATACCTCTCCCCAGAAACTGAAAGTTTCCATTCGCAAACCTACACTATACTCTATAAATGGTGTACTGAGGGTGTTAATCCCAAAGCCTCCTTCTGCCACTGCATGTATGACCATAACTTGGGACTAGATGCGATAGGATTATGTAATGTTATCACGATGTGCAACCCATGAGTTCCAACAGACAGCTGGAAGGACAAGGTGCAAACCTATAGTCCCCGGTTGGGCACTAATAAAACAGACATCATTCTATCTATAATATTCATGGACTTACTGATTTGATTTACTATTGACAAAGAAATATTTTCTTGATCAAAGGGGTCAACAGCAACCCAGGCATATCATACGTCAGCTGCTTCACTTTTGTCCTCCAATGCTGTGCTTTCACCAAAGGTTTTGAATAAAGGTACAAGAGTTGACTCTTGACCTTAATATGCTCCCAGTCAAGGTCTGCATGCTTTGACCCCCACATTACCACATCTTTTACAATAATGGTCTCATCATCCTAAAGTCAAACACCCAAAATTTGGAACATCAAAAGGCATCCTCAAAGGAAATTGGCCCTCACAGCACCCTATTCTTGACGACAAAAACAGAACAGACGACATGACACAGGACATTTGCCGGTAATTTAAATGGGAAAAATCTGCATGTCAATACCATGGCAACAGGTTTCCGAGGTTACAACGTGTACTTACAGCCAATTGCCTCTTTTCCAGCTCGCCTCTCTTGGTGTGGATATCTACAGTAATTGTCAAGATGTAAACACGGTACAGTAATCATTTCCATATCCATGTTTGATCACTTGATATACAACTCATCAAAATTTTCCTCTCCTGGAGTGGTTTCTCATAAATGCTGTAAAAAGTCAGAACTCGGCTGCTAATTAGAAGCATCTAGAGGGCTGTTGACATTTACATGGGTTTACATTATTTATGTCGATGGTGCCACACAAAACAGAAACTTAGGAATGATGTGGTGAGTCACTATTGACTATGATCCAACAAACAGTAGAAAATAAACTGCAGAATTTGAAAAAAAGAAGAAGAATACATTGTTCATTATGTGAAATACATACACTTTGCTGCACAAGTAGTTGAGGTAGGGTGGTGTCCTATGTGTATACTGTCCCCGGGGGAGGAGGAGACTGCCTGTGCTAATGGGTATATAGGATTCCAGTACAATAAAAAACTATTAAATATGCATAAAATAGGGGCTCAATGCCAAACATTTTTTCTCAAAAAGGGGGGAGGAGGGGCATCAAAGCTATACATTTTCTTATTTCTTATGCTGTTTCTTACAGATATGGGGCCAAAATTTGTACTTGTTCATAATAATGTAGGGGTCAAAATTCTACATAGCTGAAAAACTTTTTTTTCTTCTGTTCTGTGGTGTCTATATACCCACCAAGGCAATGGAAGTACCCCCTGCCCCCAATGGGATATTGTCCCACAGGAACCCCCCCCCCCCCACACACACACACACAAGAAGATCATGATGATCCCTTGCTCTGCTGACTGGAACCTGCTGTTTCCGCAAGAGCAGAGTTTATGGCTGTATACCTGTTCTACATTTGTACTTAATAAAAGTTAAACAAAAGTTAAATATTCAAAAAATATAAGCCAATATGTCAGTTTGACCTTTCAAGGTCAAAGTCACAATTTACTGTGCCAAAATAAACCCCTAAGGTACTTTCCTATTTATGTTTAATGGTAACCATGGGCCTAGGATCCACCATCGCCAAGATGTAAACTGGTATGTCAGTTTGACCTTTCAAGGTCACTGAAATGGATTTTATAAGCTTTGCTGACTGACAAGTCAGTACAGCAAAACATTCCAGTGTCATGTCTTGAGCTGGCCAAAACGTGAACTATGTGACCCCAGGTGACCCTGTTTGCAATATCAAAGCAACTGGCCAAGTACTTCTTTGAGAAGAAATTTTCATTTTTCTTCAGAAAGTCAATTAGAAAATGCATACAAATGGAAAAATTATTGCATAATCATCATACCCTTTGTAAACTTGGCAGAACATCCATGTGCAAAACCAAAACATTAAATGTAGCGGTTTTTCAAAAGTCAAAATGCAAAAAGCGTACAGGACAGATGGATTGGTGGACGACAGACCCAAACATATTTTATCTGCTCTGCTACCTTACAAGTTAGCAGAGCTAAAACACACACAATGAAGGGTTATACAGCAAAGTCAGCCTTGTTTACCATGTTGTCCTTATTTTGTAGCCATAGCATTTAGGGAACTGAAGTGAAATGCAGTTCATTTTTACATGTACATTCAGAACAGCAGAGCTATGTCATCCGCATTAAAAGAAAAAAAGAAGAAAAATGGAATATTTGGCATAATTGCAAATTTTTTCTAAAAGGGTGGGGGAGGGGAGAACTTAATAAATAAAAAAGGGACAATGTGGTAATTCTGTTGCCATTCCCAGCCACACACATTTTTTGTTTGCTGTTATTTTCAGTTTAATGACACTGCTATACCCAAGCGACTGAAGCTGATTGGAAACTGCAGTGAGCCCACTGGAACAAGGATACGAATGAGATATTCCAGCATGGTGATGTCCCACAAATACTGGTAATGTGTGTCCATGGCATCATGGGTGCTTCGCTCCTGCAAAGCCTTGAAGGCCACTGTGTAATCGATCTCCTCTAGGAACTGACACAGCACTGCCACCTGGTGGACATCAACAAAGACCATGAAAACATTGTTTTTTCGTCACAGATATAAAATTCAGCAGACACATCAGCACCATGAGGGACTGTGACAGTCCTGTGCTCAGCTGACATAGGATACACAGGCTGACAGGGTTCTGTGACCTATGCAAGAATATCAAGGCCACTTTTGTTTGAGACTATCATCACTGTTTGCATTAACAGTCTTCACTCATACAGCTCAGGGAGTTATCATTTTTTAAATGAAAAGTGACAATATCCACTTTAATCTTAGTAATCAATAGGAATGTTTGCATGAGCTGAAAAGTACCTGAATTGAAAAATTTATTCAAAATTAGGGATCATAGGTATCATCACCTAGTAGCCTTGCAGTTTCAGAGAAGGAGATCTTTTAAGATTTTGTTAAAAATGAACAAAAAAATTCATAAAAAATTCCCAATTCACCAGACTGTGACATTGAATACACTTGGTAGAGATACCCAATGCAGGTCCCAACCAAGTTTGAAGTGCATCTGGCTAAGGATTTTGGAGAAGATGAAAATGTAATCGTGGACAGATCACATCAATGACCAATGCAGACCATCCCTAAAAAATTGTAGCATTACCTGGTAAACAAATTAGGGTCTAGAGGTCTTAAAAGTGTCCCTTGGCAATTGGTCAAGAGCTTGTCAGGAAGTTGCCTGCTAAACATCCGTTCTTGGCGGTCTACTACCCCCCAGGCGAACGTCTGCCTTTCTTTGGCAGCGTCACTGTCTGGAAGCAGGCAGCGCCTTCCTGGCATTGCAGCCAGCGAGTGGCCAGGTGTGGGGATGCGCGCAGTGGATTGTGGCATAGTGACTCTGTGAGCGCCATTTTGTTTCTAGGCTATTACACGGCCCAGTGGGTATTGACCACACGCCGCTCAATTAACTGTTTGGGTTCACCTGCTGGGAAGGTGCGAACAACGTAATGGGGGTAACGGGATTAACACCTCTGCTGTGCGATATCCAGCAGGGGTCACATTAAGGATTTTTCAGTGTGGGTCCGTTGGACCCATCTTTCTCCATTTTCAGGAAAAATAGTGGGTCCATGAACTGAATCTAGGGGTCCAGTCTGAAATTGTGCAAACTGGACTTCATTTGATGTAATTTGATTAATTGATTTTATTTGGTATAATTAACATATATCACAATGATAAATATATAAAACATGCATGTAACTTAAGCCTAGAAACGAACATAACATAGGGTCTGTATGCTCACGTAGGTAACTCATTATTATAAAATTTAAGATTGAATAAAAAGTTACCAATATGCCAACTTGATGTAAATGGGTCTTAAAGTTGTTGACCGTACCAAGGATGGATTCAATCTACCCAGGAACCTGCTATTACGACTAAGTCTGTATAGCACATCCCTGGTCTACCAAAAAATTGGTTGTGAATGGGGCTTAAGCCCTAGCACGCTGCCACTGTGCCAGTATCTGGTGTTGTACACCGTGTGCCACCGGACAGTTTTTTAACTCGATTGCACAACAAGCGGCATGCGTGATTGAACATGCCTGGGCTCTGTTATTTTTGCGATTGATTCCACGTCACGAAATTGTCAGAAATTATATGATTTATATTTCTGTGCACTTTCTATTTTAATATACCTGAAAAATTTGATACCGTAGGGGGTGTTAAGAGTCTGATCTTAATTGCGGTCAATTAATTCACCAAGCAACACGGCAGGCCCACAAGCCGTGCAACACACAAGCGAGTGTACACAGCCTGTCACGGGCATGCACCCAGGCATGGTTTTCCGCTACACATTTTTCCGGCCTTCGATCATAAATTTTTTAAATTCCTACAGATTTGTTCCATTCAAACATTTCAATGAAATCAAAACAACCAAATTTTGTTTCAAAAACACCAATAACCACGTGAACCAACGGAGACAGTGATGAACAACATCGTGTTACGCTGTTCGGCCGGCTAATGCAAAATTTCGCTTCGTCCACGTGTAACCTTGCGATGACTAATCTGCGTATTTTCCTTGCCGTCCGTAATGAATTTTCACTCCTGCCTTTATCTGGGTCTAGATTTTTTCGATGGAACTCTTCTTGGTGAAAATGTGATTTGAAAATTTAACATCTTAGTCTAATAATCTTTGCGTGATACGACTTGTACCTTCCCAACATTGCGGACATGAGACAAGCACATGGGGAACAACGAATTTGATTGGACAGTGAGCGGCACGTGATCAAATCCACCCAATGAGGAGCCTGGAAGTGCTCTCAGCATTTATAATGAGGTGAAGTGACGTCCATCCATTCCAATTCTGGCAAATTTTTTGGAGGGATACCCCACGAATATTTTTTCTTAGCAAATAAGAGAGCTTGTTACATAGAAAGACGAACATCAGAGGATTCCATCAGTATAATAAATAATCACAAGATTGATAATGGTCGATACAAAACACCGTGACCGCTTGGGGTAATTTTTGCAGTTGTATCTTTCAAAAATGCATCGCGTTTTTGTGCGTGCGTCTACAGAGACGCAGAATGACAATGTTTTATTAATTTCCAGGCGTCATTTCTTTATTTTTGCGTCTATGACGCAGGACGCACGCTTAATGTGACCCCTGATCCAGCTACTGTTCTGCCATGTACGGCAACTGTGTTACGCACTCAGCCCAGTTGTAATTACTAAATTAGCTGCCTACGAACAGCGTCAGTGTCACGGGAAAAAAGAAAAAAATGGATGAGAAAAAATTCCGGGAAGTTCTTGAGGATTGTTGGCAAGAGATGGGAGTAAATTATCAGGCGACCAAACACCAGGAGCAAGCATTATTTAATGTTATTGTTGAGAAGAAAGACACTTTTGTAATTTTACCAACAGGCAGTGGAAAAAGCCGAATATTCCAACTAATACCTGACCTGGTGAAACGGAAAACGCCTATTCCAGCCAAACCTGTAGTAATCTTAGTTTGCTTGTTCGTAAGTCTAATGAAATCTCATCAGCAAGAACTGAGCAAGTTAGGGGTGTCGTCTTGTATTCTGGGTGAAGGTGACGACGGGGAACATTTCCCGATCGCAATACACAGCACCCTGTTCCATTCTGACATCTTTTACTCCAGTAAGTCACAGATACACAAGCAGGTAAACCACGTTTGAGAAGGTGTCAATTGGATTACTCCCTTGGATCCTCGACCTCTTGGAGTTATTTTGACTGCTGTGTGGGAAGTGACGTGTTGCTCGCATCTGATTGGACGACGCACAGCTCATTAATAATGCAGTAGGCAACTTTCACGATAAGCGAAGTACAATTCATTGGCCCAGCGGCGCCTGACAACGTTATCGCCAGATCTGCTAATTGCCTCTTGAAATGGTATTGCGACACGGCCAGGCAGACTTTCGCTGGGGGCCAACATAGTGTATCGCCCCAAGAAAGTCTGCTAAGGAGGCAAGTCAGGAAGATTTTGGATCAATTAAAAAAAAAATGGAAAATACAAAAGGAAAAAAACTCCAAAATTCACTGGGGGTATATTCATTTCAATAAATTAGTATAGACTTACACGAGGTAGGTCCTTACTAGGTCTGAAATGGAGCTGGTACATAGTTCTAGAGAGAAGTTGAACATGTGAATTGTGCATGGAGAGATGTAGGAAAGACAAACGACAGATGACTGACCACCCTATAAACTCAGCTGCCAAACCAGTAAGCTAAATTGAAAAGTTCATTTGCTGCTCACCACTATTTGAGTTTTTTTTCTGTCAGATAAAGTATAACCAAGGGAAAAAGCAAAAATATTAAAAACTATCTGTTATAAATGAGTATACGATTTATGAAATGGAGCCACACTTCATAAAAGCACCATTTACCATCTAAAATAAACATCACTATAAAAACAGCATTACCAAACCTCACCTGAGTATGACACTGAAGGTATGAACAGCAACGAATCATGCGACGGAACACCTGAAGAGGAGCAATACACATATATTCAATGTTTTCTCCCTTAAATCTGCAAAAAAAGCTGTTGTCTGCTTCAGCCATTTTTCAATTTTAATGTTGATGAAAAGTTACTTGAATGAGAGTTGTAGAAAAGCCCTAGGTAAACAGGTTTCTTGTGGGAAGTGGTTATTCAATAAAGAATCAAGGACAAATCACATTTATTTGACTTTCTGCTTTGCATTTGACAGCTGAAACACTAAACTCAGTGAAGCCCTTATGGTGCAAAGGGCATGAACAAACTAATATACTTCCTTCCGTCTTGATTGACACTGCCAATAACTGATAAAAGATGCAAAAAGTAAAGTAATGCCAAGTAAATGTTGGTGGAGAATCATAAATCTTTACAGTGTGGCTACTTTGGTCCCTGGCATGGTCGGAAAATTGCAAGAGTGCAGGCCTTGTTTGTAGATGTGTTAAACAAACTGGAAAACAGGACTCTGCTTACAGCAAATCGTGTGTGTGTGTGTGTGTGTGTGTGTGTGTGTGTGTGTGTGAAAATTTTTCTTTTGATAGAAATAATGGATATGCCTATATTTATATATATCATAAACATATAAATTCTTGGAACAAAACCTCTTATCTACAACAGTTTTGCAGATATTTAACATTTAAATCTTATGCATTGACCTAATAAGCACGCCACAGTTCATTGGATGTGCGCACTGCACAAATTTATAAATTGAAGTTGGAACGGCGTACCAATCCCTAAGATTTCAAGATTTTCATCATTGTTTGTGTTTTGCCGAAAATAAACATGGTTCAAATCAAACAGTTTGCAGTCACTGTTCATTGATGCACCTTAGCACAAACATTTAAATTCAAATTGGAATGGCACATATAAGCTTATATGAACATGTAATATTGCTGATATAACATGTACAACTTTTTACATAGGCTCCTGTTTAGCAATGCAAGACCTGTAAATAAAAGGCCAATGTGTATCTCGTATCGCTTATAGAATAATCACACATGCCCTATTCTATTACGTGATATAAAATTATATCAACCTGAAGGAATTAATAAGTTATTTAATGTATGAAATTTTTATACATTGCAAACACAAGTAATAAATACAGGTTCAGAAGCTTGAGAATTTGTTATGACTCAGTACTGCAATTGGTTACCTCAAAACCCACAATAATCCCAGTTGTTACATTTTCTCCCACTGTTTTTGGCCATGTTGTACAGTCAAAAGTATTCACAAAAACTTTTTGGCTTTATAGTTTTTATAGCTAGGAAAGACCTACCTGGTCATCAAAGATGGGTCTGGGTACAGACTGAGCAAAGAACTGTGAGGACACTGCCCCGGCCTGTAGGTAGTATCGCATTGCCATGCCATACTGGGCATTTGCTATTGAGCGAAAGAGAAAAATATTTATCTGAACAAAGTAGTCTTTTCTCTTTTCTTTTGCAACATTTTCACTGACGAAGTGGTATTAACTTGTAACGATTCATCACATTAACAAGATATTTTTTTCTTACACAAGTTATATCTTGTTCCCTTCAGACATGTTCATTTTTGGCATTCTTGTCAGTCAACATTTACCTATCTTTATTTTTATCATGCATTGTATCTACTGTATATAAGGCACAGTTCATATCTGTCTTTTTTTTATGTACCAACATATTCATATTTATTGTCTGTAAATAGCCCTTATAATGGCTAATGTTATTTGTAAAACACCCGACGGAAAATAAAGTTTTATCTTATCTTATCTTATCTTATCAAAATGAAAATGTTTATCTCAACATATTATTTTCCTTTTAAACAAAGTTTTCCATTGTACATAAGTATTAACCTGCAATCAGTCAATTCACCAACAATGTTTGGGTTTTTTTTCTAGGTTTTTACACAGGCTGTATTTCTTCCCCTCAGACAGCAGTCATTTTTTCAGCATTTTCACAAGTACAAAAAGAACTGGAGTAGTGTGAACAACCCATTCTCAGCTGACCTTGACATTCAACCCTTAATAAAGTCCATCAGTCTACAGGACACTGAAAGTCGTCCTACACAATTTTGAAGCAATTAGCCAAGTGGTATCAAGGGAAGATGAATATATATATATATATATATATAAAACTCTTCTCTCAGTTATTCTAATTTCATTTGTTTCCCAAGAAATAGTATCAATGTAAAGTTGACATAAAGTTGGGTTTGATGTGGCCTCTGAATCAGGAAAAATTTTCTTGCAAGAATTCTCTTACGGATGGACCGTCAGACAAGCTGAAATAGTGTATCCCCAAACTTTGTTGGGGGGGGGGGGGAGGGGTATAAAAGTGTAGGACATGTTGCATTTTTTTGGAGACATATGGGCATATATGAATTCTGTGTATGACAATAAAATTTGATTTAATCTTTAAAGTTATTGCTACATTTATATAGAAAAAAAAAACATTTACATGTATATAGATGCTGACATTTGACACGTTCGCCACAAACCTTGATGTTCATTTAACAATTAGATTACAAGGTTGAAATTATAGTCTGATTTACAATCTTCTGATCAAGTCCCTTCCCAAAGTATTCAACTTTTACACTCTTCCATCAATGAATTTCATTCTATGAACTTTGATGGGTAGTTTTTACCCCAAAATTGCTTTAGTGTCTCCTCTGTTCCTAACACCAGAATGCCAAATCTTCATAACCACAATGCAAATGAAATTCATTTCCATAGACTGCCAATATATGTACAGACACCAACATCTTAAATCAGTAATATTAGAGGTCACAATTAGCACTCTTATTCGTATTTAGCTAAACACATGATCAAATAGATAAAAAAATTTATGGGCAACAAATATATTCCTATTGCATTTTATGTGATAGAGTTACTTTGAATCATGTGGTTATTTTTGTAACAAAAGTTACAAAGTGTGCATTAGTAATTTAGCCACACACATAGATTTAGAATTTTAGTGTTTCTACATACAGCACTTCTATATCTATCAAAAGTTGCAAATGACAATGGAAAGCAATGAGACTTCACAACTTCAGCCCTACTGCTGGAAGCGCCCTCTGTGGGATGGGTACAAGAACTGTCTAATTCTTGCTCCTCATCCAATCAGATTCCATTAACATCATACATGTATTACGTAACTATCATGCACTATTGAGACAAAGCGAGTGAACTGCAAAGAGCAGAGCATGCTTACCCAGGTAGATGTCAGCACGTGTTCGCAGCCATGAAGGCTGGTCTGGAATCGTCTCCAATGCGTGGTCCATCAACATGACCACTGTGTCAGACACTCCACTGACACTGATGGTGCTGACACTGACAAGAAGAACGAGAAGAGCTCTTCACTTAATGGTCAAGCTTTGATTCTGGTGACTATTCTGAATGTTGAGGGGGAAGTCTTATTTTACAGTGGTACCTGTTGTATACAACAATTGCAGCAAAGAGCCACATTATTGCAGTTTTGTGGTCGCTAGGCTTGGAAAGTTTCTTTGTAAATTTACCTGCAGTGACAGGTCACCTGCTGTACATGGCCACTGTTTCTTAGCTAAAGGGGTGGCAACACACAGCAGGTACCACTGTATATCTATATGAATGAAATGGACAAAATATCTCCACTCAAACTCTGAATATCAATAGTATACCAATTATTCCAGATATATGTACTCGATACGTTTGTTAAGAACCCAGATTCATTATTTACAAAATTGAATGGGAAACTAGTTTTAGGGCATTCAGAAGGGTACCAGGTGAGCTTATAGAAGTCTATAGAATCACAATCAGCACAGGATAAAGTGGCATATTTGATGTGGTAACAGCAGTTACAAGCTATACATGGCATGGTATGACTATTAACCCTTTCCCCCTTGAACTATGACTGAGTCAACAGCTTTCCTGGGCATGGGTTGGGCACTAAAGGCCCAACCAATGCCAAGGAAAGCTGCTGACCTGGAGCATGTTATCTTGATAGGTCTTATCTACAATTCTCAGTCACACTATTTTCAATATTGTTAAAATTAAAATGAAAAAATTGAAGCAGACGACATTTGACCACCAGCTGGTTTTGCCCAGTTTACGGGAGAAAGGGTTAAATCAGCCCTGCATGCCACTGTCGTCACTCAGGTGGCCAGAGTTGGTAATTGGATTTCAGCAGGTTCACATTATTGTATACACAAGGTACACTTACCTACTGAGTGCTGTTGGCCACAGTGTTATGTAATCACTAGATATCTCACAGGTAATGTCGTCCTACAACATCAAATTGACACCAACATCCATTAAATTATCCCCATAGTTACACCTATATTTTTATGTGGAATTCTCATTGGTTCAAGCGTATAGGCACACAAAGGACTACTGTAGACCTTTTGGGTTGCAAATGACACAATCCTCTTCGATTCACAGCCGGGGAAGCCAGTGGAAGGAGTTCCTACCACTCTGATGGTGCACGGTGATTTTCTCTGAGTTTGCTTTCATCCACCAAACAAGTAGGCAGGATACGCCATCATCTGTGCCATGGAGAGTGATTAATATAGGCTTGGCCTGTTTCACAATCCATGTGAAAGATATGGGTCTATACTTTCAATACAATCCTTTTTTCCTTCATTTTGATTAAATGTCAGTGTAATTACTGAGATAAAAAACATTTAGTTGGAGCATTATGGCAGAGGACACAGGAACTCATATGCCCATCACAGATTCTTCTGAAAATTAGAAATATTATGGTCAGAATGACTGTAAGATCCTCCTTGGCCAGGGTAAAAGTATGATGAATGGTGACCTTCAAAATAGGCCAAGGTCGCTGAATGTTGAACTCAGCCAGGCTTCCTATGAGATGCTTCTACACTATGTTTCATGATAGTAGCTCAGTATGTCGTAAAAGTTATAGTGTGCACAAGGCTAAAAATATGACCCCTGGTGACCTTCAAATAGGTCAAGGTTGCTGCATGTCAAACTTGATCAGCTAACCTTCCAATGAGGTGCTGTTGCAGTACAAGTTTCATGACAGCAGCTCAATTTGGTCAGAAGTTATTCAGTTCACAAGTGTAAAATAATGATGACCCTGGTGACCTTGAAAATATGTCAAGGTTGCTGCATGTGAAACCCAGCAAAGCACTGAATAAGATGCTTCTACAGGGCAAATTTCATGATAATAGCTCAATTTTTTCCCCAAATTATTGCATCTGCAAGGGTGATGGACAGGAGGGCAGCTGGATGCACGCACACACAGACACAACAAAGGCTTAGGGAGTACATAAGTGACCTTGACCTTGTACCCAATCTCACCCATACTATTTGAGCTCGCACCTTTAAATTGAACATAAAAGTAGCTCTCTGTGATGGCCACTGTAACACAATACATGTACTTTGGTGAATTTGACTGAAGGGTCCGCCATGTAATTATGCTGCCATATGATCAAATAAGGTCATGGTGACACCAAAATCTGATCAGTTCATCTTGCCAGGTAAGATAAGTACATTGCCAAATTTGAGCAAAATACATGGAGGCATTCTGTAGATATCACAGTAATGAGAATGTGCACATCTAGACAGACGGATATCGGGACGGACTACCCGAAAACATAAAGGGTCCCCCCATAGGCCGGACCTTTAAAATAAAGCAATGGAGCATGACCAATTGAATAAACTTGGAAAAGTCCCTCAGGTACCTTCTCACCAAGTTTGAAGTGAATCTGGCTTACAGTTTTTGAGAAATTAAAAAACGTTCCTCGTGGTTAATCGATGGGTGGATGATGGAAGGACCAACAGACGGATGGATGTAACAGATGGGTGACAGACCAACTTCCATCACATAACCTCAACTGACTGACATGGCAGCTGATGTTTAAAATCAATGAAATGTGACCAGTTGAACAAACCTTGTAGAGACCTACCCAAGCTAGATCCCCATCAAGCCAAAGACGTTTTGGCCGACATTTTCACAGAAGCCAAACACTTAAATGTGTAGGAATGATGGATGGACTACATAGGAGGCAGGGGATAATAAAATAATCACAAAGACAACAAATAGGATATATTTGAGGATGTCAAGGAACAAAAAAATCTAACGTTAACGTGATGCTGTGTGACTGAGTAACTTTCAAAATACATGTACTTGATCATTACGAAGCAGATTTTACCTTGAAGATGTGTTCCGGATGTTGTCGTACTTACCTTGAGGATGTTGTACAGCTTGGTTACACATGAAATAATTGTTGTCAGAGCTATCGGTTCCTGCAAGAATGAAATAAAATGAAATTTCGTAACTGACCCTGAACTTTTTCAAAACTAAGTATTGTTTCTTTTCACAATACACACCAAGGTGGAAAACCACGGACGCATGGTTTTACCTTCATAATGTGGAACCAGCCTACCATGTTGTCAAAATAGACGAAAGGTACAGGGTCAGAGTTTTTAATTTGAGATACCAGCACTTCCATGTAATTGAGATTACAAGATGGATCAAATACTCAATTCAAATAGCATCTCTTCAGTGTCTTTCCAACATTTTTAATGCAAGCATATATTCAATGTATATTTAACATGGGATGTTCACAAATTCAATAATATTCACTGTATTTTATTTTACTGAGGGCACAAAACCAAGAAAATAGAAACAATGAAATGGTATTTTGATATACATTCAATAGTAGATGTATATATATATATATATTTTTAAAATAGTGTAATTATAACATCTATTAACTGCCTCAAACACACACACACACACACACACACACAAAATGAAAATAAACACATACATATGTAAATGCATTTTCCAAACACAAAAATAAACAAGGGAATCATAATGATCCTGTGATATGTTGACTTGAACCTGTTGCTTCTGCAAGTGCAGATTTGCCTCTATACATGTGCTGTTTTTTGTGCTCATCAGTAGCTGGACCAAATTTTGATATATTTAAAAAAAAAAGGCAATATGTCTGTTTGACCTGTCAGGGTCACTGAAAGTTGAATTAAGAATACCAAAATATAAAACCACTAGCTGTTCTGGCGAAATCACTATTAGTTCCACAAAATCAAGGTTGCAACTGAATACACTTGTGTTGAGCTTTAGCTGAGTATATATGGTATTTAGAATTACTTCTAAGATGGATGACTGAGCCTCCTAAAAGCTTACTCTCACTAGCAAGTCAGCTGAGCTAAAATGGCAGCACCACCTGGTGAACAAAGTAAGAACTAGGAGTCCCTAGGAGTGTTCCTATGTGAGTGGTTTCGGAGAAAAAGATTTTTTTAAGAAAAAAAAACCCCAGAAAGATCCAAAAATCACTGGAGTATGACCATTTGAACACAATCGGTAGAGACCCACCCAAGGTGCATTGCCGCCAAGTTTGAAATGAATCTGGCTGATGGTTTTGGAGAAGAAGTCAAAAATGTGAATTCTGACTGGACCAGGGATGAAGAGTGATGGCCTAAGCTCTGCTGGCTGATAAGCCAGCTGAGCTAATAAAATGGTGAGGCCGAGTGCCACCTGTTGCATATACAGTAGTAAGACTAAGAACAATTTTTTTTTCTTAAGATTTTCATCATCTCCTTTGCAAACTTGGTAGAGGACCACCTGGGGTACATTCATGTGCAAAATTCAAAAATTCCATGTAACAGTTTTTAAGAAGTCAAAAATGTGAAAAGTTTAAAAGAGAAGCAAATGGACAGATGATGAACGATGGATGCAAACGGCTGTTGACAAAACTTGGTTGAGACTCACCCAAGGCAGATACTCACAAAACTTTAGGAGGATATGGTTAATAGTTTTGGATGAGACGAAAATGTGAATTGTAGACAGACAGACTGATGGATGTACGGGCAATGGACCATCCTATAACCTCAGCTGACAAACAAGTCAGCTGAGGTAAAATTAGCATAAAAGGAAGATTGTTGTTACCTTAATTTTACGAACAAAAGAAATGAAGTCAGCCTGGGAGAGTATGCCCATGCCAGCGTTCCTGTGGACCAGGCTGGTTACGCCAGAGCCAGACCTCTTGTGCTGTGTGTTGGTCATCAGCATATGAACCACTGAGAAATACAGGTACAAATGACTAGGGAGGGTTCAACATTATCATTGGTTTTAAATTAGTACTTATGGTACTAACGTTCATGACCCCCCCCTCCCCACAGCTTGGTACTTCAAAATGATGATCTTCTAAGAAATACCAAAATATCACAAAATTGGGTTTTCAAATGATCATTTTCCATTATCTGTAGAAGTGTATAGGTCCATTTACCCCCCTCTCTCTCTGTCTACTGAAAACACTAACACAAAAATGATTAAAATGTTGAACCATCCCTTAGACAGGCTGCTCTTATAAATGAAGTGACCGATTTAAATATAATCAGAGACGCTGAATTGCTCTTGAGAGTGAAGGGGCTTATCATGTCTGATCATGTATGTGCAATGACACATACACCGACAAACAAACAGTCAGTTTATGAATTTGTGGGGTTTGGATAATAATCCAATTATCACAATTTTTTCCTAATGAGATTTCAGTGTCCTGAAAGACCTCACCCATATATAACAACACCTGATGTCCATCTATAGAACTCCATACACTTTATATTCATTCCTGTCACTGACTACATCTTATTTATAAAAGGAGAAATTTCCAGCAATGCCATCTTTACTCTCCTTTCCACCAGTCATATGCTTACAGTAAACAAAATGTGTGTGACTTTGAAAACTCAGTATCATTCTGCATTCATGCATTTTTTTGGTGCAAAGGCATGAAGACAATGCCTTTCACCCATTATCCTGAAGATACTTCAGAGGTAGGTAGGTAGGTAGGTAGGTAGGTAGGTAGGTAGGTAGGTAGGTAGGTAGGTAGGTAGGTAGGTAAGTAGGGAGGGAGGGAGGGAGGGAGGAAGAGAGAGAGAAAGAGAGAAAAAGAAAGAAAGAAAGAAAGAAAGAAAGAAAGAAAGAAAGAAAGAAAGAAAGAAAGAAAGAAAGAAAGAAAGAAAGAAAGAAAGAAAGAAAGAAAGAAAGAATGAATTTTTGGAAAAATTATGTCTGTCTGAGCACACAGGCATAATAAATAAAATACAATACCTAAAATTAATAAAATAAAATAAATAAATGAAAATACAAGTACAATTGGAAATAGAAAATACACATCATTTGCCATACCTGATTCCCATAATTCCCTGGCAGGCTTCCTGGAGTTTTTGACACTTGGCAGCTCTTTACAGGTGTCTGACAACAGACGACTCAACTGAAACAGTAAAGTTATACATGATACACCAGTCATGCTACAGCTGCAACTCCAGCAGGGGAGTAAGACTTGCACAGCAAGTAAAAAAACAGTAACTTCGGCCTAGTAATTTTGGTACTTTCATTAACTCTGTTTCTGAGGAATCTGAACATATAATTCCCATAATAATTGTTGCCCAGGTCATGAGCAATCAGAGGAACTGATATCTCACTTCATCCTGGCTCTACAAGTCACTTAACTCTGTATGCAAAAAGTTAAAGCAAAATCTGTTCACGGTATTTTTAAAATATCATGACAACAGACATTAAGCATACAAAAGTAAGCATAGCCTACACACACAATGCATTCTGGAATGGGGGGTGGGGGTGTGGGGGGGGGGGGGGCAGGGGGGAGTGGACAGAGAAGGAAGGCATAAAAATGTCTCTTTCCTCAAGCTATCTATGGAACTCAGTTTTGACCAAATGCCTCTGTTATGTAATGTCTAGCATCTGTTTCTATCACCAGGATCGCTTTCATGGTACTTTGTGATAAGCAGGACACATTCTGGATAGGTCCTTCTTACAGCTTGTGACAGGAACCCACAAATACTGACAGATATGCAGGATTTATTTACGAGTTTGTTTGCTTTTTTTTGGGGGGGGGGGTGTCTAGGTTGTCCCATGCTTTCGAAATGCCTGCAAACAACTGCAAGATTCCTGCCTGCAATACAGACACCAGGAAATTGTACACACTAACGAAATACCCCAGAGATGCAAGGGCTGACACCTTATGCCTGCCCCCCGGGTCATGACCTGAGAAAAGCTGGTTAAAGACACTATAATGAGATATCAGCCAGATTATACTGAATAGATGTCTTCCAGACCACAGCAGTCACCAAACAGAGCACTCTGAAAAGCTGATGCTAGCTTATCAGTAAAAAGGTCACAGTGACCCAGAAATCTAATCAGCTCATCTTTGTCTCACGAGATTCTTTTCTGGCAAATTTAAGCAAAATAGGTCCTGTGATTGTTCAGATATTATGGTAACAAACATTGAATGGATGGATAGATGCATGGATGGAGATAGACAACTGAATCATACTACACTCTCCTCACCCCCCACCCCACCCCAATGGGAAAGCATAAAGGTAGCAATGAGTATAATGTCCTTGGGCATACACAAGCTCGGTAACCCTATTCCCCAAGCTTCACCAAGCACATTTTCCAGTAAAACTATGCAGACAAAACCTTTCAGGGATCTTTTGAAAATTATATAATGAATCTGCAGACACTTTTGTCTTGAGCATGACCCAGATTAGTGAGTTTGCTTACCCCAATATATCCATCCTTGCTGTCTGTCAGACTGGCCAGGTAGCTCCAGTCTTTGATGGTCACCAGGAACGCTACACAATCACCCAACATTTCATGCCCTGGATGTATATCTGAAGAAGACGAACATGTTTGTGTCGCATGGCACTGGTACAGCGAAGCACATTGAAAACGTAAGTTGTCATGAAAGTGCTAAATATTCAATAGACCCTTTTAGGACCCCAGAGGGCAGCACTTGAGAGTGATCATTTGCATTGTTTTACTTATTTGCAAATCAAAGATTCCTTTGAAGTTTTGAATTGGCAAACACTTACAGTCAAATTTATGCAAATGAACACCATTAACTGCTGCCATCTAGAGTCCTAAACTCTTCAATTTAGAATGTTCCAGGAAAATGATCTGTTATAATTTTGGAGACCTATACCGCATCTGCTTGACAATTTGCAACACATCGCCAGTTCAATTGGACCATTCGTAACTGGACTCTTTCTGCAAGTCCAGACTGAATCCAGTGATCCCTCCTTTGAAAAACCATACCAGCCAGAGGCCACCTCCCTTTTACGACAACATACATTAGCACACTCCATCTTAAATGTTAGACATCTCAGAAGAAAAAATATTGTTTGGAGTCTTCAACACAGATAGACACATAAACAATTACAGAAGTGTGACAACAGACTGCAGATGGTCTGTCTGGCATTAAGAGTGTTGGGTGTCTCACTCTGTTGTCAAACATGGGTCACGTCAGCCACCACTCTAAAAAATTACTTACTCTAAATATGAATCATGAAGAATAAGGAACTTTTTTTCCCAGCAATTTTGCCTTAATCCTAGATTTTGCTAACAATTTTTTAGAAGTACAGATCAGTTCCTGTGAAAGAATCATATTTATGTCAGACTTTTTACAATTAAAATATCTGGTATAAAAACTCAAAGTCTTGTCACTTTTTGTGAACTTTTTTAAGGCCAATCTGTGCTGTGAGGGGTTTCTATTGGACATGATGTAGCATTACCTAGTGCAAGTGTTGTCAACTTGTCAAGCAGAGCAAGGTGGGACATACTTAATATGCTACCATTTCACACCATTGTTAGTGAATGGACCATACACCTTCAAAGCCACCAACTGTTTTAGCTGCTAACAAGAGGAATATTACACAGAAAATCCTTGTTTATAATGATAAAATACTGGGCTCTATTTCTAGTTTGACTGGATAAGCCCTAAGCATTACCCATACTTACCATGAAGAACTTTATATATTATCCCCACTTAGACTAATAAGTATCATCATTGTACCTTTGCAAACAGAGGACCCAGTGGAGATGAGGGTCTATGACACAATAAACATACATACATATACAATGTATACATACACACACTGCCTGTCCGACCATTTTACACTTACTGGGTCATGCTTCCAGTGACACCTGGCAGACAGGGCTATACTACCAGCTTAGATGAACACTATTCTCATTCAAAATATTTTCTACACATTAAATTTCAGTAAAAAAAATTGAAGTGGCCAGCGTTTGATGTCTGGATGCTTTTACGCACTTTGAGTCATCAATCTGCTACATATTATCTACCTTGTTCTAGTTTGGATGAGGTGATACAAGTCTTGGCCTTTTTACTGATATCCTGGACTGTAGTGTCTGTGGAAAATGTGCCGTTTTGTCTGTACTGAAGCAGGTCTGCCAACAACACCTCCCAGCGAATCAGCTTGGACAGCTTGTACGATACGTCCTTGATAGTCGAGTCAGCTGATGTCAGTAACTCCCTGGCCTTCTCAAATAACTGAAGAGTCAAGCATATGAAACATTATTTCCCATGTGCTGAAGCGAAATATTTGCCAATGGGAAATGTAGATACTTGCTATCCCAGGACATGTTGGTTGTATAGAAGTGGGTTCATTCCATGTGATTTGAAGCACTTTGTCAGCAGTTTAATGGTAGTTTGGTCCTCTCAGTGATAGTGACATCACATCATTCCTAGAGGCCTCTGATAAGAAGCAATACATTGTACAAGTTGCTGCTATCGGGTCACAGGTTCATGATTTTATCTCCAAGCTAAAGTGGGATCTTTACCACCACAGATTTGACCAATTTGAGGGACATCACAAGGCCCAAGCAAGGCAGCCCCAGAGTCATGTTGTTGCAACCAAGATTCTACTATGGTTGACTTGCATGTACCTTCACAACATAATTCAAAGCATCAGTTGACACGTGCAAGGTATACACTTCAGGCTACCATGGTAACCTTGCTTAGGTCAAGGAGCATACAGCACTGCACGCTCCTTGCTTAGACAAATTTAAGACAGTAATATATCTTATGCTCGCGACACAGCGCATGCGCCAAATTTTTTGACGCGCAGTGCATTGTGGACTTATTTGTGGTATACGAGCCGTTATGGCGATACCTGTGTCAACTATGAAATTACACATGTAGCCATGAGAAGTTTAACTTGTTATTTGGCTGTGTGCTTTTCAACTTATTCCTGCGGCAAACAACGTAAATTTTATCCATTGCCAACAAATAAAAACTGGGAAAACAATGGATAAGAAGAATTCCTGTCCTGGAAAGGACTGAAAATTGTGTAAATTCGTGCCCATGACCTCGTCATACAACGTTTGCCGTGTAACTTTGAATGATGACATTTGCACATTGCGATCAGTCTATACAGTTAAGTTTAATATATCCATTCCAACTGGATAACCCTGTCATTTGAATCATATTCCTTTAGGGACCAAATCGTATTGTGTGTTTGCAACCAACGTGTAAACACAGACTAGATAGATAGATAGATAGATAGATAGATAGATAGATAGATAGATAGATAGATAGATAGATAGATAGATAGATAGATAGATAGATAGATAGATAGATAGATAGATAGATAGATAGATAGATAGATAGATAGATAGATAGGTTAGTAGTTGAACGACTGAAAGAACGAAAGAAAGAAAGTAAAAATAAAGAAAGAAAAAAGAAAGAAAGAAAGATTACGCTCCCTAAAATAACAAATTTTCCTTCCTTTATTACTGATTTTTCAAAGATAATTACAGGGTGATAGATAGATAGATAGATAGATAGATAGATAGATAGATAGATAGATAGATAGATAGATAGATAGATAGATAGATAGATAGATAGATAGATAGATAGATAGATAGATAGATAGGTTAGTAGTTGAATGAGCGAAAGAACGAAAGAAAGAAAGTAAAAGTAAAGAAAGAAAAAAGAAAGAAAGAAAGAAAGAAAGAAAGAAAGAAAGAAAGAAAGAAAGAAAGAAAGAAAGAAAAAGAAAGAAAGAAAGAAAGAAAGAAAGAAAGATTACGCTCCCTAAAATAACAATTTTTCCTTCCTTTATATATATAAATTACTGATTTTTCAAAGATAAATACAGGTTGTTTTTCGAGCAAAGTTGTTTCAAAACTAAGGTATTCTTCTACAAACTTTGATTTCGGAATAATCCGGGTCAGATATGAAAATAGGAAATGTTCAACTTTCATTACGCAATGTCATACATGAAAACAGGGACGTGTTCATCTGTAGCAGAAATTAATCAGATTAAGGTGGCACAAACAAAGCTAGGCACTTAGAGGAGTGCTGTCTTCAACCTGCTCTCCTGTCTTGGTTTTTATTTTTAGACCCATAAAACTATACAAATTCTTGTTGCTTGGGATCTTCACATTATATATCTGCCAAGAAAAAATTATAAAATCACTTTTTTGGGCGAAAAATGGACATTTTACAAAAGGGTTCGATTTGGAGATTTTTCTCGGGATTCTCGAAAAATATAGTACTTAAAAACTCGAAAATTTGCAAAATGAAACTTTGTAGTCATGTCCAGGTTCGGTTCCTTCACTTTTTCCATAAACGCAATAGATAAATTGTAATCGATTATTAATTATGATGCTGGTGAAAATGAACACTTCTTCATGTTGAGGGGGCATGAAACTGCCTTAAAAAAAACATATTCCAAAACGCAAAAAAACAGTCCTGGGCATGTCTACGAAGTTTCATTTTGCAAATTTTTGAGGTATTAAGTACTATATTTTTCGAGAATCCCGAGAAAAATCTCCAAATCAGACTATTTTGTAAAATGTCCATTTTTTGCCCCCAAAAATGATTTTAAAAATTTTTCTTGGTGTATATATAATCTAGAGATCCTAAGCAACAAGAATATATATAGTTTTACAGGTCTAAAAATAAAAACCAAACGAGGAGAGCCAGTTGAAGACAGCACTCCTCTAAGTGCCTAGCTTTGTTTGTGTCACCTTAATAAGCTGAGATTTTGCTCTTCCACCTTTGTCATAGTCAGCTCGACAACCCATGTTATTAGTCATCTAGAAGTAATGTTGGACAATCCTGTATAGATACATATGTTTAAACCTATGAGGTGAGTTTTCTTAATCATAACCGAAAAAATATTCATTTTAACGTTTAAAGCTACATATATTTTTACCATGCGTTCCTCAACTAACAACCCGTGTGTTGTTTCTTGGCGTGTTGTTTTCACAAGTAGTTTTTTTAAAGCAACCAGTACTTGTGCTAATCTCGTAAACTCTTTCATAGCTTAAGCACCGGGTGATTAATTTTATACAAACATCGTTAACACAAAGAAAGGCCAAGTACTTAACACGTACTAATGGTTTCAGAAAGCACACTTTGAAGACTTTGGAGCCAAATTCCATATCGCTCACACGTTGTTTTCCCATTTTAAGTCGGTATTTTTAGGGTAATTGCGTGAAATAAAAATAATTACTGAAATAATACACATGTACATTGCAAAGATGTGCAACACGCTTAAATGTACAAAGTTGCATCGATATCCGCACAAGGGATGGGCTCGTATAGGCGTTGCCTGCTCCCCACTCGTACATGTATTTTGAGAAATAAAATACGTTTAAACCAAGAGAAACACACACACACACACACAAACAAACAAAAATATAGAGTGTTTGCAGGAGCAAAATGTGTCTTGCACGTACGCTTGTTTGTTTGTATATGTCTTTCAAACCTTTTGATTACCAAAGGGATGTCTTAACGCAAGTGTACGTTCTTGATTTGAAGAAAAACTGTTGAAATTTGTGCAAGTTGTCGTTAGTATTATTGTGCCTTTTGTTTGACAGTAAGCGCACCAAAAATGACATTTGGTTATGTTCGATGTGTCCACGAGTTTGCGGTTTCCCCTCATTGAAAGATCATTGAAACCCGCACTCAACCAGATGGATGCGGTCTCTCTGTTGCATTTTTATGTTCATTTTGTCCGGGGATTATTTCTCACTGAAAGGCAGACCTCCGCGTCAAAGAAAATCACACTTCTTAAAGTACGATCGAAACGCAACAGTTAACTCGGAAAAAGGAGAAAAAGAAGGGAAAAATAAAAAAAACTACCCACAAGCGAAAGAAAAAGATGAGAAAGTAGGGATGCAAGCAAACAAAAAACACCACAGTGAATTGATGATATTTGCTCAAGCCTCAAGGACATCCTTAACTTTAACTTATTTTTCCCCCTTAAAGACTTAAATTTTCCACATTGTTTTTGGAGACAAGATAGTTTCTATACTACACCTTCAGAGACCAAATATATGTTACATTTGTCAGACCATATTAGTGAAAAAAAACTCGCTAAACAACGAGTGAAACTTATCACGGCGAGCTATCTAATATCAATGCAGCCCTCACACTGATCTCAGCAGCGTACTACAATTAATCCCAGAATGCAATTTCCCAACATGGCGCTAATTTATTCAAAATGGCGACCGTGCATAAGATCTATTGGAGGAGCCAATATGCTTCCCAGAAAAGCATGCTGGGTAAATCAAGTCATGCATGGTTTTCATAGGATGGGACTATGTGAGCCAGACCTGGAAAAAGAAGCCCTACAGGTATGTGATCCTCTTTTCAAACATTGCCCCCCTTGAATTAAGACCCAGGTCAACAGCTTTCCTTGGCATGGGTTGAGCACTAAGTGCCCAACTCATGTCAAGCAAAGCTGTTCACCTGGGCCATGTTATCTTGATAGGTCTCATCTGCAATTCTCAGTCAAATTGCTTTATATTACTGTTGAAATCAGCTGAAAACAATGAAGCAGATGACACTCGACCAACAGCAGTTTTGGCCAGTTTAAAGACTACTGTTATGAGAGACAGCATATTTTGATTGACCACATTTCCAGACACTTTGCTTGGAAGATTTCATCTGACATGTAAGTTTACCTCTAATTAACTCTTTAAATGCCAACTGCGACTAAAGTCAAACAAGTTAAGACAAACTGCTCTCATTTATACAATACTACAATGGGTGCTAGATTCATATTCTTTGTGAAAAGAGTTTTCTTTCAAGTGCCAGCATGCCTATAGTTCTAGAGAACATAATAGTCTGGGTCAACAGCTTTCCTCGACACGCTTTCGGCATTCTGCACCCAAAGTTTGTCAAGCAAAGCTGTTGACTCAGTTCACTTGGCACTGAAAAACTTAAGGACCATCTGTTTTGAGAGACCACTAATCAGGTCATCCCTGTGAGTGGTCGTTCAAGACAGTGATCACTGTCTCAGTCCCAATGTGGCATGACAAATGACTTAGCCAGGGATAAAACACACCTACCTTCAGCTGCATGCAAATCCTGGCCTTGGCTATACAGACGTGCGTAAAAACTTGGTCTGCATTCTGCCTTAGGCTCTCCACACACTGATAAATCTCACGTGGAATCCGCCACTGCATCAAGTCAAAAAAAAATATATGGAATTAAAATGTGGTCTGAAATCATGCACAATACAATACAATGTGTGTTTACATGCCTGACATCCAAATTTTGCTTTTAGAAAGGTATCAGTCAATATGGCATCTGATCAGTCATTACCTCTGCACAGTTCGAGTGCTGGACATTTAAAGGCCCATAAAAACATGTGAAAGTCAAGGACTTGGTTGAAACTGTAATACAGTGTTATAAAATTGCAATGGAATCGTCTTTCTGGTAAGACACTCCAAAAACTAAGAAAAAAAAAAAGATATAAGGACATGAGTGGTTTTATCATGCAAATGATATGATATATAAGATATAAACAGAAATTGGCTTGTAAAAATATGGCTGTAACAGGAAAGACTTTCATTATTGAGAGCATGTAATCATGACTGTGTTGAACATCAAAATTATTCGGCATCTTCATTCATCATCTAAGGCTGTCTCTGCACTCATTTTGCCTTCCGTCCATCATATCAGAAGTATTGAATGCTTTCTGTCAAGCTGTAACTTTTTTCTTCCACCAATTATAAATTTTTGACATATCTCAAGGCCACTTACACTGTCAGAAAGAAACATGATTTGTTGGCGATGCAAGGGGCCCAGAAGTTCCGTCACCAGACTGCGGATTTCATTTGGGTCATAGGTCAACAACAACCGTCGCTCAGTTTCTCCAAGCTGAAGGATCTGATTGTCTGTTTAACGGTAACAAAAGTAAAAAAATGAGAACTATGGAAGTCCTGTGCTCAGCTGACCTTTGATACATACACTGACATGGTAATGTGACCTACAGAGGTCACCTGACCTTTCTTTAAGACCATAATCAATGTTTCCAATATCAAAGTCTTCACTCACACCTCTTGAGTCATCATTCATTTATAAGTGAAAAGTGACAGGATCCACTACTATGAAGATATAAGCCAAAATGTCAGTTCCACCTTTCATGGTCACTGAAGGTCAAAATTAACAACTCCAAAAGAAACCTGATAAGATACTTTCCCATCAGTGTTTAATAGTAACCACAGGCCTAGGAATCACCTTTGCCAAGATTTAACCCATATGTCAGTTTGTCTTTTCAATCAGTTAAATCTGTAAGATCCAGGCTTTAACCTTGAAAAAAATATGGGTCCAGACCTAAGCAAAATCAAGCGTTGGTACCCCTGAATAACTTTTTTTTGTGATTGAAAAAATTCATCTAATTATTAAATTATGAACTGCATAAAATTTTGGTACTGGTGCATAAAATACAATGATATATTTTATTAGTACCATACCCTTGGTGCCACTTAACATTTCATATACTACACCTGTCTGCTACATGCACATACACAAGCCTAGTCTGTCTGAGATTCCACATTTCATTCTGTGTCTGACATGAACAAACTAGTTTTCATTGCCACTACCCAGCATGCATGAACATATTGGGCAGAGGCCTTGAATCATGACAACAGAAATACATTTCCACACACATCATACACCAAAATAATTAAAATGTTACAGGGCCTGGTTTGCCGCAAGTCCTGGGAGGAATAAGGGCCAGAGAATCTCACCTGGCACAGCGGAGGCAACTTAACTGCTTACATAGCATGTTTTACTCAGCCACAACTAACCCTGAAATAGATTAATGTTGCTAACTTATTGGACAAATGCATGGCATCATGACAAGCCGCTGCATTAAAAAACAAAAGGGGGCTGTTGAATTTATGATGCGCAACCGCACAGTTTGAAACTTTTTTTCCATATAATTAGGTTAGCAAAATATTAAATGACATCTGAATCAAGGAATGGCTCTTGCAGTTGTAGTTTACTGCAAATTTTATTATATTGGGCAATCCTACTATGCTTTTTTCATTTCTAGGGAAAACTGTGAATGCTATAAAGAGAATAATGCTTAGCTCGTTGGGCGTCATGCCAAGACGCAGAGGTCTTGGCAATGGTGGTTGAGAGGTAACATTATGTAACTAATAGATCTGGTAGAGACCCACCAAAGGTACTCCCCCTGGCAACATTAAATCATTCAGTTTGTGGAATAAAAATCAGTTGAAAACAAACCAGTATCTGAAGTAGGTAGCGATGGCTGAATAGTCTCATACCCAGCTCTCTCTGTTTGTTGACAACACAGCTCAGATGTCTCAGCTGCAGACAGATTGTTTGCAATCTCGCTTTTCTGCACTCTGAGGGCAAAGTTCATGGCAGGAGGCAACATCAGGTAAACATATCTGTCAGCAGACAAACACAATGTACATATTAAACTGTCACGCAATATATTCACATAGGCAGTTATTGTTCTACAATTTATGTACAATGTATTCTGCTTAATAAACATACAGTCTGCTATAAAAAATTTTATTTACGAAACTGAAAAAAAAAATGTAGATCCTAAGTTAAGTAATAGATTGTACCCCTTACTTGAAACCTATGGGATATTTTGGGGGTTCTTTCTGGGGGAAAAATGGTGGTGTGTGTGCCTATTCGGGAGTGTGCTTATTAAGATGAATATGGTAATGTTTCAAAATTGAAAATTGGAACTAACCGTAGCATTTGTTAATATACATGTATTGTACAGTTTTGAGAAAAATAATTTCTGATAGTCCTTTTCAAAACAAAGGTTCTGCAGTGATGGAAAACTGGAAATAAATATCACTGAATGTATATGAATTAATAGAAATGGTCTGCAGTTTTGGATAACCTGTGACTTTCTACCATGTAATGATACCAAGTTCTTTAAACTATATCCCTGGCGTGTCGGGTTTTGTTTGAACAAGACAAACTGAAATTATTTGGAAGTGTCCAAAATTACAGAATGCATTCAAGCTCAGTGTCATCGCGTGCAAACTTGAGCACACAAACTCGAGTCTTGGTGGGCATAGAATGTTCTATGTTGATAGAATGTTGTATGTTGATAGCAGAGGTTCCACTCCTGACACATACAGGGTTTTTGACAGGTAATATTGACCTGTACCTTGACAAAAACTCCAGCCAGTAAGACAGAATACACCATATGTACTTCTAAACTTATCGCCCATAGTGGACTTTAAGACCCCAGATGGCAGCACTGCAGGGCATTCACCTGCATAAAATTTTCTTCTTACAAGATAAAAGTTTCAACAGGAGTTATTGTTATGCAAATGAGCAAGTCATGTGCAAATTTTGTTGTGAAAACCTGGCTGCTGGGGTGTTGAAAAGAGTCTGTTACCTTAGAAGCGCTTTGATTCCTGCTTTTTGGGAATAAGAGGCACTCTCCATAGCTGTATGAGATACCTGCAATCAAACAATCAACAGTGACTGAAGGAAATGTTCGCATGCAAAAATTAACTTCATGGCCATGTTTATATAAAAAAAAAAAAAAAAAAAAAATAGTAATCATAATACCCTGTCCTCTGCTGACCTTGATACTCTCATCCACTTTGGTGTTTGTGTGCAAACCCACTGCAGACAAGGGGCTTTATATCAGAAATGTTTGAATCTTTACCCTCCCATCCCCCCCCTCCCCTCCCCCCCCTCCCCCCCCCCAAAAAAAAACGTGAAAAAAAGATTGTAGGAGTTTGGTACTCAGCTGACTTTGGATGCTCAAACGTTTGGGGGTCCCATGGCCTTCTTAATAATATCAGAGCCACCTTTGTTTAAGACCATCATCACTGTTTGCAATAACAGTATTGAATCATACAGTTCAGGAGTAATCATTTTTTAAATTAAAAGTGACAGGACCCACTGTCACCAAGATACATGTATAAGCATATATGTCACTTTGATCTTTCAAGGTCACTGAAGTTCAAAATTAACATCAAAAGACACACCATGTAATAAGATATAAGCCAGCATATCAGTCTATAAGCCAACAGGTCAGTTTGACCTTTCAAGGTCACTAATGGTCAAAATTAACAAAACCAAATGAAACCATACAGGTACTTTCCTATTAGTGCATGATAGTAACAGTTGGCCAAGGATAAATCATTTCCAAAAGACAAGCCAGTATGTCAGATCTGCTGCTATCCCATTGTAACAATGTGAACAGGCACATACATGTACTGTGTATACCCTTATCGATTTTTCATTATTTTGATAATTAGTTAAAAATGAACACAAAAATTTGTTAAAAATAAAAAAAAAGAATTACAGCATACCTGGTGAGCAAATTCCAGTCTAGGGGTCACCAGAAGTGTACCTATTTAAAAGCAATTGGTCCTGGGGTTTTGGAGATGAAGATTTTTTAAGATTGTACCAAAAAATAAATGAAAAAAATTTAAACATCACTGGAGTATGACTATTTGAACAAACTTGATAAAGACCCACCCAAGGCACATACCCACCATGTTTAACGTGAATGTGGTTGATGAAATTAGAGAAGTCAAAAATCAGAATTAACATTGCAATCCCCATTGACTTACATAGTAATCAATTGGACTGTGCCCATTAACCTACAAGTAACTGAACTGAAAAAATTATTAAAAATCAGGGATCCAAGAGTATGACCACCTAGTGATCAACTTTGTTTGATCCTTCCACTGGCTATATTTCCACAAATTTCACCACAATCTGCATGATAGCTTTGGAGACATTGAAAATAGCTTTAATTCAGAAAAATTGTCAGTGACTGCTATACCTGAAGTAAAAAGTCCAGCTCCTTGTTTCCCTTGGTGCTCAAAATCTGAACTAGCTGTGGATTGGTACACTTGTGTTCTTGTGCCTGCCTCACAGCATTACAGATGACCACTTGAGTGTGTAGCCCTTCTGTCCTGTTTGTAGGTCAGAATTGAGTACCATTAAGGACAAGACATAGATCAATTTCCCGTCTTTGTAGGAAACCACTCAATACTGGAATGATACGACATGTTCAGCTTTCCTCAACCAGCAAATAGCCATTCTTGTACATTGTATTCCTCATTGTGACATTTTCCAAAATATCATTGGAGAATGTGGGGTGGTACATTTAGAAAGATTTTACTATTTCTTTTTGGGTGGGGGTGGGGGTGTAATAATTGTCTCATTTATTTTTATGCTGTTAGCTTTCAAACGCTGAATAATTAGGGTGGCAAAATTCATACAAGTGATATCGATATTGTTTTGAACTGTCCTCTTTTAATTACAAGCAGACACACATATAAAATATTTCAACACCTTTTCACTCAGGCAGGTAAAAAGTTTCATTCTGCTAACACAGACACACATACAATGGTGCAATACACAATTAGCTACCGACAATTGTAGATGTGGACACAACCACAGTCTCAAAATCATGATTTACTTAGTGCTGGTTCCACTGCCATCTTTTGAGCACACTTAAAACTACATTCCCCGGGATACACTTGTGCAGCCGAGATTATGAGCTATGAACCTGCATACATGCTGAAAGACTTACGTTTCTTTCCCCACTGAAGCCAGGACCTGTTCCTCTAGGGCAGTTAGATAATGAATGCTGACTTCTCTCTTCTGATTGTCCTCCACCAGCAACTCAACCAGATTCTGTTACATATATAGAAGACATGCCTTGAACTGTCACTTTTGTTTGTCTTCAAATGCACACATGTATTCAATACATGTAGATCAATAAAACTAATCTATTTTTCTGGTAAAAATTAGAACATTTTGCAATATCTATGTACATTTGGGACCAAGAATAGTTGGTTACAAGCTAACAGGGAAAGTCCTATTTCCAATATCAACCATGTTTCCGGTCTCATGTCTGTATCTACAGTACTCCCTCTTTATAACGCTGGTGTTGGGATCCACGGGTAGACCATTATAGCAAAACCGCCTTATAACAGAGGGACTTTTAACATTGAAGTACATTGTAATGGTAAAAACAGTTCAGTGGGAGCCATGGTACCCATCGTGCTGTATCAGAAACCCCCTTGCAAAGAAGGGTGTTATAAAGAGGGAGCACTGTACACCTTTGAAGATTTAAACCTATAAACTAGACAGAAAGTGGATGGATTTCAAATAAACTCCCTTTGCAGAAGTGAACTTTAATTATCTTCCTGCAATGCAGTATTTTTTTCTTTATTGTGATATGTTACAGGGTGATGGTCTGTTGAATGGTGTAAGTATGATCTAACTGAGTAAAATCTGACAGTATTTCTTAGTTTCTTGTACAGATTTTTATGATATTTTGTGCATTTCGTTTCAAAGCACTGTTATAAATCATTGGACAATGTACATCTTTCCATGCAAACATTTTTGTATTATCTATCAAAAACAAAAAACAAAAAACAAAACAACAAAAAACACAAAACAAAACCAAAATAAAAAAAAAAACACAAAACAAAACAAACAAAAAAAAACAAAAAAAAACCAAAAAAAACCCAGTGTAAATATCCATAAACATTCTACTTACTTCAAAGTTATTGTTTTTGGAAATTTCAAATCTGGAAGCCAGTTTCAGCACCTGTGATTCTTTGGCTTGTGGCGCCACCTGGAGGTTTTGGCAGGCAGCACAGTAGCCTTCCAGTCTTGCTTTGTCTATCTTGCAGTAAAGTAGATCTTTGTTCTGAAACCAACACAAATAAAATGAAGTCAGTGATGGTATTGGGTGCTTTAGGTTTATCTATTCAGCTGAAACCTTCATCTGAAAATGAGCCTGCAGGAATATTTAAATTCATGTAGTTGTCAGGATTCCGAAAAATCTGCAGGCAACACTGGTGGCGGTGAGGGTAATTTTACAACTTGGAGCTACTTGTAACTTAAACCCTTTTCCACAAAGTAAGAAAATATGATTTTGGACATAGGAGTGAATCGCCCTGTCAGAACTTCTCTATGATGTAAGACTCAGCATTACTCAGTGAGAGATGAGTGCAACATCTTACCTGGGCCACAATCTGCTGAGCTGTGGTAAAGCGAAGAAAAGCTCGGTAGTATTGTTCTCGATAAAACAAGTAACATCCAATATCATAGGACAGCTGTAAGAAGAGAAGGTACAATTATTGAACAGCTTCTAATATTAAACACAGAGAAAATTCCTGGAGATTTAACACTATTTTTTATACACATTCAAGTGTGCTCCCAGAATGCAATCTAGGAATATGGATGAGGGAATCACTTATAACTTTTTGTCATCATAATTATATTTCAGGTTACATAAACACAAAGAAGTTTCATAAAATGCCAGTGGGAATGAAATAAATGCCCAACAGCTTTTCTAAAGCACGAAATACACAGTATCACATCAATTTTTCTCGTCAAATTTTGATTAAACAAGACCTATGAAAAAGGATTTATAGTGTATCTAAGACAGAGTCTAGTACTGGCTTAATGTGTCAACTAAAGCTATAACTGTCGAGTTAAACTATCATGAATGTCTTCACAAACGTCTCCCAAGCAATCAAGTTAGGGGACGAAGGTATTTGGAAATATATTTCTAGCTTTACAGTTATCATCAGAACACAAAAACATTTATGTTGAACACTAAAAACAATTTGGGGACAAATTTTTGGCATTTGATGACATATACAGGCAAGGCGTTACATGTATAACTCTGTTGCTTGGCATGCAGTCCATTGTGGATGTCTTTGGCAACTTGACCCAAGGCCTAGCGAACATGGAGTAGTTCTTGCAATGGCAAATTATCGACTTACTCTCACATCAGCACAAATAGTAAACTGCCAAACAGCTGAAGTTCATGAAATGCCACAATATGCATATCAAATAACATTAACTTAAACACTGGGTGACCATTCTTGAGACCTTACATCTGTTTGCCAATAGCTTTGGTGATACGGTTTCTGAAGCAAGGGCATTGAACTGTTGCCTTGTCATTGAAGTATGAGGCAATTTGTTTATGGCAACAGAGCAAGGTATAGAGGGTTGGGAGTTAGTTACAAAGAGAGAGAGAGAAGTCGGCAGTGACTGGAGGTAGAGGAGAGTGAGACCACCAGAGACACACCAAGTGAGTGGAAAGCTAACACAATGAAAACAGCCTCTATGGTGTTCAAGGTCCCCACAGACAAGACAAACCAGACCATCTGTGTTAAGTCCTGTAGTACAACCTACAAGGGCTAATAAATGATCAACTTAAAAACATATCTTTCTTCTTGGACTTGTGGAATCATTGGTTGGGTGGAGAATTCCTTGCATGAAGCGTTTCCCCCTGAAGGACGCTGTACTAAAAGACTGATGATTCACTCAGTAGTTGTTGACTGAGTGAGTAAAGGCTGTCTGGTATTTAACCACACACCTGGCCAATAAATTCATCTGAGGACACAGTGACTCCTTTATCCCAGCTGTGGGTCACTTCCTTGTTCTCGTTCATGACGCCAAAGCTATGGATGGTGGGCATGATCACATCGCGGCACTCTTCAAAACTTCTCTCCAAAGCGTTTGCGGCATCCACCACCTGGTCCTTCACCTGTGCAGAGACAAGTCGACAACAAATGAGTCATCACAATGTAATCAAATTCCTACCTGCCACATGGCACGTTACCCTTTCCTGCTTACAATAAGGCTAAGTCATCCCTACCTGCCACATGGCATGTAACCCTTTCCTGCTTACAATAAGACTAAGTCATCCCTACCTGCCACATGGCATGTAACCCTTTCCTGCTTACAATAAGACTAAGTCATCCCTACCTGCCACATGGCATGTAACCCTTTCCTGCTTACCATAAGACCAAGTCATCCCTACCTGCCACATGGCACGTAACCCTTTCCTGCTTACCATAAGACTCGGGCAACAACTTTCCTGGTGCAGGTTCAACCCAGACCAAAGGAGTGATATCACTGAAGGTCTTCTCGACAATTTGTGACAAATGTTTCCTAGTTACGAGAAATTTCAGTTAAAAAATAGAGACAGTATCCAAGCCCTTCCTGGTAATTTGAGTGGCAAAGGATTAACCCTTTCTAGCTCAAATTGCCCAGATAAAAATTGGGGTGACATCTGTCTTAATGTTTTTTACTTACATTTCTGGGTACCATAAAACTTTTTTGCCAAGATTTGTGTGTTAGACCATTCAAGATGGCACACACTGGGTCAACAGCGGGGGTTGGGTGCATTGAACCCACTCCGCACCAAGGAAAGCTATTGACTCGGCCATACTCCGAACAGGAAAGAGTTAATAGCAAATGATTACAGCAGTGAGGCATTTAACATCATCAATAGCCGCCTTGGACCAAATGCCAGTGACGACTGACGGGCTTAGGTGCCACGAAGAATACGCTGAGCATATCCACAGATCAGTATTACGTTTACTTAAAACAATAACATCACAATACAATGTTATTGTATGAAACCAAACCCATGTTTTATGTGGGAGTGGGTACACCAGTCCAGTGACTTGTCACTTCGACTGCTACACTACACACGCATGAAATCACGGGGATGCACAAGATTGAACTATGATGTCATGTTGTCTGAACTAATGAGAGAAACTCAAACCCTTTCCCGATTGTACTAAGACAGCTTTCTTTGGGACAGACTGGGGAAGTTGCGAACCCATGGCAGGTTATTCTGACAGGACTCATCTACAATTCTCAAATTCTTTTTTATTTTCACCAGGATTAATAAACAAGCGACCCCTGGGCCTAATGCTCATGGTTCTAGTACTCTGCTGACATGATGTCCCTCAGACAACAACAACAACAACAACAAATAATAATAATTTCCTGGAATGCAATCCCTCTGTGACATTAACAAAGTAGTTCAACAGTCATTCACATTGTGCAATATTAAATTTCCACATAATACATATTTGTAGTACATTTAGTATCATTAGCCTTAATCTTTCTTAATACTAATATATTGAATTTAATGCCATTAATGACTTTGAAAAATAGGTCAAGGTCACCCAACATTTCACACAAAGTTCACTGTTGACCGAATGCATGTTTTGTGTAAATTTTGTTTGTAATTAACTGAAATAAAACTACATGGACATCAACCCACATACTGAAATTAGCTCATTGGAACCCTTTTTTTACTTTTTCTGGGTCATGACGTACGACCACCATGACATTGACCTAACGTCAACTACATGTAGCAATGTTACCCCTGGCAATAAAGCAGCGGGGCACCGTGATCCTGTCTGCCACTGAAGAGTATCACTCGATACAAAACCGGTCGGGCTTCCTCTCCGAGTTCTGGTTCTCTGTCACTGGTCTTGCCAGGTTACAAATTTTTTTACTTTAGTACTTTTTCTGTATGTATAGATTAATATGAACTTTTTTTGACAAGTTAAAATGTATAATTTGGCCTATTGTGTATGCTCCTTTTTGATCACATTACACCTCATTAACTTTGAAGTTTTTAAAGAACTCTTCAAGCAAAAGAAAATATCATTTCACAGTTTTATTATGAAATGTTCTCATTGTTGCCTGTTGCCATTGGACATAAAGACGCACATTTTGTATTTCTTTTTTCCTTCCAGTAGTATTGGATAACTGAAATTTTTAGTATGATTTTATTTGAATATCATCCCTTATTCTTAAAACATTTAATTTAATGTGTTTTCCACACATTCAAGCCCATATCTTTCATAATACTGCAGGTGGCACCACCAAAAGTTTGATGTTTTTTTGTTTTTTTTTAGCTTTTCACCTTGTCAACATGATTCGTGATGATTTATAGAAAATTGTTAAAAAAAGCGAATGCTCATTGTATACATTCTACTACAAGTAGTATATGTGTATTACATATACAAGGGATTACTTACCAATCTACACACAGTTTCATTTGCATTCTGAATCCCTATGGTTGGGTCCATAAGCCCAGGCCTGCAACAAATATTACAACTTACTTAAGACTGGGAAAGTAAAAACCCTCACATTAACCCACTCAAGACTCGGTCAATAGGTTTCCAAGACACAAACTTGAGGAAAGCTGTTGGTCAATGATTCTTAATGACAAAAAAGTATCAAATGCCATTTATGATATCTGATGCTTGCTGCTACATTTCAATGGGAAAAAGTTGCATGCCAATACATCTGCCTCAGGTCTTTCAGGATTGACCTTCTCTACATGTACTTATTTTTCATGTGCATCAATTTCCGCAAGTTTTGCATTTCAGGAATTTTTTTAAAAAGTTTAAATTTTACCATTTTGGGATATACATGTAGTTTCTATTATATACCTATGTTACAGAAGTATTTCATTGTGTTTTTTTTTTTTTCATGATTTTGTTCAATCATCAAAACAAGTGAAAACTAGAGTGAAGTGTCATCGAGCGATGACATGATAATATACTCTCACCCCTGAGATCACTTATATATGAGCCTACCTGAAGAGTGTCTCCCCAAGGCATTTGGCATGGTTTGAAAATGGGGAGGACATATAAACCATGAGTTCAGCTCTGAACATAATCCTAATTTGTAAATTTATTATCATTTTTTTTAAATGCATTAAAAATCAGAAAATGATAGCAGCACCATGGCAGTGCAATATGCACTAACACACATCATGTCAGTAAAGTCTACCAAATTTCAAAGTACAATGAAACAGTGAATTACAGGGTGTTTACACTATAACTCTCTTTTTCAGCTGTAAGATCTACTCATACACATGTGTCTTTCTTCTGCCAATGATTGGATGAAAACCAGTTGCACAACTAAAAGAACCTGATTTTCCAATGTATAATCAAATGTCTCCCCATGTACACCTTAAAAGTATGCATGTGTCGCAATATATAAAATATAACACAGAAATTAAAGTCAGCATTATGGGCATGATGATGTAAATGTAAAATTTAATAAATTGTTTGGCAATGTGCAGATTGTTCACATGGATCAGTGACCTTACAATTAGCTCATGATCCCTGTACCATACCAGTAATGTCCACACTTATTTATAACTCATATTTATAAATACAAACAGTGCCACATCTTCTGTGTAGTTCTCAACCCAAAAATATATTACAAGCTAATCTCTCTATGCTCCACAGCCGATATGTGATACCTACCAAGGCACATGACCCATTTCGAGATCACTCGCAAGAAATTCCCACCTTTGTCCTTCCAACATAGATAATCATACCAAGTATCATTATGTTTTACCAAATCAATCTACAGAAATCATATGGAAATGAAATTGGCTCCACCATCTGAAGTGCCACCTTATTCAGCATGCACAGTATCATGTACCAAACATGCGAACAAGGGATGACCTACAATACCAAATGTGAAGTTTACATATGACAAAGTGCTGTCCTTTGTACATTTACATGCATTACAGGGACAGATCTGGACTTATGAAATCTGTAGCCAAATTTGGAAGTATAGGCGCAATTGAGAAAGATTCTGTTGTGACCCTTTAATGATTCATTTTAAAATATTTTAGCCATTTGCACATTTCTCTTAGCCAAATTGAAGAAACATTAGCATTTGGCTAATGGTCAGAGTGGTCCCTGCATTTTAAATTTTATTTCCCTGTAAACATGTGGCATGCATATCAGAATAAAATGCTCACACTTGTACGTTATAAACCCGCTGTGGCTTGGATGGGAAGCTTCCTTTGATAGCTGACCTAATGCACCTGAAAGAAGCAAGCATACCACCGAGATTAAAAAAATATATATTTTCTAACTTCAGGGATTTGTTTTATTTATTCACTTTTCTTGCCAATAATACTATAATTACACCTGAAATAAGTACAAAAGTAGCAAAATAGATAATGACACAAGACATCCCTGTAGGGTACTCACTAAATGTTTTAACTATTATGTTCAGCTGGCACAGACTACAGAAACCAAATTACATGTACTAAATTTACATAATTGGCACCTGTGTGGGAAGGAAACCCTGAAAACAAAGACTTCAAATTCAAAATGCAATAAATTCAGTCAGTTAGGAACAGAAAAAGAGAAGATACAGATAAAACAGAAAATGAATATGTTTGGAACCAGCGAGACTCGAACTTGCAACCTTTGGCACCAGTCGCCTAGCTGAAATGGGAAACGCACAGATCCACTTGACCATATCCCCATTCTTGAATTTATTAAACAACAGGATCATAACAATCCTGTGTTCTGCAGACTAGAATCTGCTGCTCCTGCAAGTGCAGAATTTATTGCTCTATAAATTGACTGTTTTGAGAAATTTGAGTAAAATCCCTTTAGGCTTTTTGAAGATAAAGCAGTAAGATACGTTGGTGTGGCTGTATCGATGTTCAGAGTATGGACCAGTCAGAGACAGTTGGCAGTCACGACATGAAAACATAAAGCTCCCCCCCCCCTCCTTCAAACCTTGGATTGCATTAAGAACTACATATACAACCCCTACAGGTCAGAAGATGCAATATTATAGCATCTCTGTTATATACCTTGCACTGAGGTATTGCTTACTGACACATGGTCCCAAACATTGATGTCCCATAACTTTGTCAAAGAATTAACATGTTTCATCATTTTTGCACACTTGCAATATATTCAGTCAGGTTATAAGCTGATAAAATTTCAAACAATTCCATTTGACTGTTCTGGAAATAAGTTCAAATAAGCATGGCAAATATAAGAACCTGGTGACCCCAAGTGACCCTGTGTGAATATCAAACCAATCGGTCAATTAGTTCTTGAGAATAAATTTGGTTTTGTATTAAAAATAATCAGAATAAATGGAAGTATTATTACATCATTATCTCCTTTACAAACTTTGAAGAGGAGCATCTGGGAACATCCATGTACAAATTCAAACAATCCATGTAACAGTCTTTGAGAAGTTGAAAATGTAAAATGTTCCTTAAAGACAGACTGGCAGACAGACAACAAGAGCTAAAGAATGACTGACATGGACGAGAGCTTCTCTGCAGCCAGTTTTCGCTGGCTTATGGTGGGGGGGGGGGGGTAGCGTTATGAAGAATCAGTGTTGTCGATGACACGTACCAAGAGACAGCCCTAAGCAAAAATTTCATGCCATGACACGGCCCCATCAGACACGTACCATCTGTTATACAGCTGTGTTGCAAACCAGGCCTGGTCCTGCAACAGGTTGCTTTCTGCCACTTCTGTTGCCATGGTGACCTTCAACAGCTCTGTCAGCACTCCATACACCATAGCCAGTGGCAGGCTGGCAATAGAAAGAAACAAAGGTGAGTGTGAGGGTTCATCATAAAGACTGTTCATATGCCATTTTCTGCTGAGTACTCACCAGTCACATAGAACCAATACCAGTTTCTTTCTTTCCAGAAGGGACTTTCAAGTTTCAGGCACATTCTACCTGTGGCAAGGGATCACTTTTCATGGGTCCAATGAACAGGTTCCACTGTCATTAAATATTAGAATATATATTACATATTTACAAAAATCGGAAAACCTCTGTGATAATAGACTGGTGGATGCATGCAACAATTCATCCATAAAGATCTTATGTTTGCAAGTACTCTGACCTTGACTTTGAGAATCTCAAAAATTACAACTCTGGGGTAATATTCTCAAAACTTTTCTTTTGCTGTCAGTGTTACAGCAGCAAGTGATTTCTTTGGCTTTCATTTTTGCAGGTATATGTCTGCTGTGACTGGAAACATTACTTCAATATCCTATGGTTTCACTTCAGGTCTTTGCAACCAACTGAACTACTGTAGGTCTGGAAATGTTTGCATTACTTTAATTTTGTGCAAACTTCATTTTCCAAAAAATTGGAAAATTTTCACACACGTTGGTTTCATGTATCGATGGTGAGCACAAAATTAAACTGCACTGAAAGTGGAAGGCCACCTTCCTGCACTTCTCTTGCCACTTAGTCATAGGGTTGTCATGCTCCATCCAAAAAGTAATGAATCTGCACGTTATTATCAAAACAGAGTTTTGTATCTTTCTCCCACCTAAGATATCTGACAATCTGATTACCGGAGCACTTGATCCACGGGACCACTTATGCAGTTGCACGTACACATATTCATTTTTCTCAGGGAAGTCCAGTCTGCTAACTGGGTAGTGTATTGTTTCTTGACAATGCTGGCACAATGCCTGGACTTTGAGGCAGCCAAAATTACACAAAGCTAACACACGTCAACAAAATCAGTTGCAGTGGTGGCCTGACCAGTGTGTTCTCTTTCCATTTTTTTGAGAAATGTTTTATGTGTTTTAATTTGCTGCACTGAATAGCCACATGAAAAAGCATAAAATAAAGTCATAGAAAGACTGAGCAAGCATCTGGGGACATTAATATCATCTGTTGAGTTGCAGACACTGCTTGCAGGCCCGACTGGTTTCATTCTGCACCGGACTCATGTGAGGCTTGACAGTAATGGTTTATTGCATTACCATACCTGTACTCTAATGTGTCACCAGTCTTAGTAACATGTATTAAGTAAGTAGGAAACCTAACTGCAATGTTGAAGATGGCACTTCATCTCATTTGAACTAACTAACTAAACTAAAGTGTCGGTTCTGTCGTATGGATGCATGTGCGAATCTCGTGCTGTTTCAGTGAACATTGGTTACTACGCGAGTATGGAACTATCCTGCACTTCTGTCCTTATACTAATGTCCCAATGGTGAATTTTGGTCTGCAACAAGGGATGAATGAAAAATATTGTAGGCACACGTAGCTCCTCATACCAATTCTTAGACTGTCATCTATGTTCGTAGTTGTTCTCTGCCTCACATGAAATATTTCAAAATGTTTAAAATCTGCCTACGAGAGAACTTTAGTCGAAGTTAATTGCAGTTATATCATATATGGTGACACCCATGTTGTACATGGTCATACCAATTTGTACAGGATCCTTGGTCCAGGTTATGGGAGAATAACCAAATGCTAAAATATTGCAGCTTGTGGAGGCTATATCGTGGATTTCAGATTCGCCCCTTGTCGTGGGCCAAATTCGCCAGTGGGCCACAGGCATTTGAAGCGTTTGGTGTGTGGTCCACAGTTGTCATCGTGGGACATCTTTGGAGGATGCAATTGGCACCATGGTGCAGGTTTCACATCTGTTTGTTTTAGCAGTGATAACAATGCATTGCAGAAAGTTCTTAACATAGGGACAGGCTGACTGGTGACTTGTCTACCACTCTGCAACTTTCCAAATCTTGTCCATAAAAAGTAAACTTATTGTTCTTGAGATGTCAGTGAAAGTGCACCATATAGATCCTCTAGTTCAAAGCTAATTGGCTCATAATGGTGTTTTATCACAACATGTATGTGTTATATGCTCTTTAACCCTGTGGGTCCTAAAATCAATGCATCTCCAAGCAACTAAGAATGCAGTGCTGTATTGGTCAACTGCTTCTTTGTCATCTTCTATTATAATATGCTGCTAGTCCAAAGCTTTCCTGGACGCACGAGCCTAGTACATTGATAGTGCACCACGGAAAGCTAATTGCTCAGTCCACTGACTGTTAACATGGTTAAGCATTCAGCCTACAGGTGCTTAACATGGTTAAGACCCTCAGTCTACTGAGGATTAACATGGTACAGACACTTAGCCTAGAGACGGTTAACACGGTTGACGCTTAAAGTGCAAATCATGGCTACAGTTGTTTTCTCATTACCGTTAATCATATAATGGCTAAAAGATTCAAATTCCTCTGGAAGATACCTCTCATTCAAGTACCAGCAAGCCTAGTCTAAAGCAAAAAGTAGTCTTAGTCAACAGCTTTCCTTGGGACATTTTGTACGCATTACATGCAAAGTGTCCCAAGAAAAACTATTGACTCAGTCCTAAATCAGCGCTTTAAGGGTTCAGACACTGAGTCTACAGAGATTTAACATGGTTAAGACTTCACCTGTACATCAAACTTTAAAGATTCTCTGGATATCTCTGAAAGAAAAATTTCAACACTGGGCTGACAAAGAATGATGCTCTCTTTACAAAATCACAAGCCAGGTGGAGATGAAGTTCCTAGAGCCTCCAAGTCTCCCACTTTTTGAAATTTTTTACAAAACCTGCTGCTCTCCCGCTTTTTATAAAACGTCTCCCACTTTTTGTAAAATAAAAAAAGTAGTATTATTCCATTGGTGACTGTAAAGTTGTACTGTTTTGCTGTGTTGTTATACTATATACATGTACATGCAGAATGTCTCTGATGGTGCTTAAAATGGTTCAAAATGCAAGAAATGAAGGTGCAGATTTCATTTTTTTTCCCCATGGGGGATCATGCTCCCACACCCCCCTCAGTATGTTTCGCACCTTCAGCGCTCACTCTCCCACTTTTCAGTATCTGCTGGAGGGAGATCTCCCACTTTTAACATAGGCTAGCTTCAAGGCTCTGAGTTACATGTAGTACCTTTGTTCCAACAGGTCCAAGTCCCATTTTAGAAATGCTGCAACCTTCAGCGCCAATAAACGAAGAGCTCGTACTTTCTTATTTTCCCCAGGGTCACTGCTGGGCACTCCTGCACCAAGTCAAGACAACAGAAAACATACATCAGCAACTGATCTCCAATGAATTGAGGTAGAGATAATATGGAAAATGCATGAACCGCAACAACTAACTAGCACTATGACAAAACTATACCATATATATTTTAGTATCACCAACAAGCTTCTAACAGTGCAGGAATCACAAACATTTTCAGCATAAATTCAGTGGTACTGTTACTTATTTTGGGAGGAGATGGGGTATTATAAATCTGCATAATCAACTGTTTTATGGTAATAAATGAGCAGCATGCACCAATAAAAACTTGTGTAGTTATATGAAAAACACCTCGACCTGGAACAAATGTCAAATTTATATGTAACAACCCATGTAAAACTCATACATTGTATCACAAAAATATTTTGTAAATTGGATGTACTCAATCATTGGAAATTACAAAAAAACAAAAACAAAACAAAAAAAGACAAACAAACAAACTTACGTAAAATGTGGAACAAATGTGTTATGCGACATGATTTGTTTACTCAGAAGCAAGGTACGTGTACAGTGGTACCTCTTTTGAGAGACCACCCCTACAGCGGGTCAAAATGCGGTCTCTCAAAACAGGTGGTCTTTCATTAGAGGTACAACAACATGGAATAGATAGCGCAGTGTTCTGAGAGAGCGGTCTTAAAAAGATATGCGGTCTCTCATTAGAGGGGTCTCTCAAGAGAGGTACCACTGTACTTACAAGTTCATTTTATCATCAGATATCAAACGTTTCCCATCTTTGTAAGCTTTATGTTGCCTCATTAGCCAACAAGAAGTTTAAACATGACATAACAGAATAATTTGGCTTGAAAGTGATGGGGGAAGGAGGTACAAAGAAGAACAAGAGGACTGCGACTCTCTGTGCTCAGCTGACCTTGCACGCACAAATACAGTGGTCCTGTGACTTTTGGAATTCGGTCAAAGTGACTTTTCTTGAAGACTGTCAAGTATAATATCAAAGTACTGACACAACAAGGGTAATGGTAATATGCGGAACGGAACCGCCCGGAACCACTCGTTCCGGCAGTTCCGGCATATTATACGCCGGAACGGGCCCCCGCTTGTCCCTTGCACTTTATTGGAGCGCATTTCGCCCTCCAAGACCTACCTCACACTTTTGTCTTTCTTGTCTGATAATGTAGAGTACAAGAAATAATATAATAAAAGACATATACAATGTAAATGCACATCACTCAATCGCCGGAACGGGAGGTCGGCCATATTAGCAAATCCGTTGGGCACTGGGCAGCCAGGGGTTCAGCATACAAGAAATTAAAAAAGTAGTTCGTATTCACAAAATGGTTGGGCTATATGTGTCTGTTTATCCCTCCATTATATTTAACAACAATAACTTACAAACAAGAGGGCTGTGTGAACAGCCCATGCTCAGCTGATCTTGACATTCATCACACTTGCAGATCTATGAACTTGGGAAAGGATCAAGGTCACCCATGTTCTGAGTAAGTCTGACCATTATAAAAGAACACTAACATGTGCAACATCAAGGTTCAAGTAGTTCTCAAGCTATAATGAAGAGTAAAATTCATGTGTGTTGAACTGTGACCCCAGAAATGAGGTCAAAGTCATTCATGTACTGTCTGAGCATGACCTTCATACAAAAACATTAACATGTGCAATATCACAGTACTAACTCAAAACAGATCTCAAGTTATCAAGTAAACAGTAAATTTTGTCTCAGTTGTCCTGTGAATTAGCACTAGAATACCCATTGACTTCCATAGTAATCAATAGGAAAGCTGCGTTGATCGATAAGAACCCGAGTTGAAAATACTTAAAAATCAGGAATCTAAAGCAGTGCCACCTAGTAAACAACTTTGTTTGACCCTTCCACAAGAACATATCCATCACATTTCACTTTAATCTGAGTGACAGTTCTGAGAACAAGTGAAAAATAACAAAACCATATAAAAAATTCATAAAAAAAAATTAGAAAAAATTGCAGTGCCACCTGGTGAACAAATTGGGAACTATGTGTCCCTGGGAGTGTCTATGAACGATATCAAAACAACTGGGTGAGCAGTTTCACAGGTGAAGAGTTTTTAAGGTTTGCCCCCAAAAAACGAAAAAAAATCATAAAAATTCCAAAAATCAATAGAGCGTGACCATTTGAACAAACTTGGTAGAGATCCACCCGAGGCACATCCCCACCTAGTTTGAAGTAAAGCTGGCCAAAATTATTTAAGTTATAACCATTACAAGAAATTCCCATGTGAAAACTTTTGTAAAGATTTTTGAAAAAAAAAATCATAAAAAAACCAAAATTCATTGGAACATGACCATTGGAACAAACTTGGTAGACACCCACCCAAGGTACATCCCCACCAAGTTTGAAGTTAATCTGGATGACCGTTTTGGAGAAGAAGTCGCAAATGTGAATTAGCATTAGAATACTCATTGACTTCCATAGTAATCAATAGGAAAGCTGCATTAACCGATAAGTACCCGAATGGAAAAATCGTTAAAAATCAGGAATCTGCAGCATTCCCACATAGTGAACAACTCTGTTTGACCCTTCTACGAGGAACATATCCACCACGTTTCAGCTTAATCTGAGTAACGGTTCTGGAGAAGAAGTCGAAAATAGCTAAAACACACAAAAATTCATAAAAAATCAGTAAAAAATTGCAGCGCCACCTGGTCAACAAATTAAGAACACAGAGTCCCTAGGTGTCTTCTCGTGTGATATCAGAGTGATTAAGTAAGCGCTTTTCGAGAAAAAGATTTTTTAAGATTTGTCCAAAAAAAGAACAAAAAAATTCATTAAAAATCCAAAAATCACTGGAGCATGACCATTTGAACAAACCTGGTAGACACCCACCCAAGGTACATCCCCACCAAGTTTGAAGTTAATCTGCATGACGGTTTTGGAGAAGAAGTCAAAAATGTGAATTAGCATTAGAATGCTCATTGACTTCCATAGTAATCAATAGGAAAGCTGCATTGACCGATAAGTACCCGAATGGAAAAAATCGTTAAAAATCAGGAATCTGCAGCATTCTCACATAGTGAACAACTTTGTTTGACCCTTCTACAAGGAACATATCCACCATGTTTCAGCTTAATCTGAGTGACGGTTCTGGAGAAGAAGTCGAAAATAGCTATAACACACAAAAATTCATAACAAAATAGGAAAAAATTGCAGCGCCACCTGGTGAACAAATTAAGAACCAGGTGTCCCAGGGAGTGTTTCTGTGTGATATCAAAGTAATTGGGTGAGCGGTTTCAGAGAAGAAGATTTTTTAAGATTTGCCCAAAAAAGAACAAAAAAATTCATTAAAAATCCAAAAATCAATGGACTGTGACCATTTGAACAAACATGGTAGAGAGCCCAAGGCACATCCCCACCAAGTTTGAAGTGGATCTGGCTGACGGTTTCGGAGAAGAAGTCGAAAATGTAAATTGTTGACGGACGACGGACGGACGGACGACGGACGGAGGACCATAAGATAAGCTCAGCTGACTGACAAGTCAGCTGAGCTAAAAAAAAATTGTTCATGTGATATGTCAAACTTGAACCGTAAAGTTACATGTAACTCAACCTGCAGATTCGGATGTCAATCAACATCCAAAATGGCGGACCTCTCGATCTTATCATCGAGCGATATGTGGTTAACCCGGTAGATTTTATTCAATACATATTTAAAGCTGACCATATTTTCAGAAAAGAAGGAAGTAAGGTAGGGAAGGTTCGAGAGGACCAAAGAAGTGAAGAAAAAGCGCGAAGGACACAGGAGCACCCGTTCCGGCATATATTTGCCGGAACGGCGTTCCGTTCCGCATATTACCATGACCCACACAACAGTGAGTACAGGTTTAGCTCAACTAGTTTTCAAGTTACAGTGGCACCTGCAATGGCCGACCACCGAAGTGGCTAGTCACCTGGTGTTACTGGTCACGTTTGCGATGTACGGAGCTTTTTGCAGTGCTAAATGACCTGTTGTGACCTGACATCTGCCAAAAATGGTCAGCGGTTAGTCAAAATTATGCCTTTTTACGGTCAGTCAGAACCAAGCTTTTTTTGGTCAGCGGTCATTACAAACAAAAAATGAAAGAAAAAAAAATCAGTGATAACAGTGGTAAAAAGCCACTGTAATAATGTGCGGTCACTTCAGATGGAAACAAAGTAATCTTTAATGATACCAGCATGCAGACATCTGAGCAATTTTCTATGCTGGAAACATAAATTTACCTACTTTGAAACGGCTATAAAATCTAGTGTAAACCCCCGTAATATCACTCACCGTCTGGCATATGTTCTAAAAAGGTCTTTAGATTATATATTAGGAGGAAATTTGTATGTTGTCATGCTTTAAAATGTTAACTTCATTGCTTTAACTTTGCGAGGTGTTTACTCTCAACAGTAAGGATGCGTCCATTTTGACCTAGTAGCATGATGAATCACAGGAGTTCTTTCGTTTTTTTTATTCAGACCGCTTACAGAATTTACCCATGTTCGAAAACATGACCAATGTCAATAAACTTCTCCATGATCACATGGTTTTGTAAAGCGATCGCAACAAAGCTGCGGGTATTTTCAGGTACAAATAATGATGAAATCTGTTGATTTATATTGCCAAAGCGGATGGTAGTCACCATTTTTTACAGTGGTTTAAATTTAAACCACCAGCAACCAAACTGAATGCACCAATCACTGTGACTTTTGCAGGACAAAATTTTTTTTTATATAAATAAACATGAAATTAGTTGATTAAAAATCTAAAAAGCTAGGGTCTCTGCGATTATTCAAGTATAAAATGTGTGAGTAATCTGAAAAGTGTGCTTTTGTTTAGCGTAAGGAACCCAAATATGTGTTTATCGGCTATTACCCTCGTAACTGAGACGCCGGAAATGGACCTAGAAATCGTAGCACAAAATTTTACAGTTCAGAGACCAACAACTCACCACATACAAAGATAGATTAGCAAGTGAAAATAACAGTGTTTTTGCCCACCCTATCAACAATAGGAAGATATCGATAATAGACCTGTACATCAACTATACTGTGTACACCTTGCCCTCCTACCCAGAAGTGTTTCTATACAATTTCAGAGCAATTGGCCATGTGATTTCAAAAGGAAAAACCAAAACAAAAACCAAAACAAAAACAAAAACAAAAACAAAAAACAGAACAAAACAAAAAACAAACCAAAACAAAAAAAAAATCCCCAAAACAAAAAAAACACAAACAAATTTAAAGATTTTGCAAAAAAAAAAAAAAAAAGAAAAAAAATCAAACATGAGAATTATGGTGACTGCAACTGCTGCTTCTGGAAGTGTAGAGTTCACTGCTCTATATGTACTTTAATAGTACTTGCCAATAGTTGGCCAAACGCTCACTGTTACCAAGATATTGACCAATATGTCAGTCTGACTTTTTGTGGTCATTAAAAATCACAATTAACAACACTGAAAAGGAAAACCCACAAGTACTTTCCTATTTATGCTTAATGATAAATATAGGCCTAGGATCTACCATTAGCAGGATATAGGCCAATATGTCAGTTCAGTTTGACCTTTAAAGGTCACTCTGGGTTAAAGGGTTGAAGTTCAGAACATCACAAGAAAACCCCATAGGCACTCTCCCAATAATGTGAAAAAATATAAGCCAATATGCGTGCTTTGATGAGTTATCAAAAAAAAAAAAAAGAAGAGGACTGAGATAATCATTTGGGGACTCTGGTGAGATTGGTTTGTACATTTTGGTACATGTACTTGTACATTGCAGTGAAACCTGTCTTGACAGACGACCCGTACAGATGACCAAACTGTGGTCTTTCAAAATAGGTGACCTCTCACTGGAAGCATAAAGAGCATAAAAAGTAAAAAACATAGTATGCATCTTGAACAGGTGGCCTCTCATCAGAGTGGTCTCTCAAGACAGGGATCACTGCATTGTCACTTACCAGCAGTTTCATCTAGTGTCATGGCTCCTGGGTCTGTGTTGATGCCCTGTTCCTTGCTGATCTCTCTGGCACTTACAGCTGTACTCTCTGCTTGGTAGAGGAAGTGCATGATCAGCTCAACTCCACTTGGATCTTCCAAAAGAAGATAAGATATACATTTTAGTACAGGGCCCAAATCATTACTTTGAGACACAACCTCTCAGCCAGGTCTAAACATGGGAGTCACCGGAAACCTGTCAGTGGCTGGTTTCTTACTGGAAAGGTCTTTGGAAGATGGACATCTGTAAAATATTGACCCTCAAGGATCTCAAAAACTGAAAATTATACTAGATATTAGACCTAATATTGTGAATTCATTTATTTAATTTTGCTGTGTTCTTATTTTCGCTTATTTCGATGATGAAATATATTTTTAACATGGAACTGATAGGCATTATAACAAACATAATGAATTTAAAGTTTCAGTGAAGGTTCCAAGAAGCAATAACAATGAAAATTAATGCCTGTGAAAATAAATGTATTTACAGTAATCAGTGTCCACAATTTGCTCTAATATTGTAGAAAATAAAACTCGGGCATCTACCCCAACATTTTAATCTATTTGAGGTCTTCTTCAGGAGTAGGAGGTGCCGCATTTTTATTGAAAATGTCTCACTTGAATATAAAATGGGTGGATCTTTGTACAATTATTTTTTAGCTATGCTTGTGTATTATGACATCAATACAGTGAAACCTCTCACTACCGAACACCCTGGGGACTGAGTGAAAGTGTTCAGTAGTGAGAGGTGTTCAGTAGTGGGAGGTGTTCAGTAGTGAGAGGTGTTCAGTAGTGGGACGTTGGGGTGTTCAGCTGCTGGGTTATAAACTTGACATATTATACGTGTGTATAGCCATTTCAGCAAAACTATCCATTCATTCTTCACACAAATGACACGTACTACATGCATATGATGCATGCTAATAACACAAAATTTTACATCTGTACTGTCCCACTTCTTGCTATCAAAACATCAATCTCTTTCAGTCACAACCAGTTTCACTCAAACATGTCAATTTATTAAGGCAATGTGTCACTGTTGGTAAGATCACATACACTCAAGATCAAGGTGGAATATCACATCAAAATGCTATGCAAACAATACAGGTTCCACTGTATTTGGAGATAATTCCAGCTTTCAGAATTCAATTGCTTGCTTAGCTTACTCAATGGGCCGTTCATTGTGATGGCTGATTGGCCAGCAGAGATACCAACCAAAGTCAGTTCTGAGCTAATGTATTCTTTCACAGAAGATTAGGCAATAATCTTGATAAGTTGCACCAACCAAGGTATGATCTGTTAACCACAGAGACTGGGTGGGAAGCTGAGCACAACAAAGGCATGTCTTATCAGCCTTTCTGTGTTGGCCCAGCGTGCATGCATTGTGCCAGCTTTTATTCTTTGTGACAGACAACCAGCAACTGACCTTGGGCCTGGTTATGGCTCACAGAGAAAGCACATGTTCAGTACTGGGAGGGTCATTTGTGGCTTTGGGAATGAAAAAAGGTGGTCGGTGTTCAGGAGTGAGAGGTTATGAACATCCAGGAACACCCAGGTGCCTATTAAATAACATGTAAAAATTTGGGACAAAAAAAAAAAGTGTTTCAGAAGTGAGAGGTGTTCACTAGTCGGAGGTTTTCGGGAGTGGAGGTTTTATTGTACATTGAAAAATGTGTCGCCAAATCGCAAAAAAACTTACAAACTAAAAAGTCCAATGGACATGGTAGTTCGCCTGTCTGAAAGCGAACTACATGTATGTATTCCATTCAACAGTCTTGACAATATTGTAATACTTGTACACGCACTGTACTGCTGCTATATATATATATATATATACATATATATATATATATATATATATACAAATATAAATATATATATAAATATAAATATATATATATATATATATATATATATATATATATATATATATATATATATATATATATATATATATATATATATATATATATATATATATATATATATATATATTGATGGTGCTTATTAACAGGTGGTCCCAAAGTTTTATAACCCGTAATTTCATCAAAACTTCACATAATCCCATCATTTTTGCAAACTTTCACCAATTTTGATATTGTTAAAGAGGAAGTAAAAAATGTGAGTTTCCATTGCAATCTCCATTGACTTACATAGTAATCAAAAGGAATACAATGTACATATACAGTGAAACCTGTCTTGAAAGACCACCTCTAGGGATGACCAAATTGTGGTCTCTCATAGGAGGTACAAGTAACAAGAAAAGTCCTAAGCAAAGCATGTTGATCTGGAGGCTCAATTCTCTTTGCCATTGATGTCCAAGCTGCACCCTGCCATTACAAAATCACTTTTTCAACTTTATAGGCCCGGTGACCTCATAAAAATAGGTCAAGGTCACTGACATTACACAACATCCTACCTTCCTACCTTTGGCCAGGGTCTATATATCTTATAAATTTGGCAAGCCTAATCCAATTACTCTTTCAAATATGGAACTTTACATCTTAAAATACATTTTGGCTCATAATTTCTGTCAAATCATAGATGGCACCACTAGTATCATTAGCTACTAAGACTTTGACCTCCCCCACAATCCCACCAAACTTGGTGAAGATCTGCAAAAATTAAAGATGCTCGAGTGTTCACAAGATTTTCATCTTTTGACCCCTATATTACATAATAATGTAGGTGGCACCACCCATATCAAAAGGGGCCTAGATTTTCATACATCCTATAAGTCCTGACAGTTATATTGGGCTAACTTGAAAACTGTGGATGGTATCGCGCTAGCGAGCAAAAGTTTACGGACGTCTCTAGTACGTTACACTTATGTATTAACAATGCCCGTGAAGTGAGTGTTTAAAGTAATTGACTATAGTCACCTCTACACCCAAGTGATGAAATAGGATGGACAGACAGACATGGACGGTCGCATAAGCAATGCAACTTTGGTCAGTAGAGCTAAAAAATGCAGCACCAAATGGCGAACAAATTAAGAACTAGGAGTGTTCCTGTGTGATATCAAAGCAGTTGGGTCACCAGTTTTGAAGAAAAATTTCTAATATTTGCCCCAAAAAAGAACAAAAAAAATGTCATAAAAAATCCCCAAATCACTGAAGAGTGACCATTTGATCAAACAAGTTTGGTAGAGACCCACCCAAGGTATGTCCCCCACCAAATTGAAGTCAATCTGGCTGATAGTTTTGGAGAAGAAGTTGAAACTGTAAATTGTGGACGGACGGACTATGGACCATCCTATAAGCTCAGCTGAATGACAAGTCAGCTGAGCTAAAAATTATTGTATCACTTTCTTCACAAGATTTGAAGAGGGCCAGCTAGGGAACATCTGTGTGTTAAATCATAGCATTCCATAGAGTGTATTTGACAGTATTGTGTGTGAAATCAAAGCATTTCATAAAACGTATTTGACAATATTGTCATGTATGCACTCTATTACTACATGCATGTACAATAGCAGCATTTACTAATACGCAGACTCAAAATTCAATATCACATAATTTCATCAAAATCAACATACCCTCATCATTTTACAAGTTAACTTTCAGTGTTTTGTCAGATTATACTTTAATAAAACTTCACTTATCCAATTCTGTAAAGGTGTTCTGGCGAAGTTGTAAAGTACACACAACTTTTGAAACCCCAGGTGCTGCCGACGGCAGAGAGCAAAACTTAAATGTGAGGCGAGGGTCATCAATGGTACCCGCCAATTGCACAGCCACCAATGCTGAACATACTCATCAATGTGGAATCAATTGATTTATGTGGGAAAATGGGAACTGTTCCTATCATTATTGTAGTTATGTGTCCCTTGTAAGTTTACCTAAATGTCTGTTAAAGTTTTAGAAGATATAAAGTGAAGTAGTTATGGAATTTTAGGGTTAACTTTTGCATGTATTCCTGTGGGATGTTTGTTTATTGAGGTCTTAGCAAGCTGCAAATGCCCATACTTCAGTACACTATATTTTAGCGTTTGTTTGGGATGGCATGTCTTCTAACTTGCTGAATCCATTAAAGTATTGAATGTTTCCTTCGTGGTGTGAGTGTTTCCAATCAGGGAAGCATCAGCAACACTCAAAGCTATGATGTATTTCTGAGATAAAGTTGACTACAGATTTGCTGGACACACACAATCAGCTGATGGCTGGGGCCAGTAGCAAATAGGTCATGCAACAGGTCTTCAGGGATTATTGCCTTTACTGTCACTTTTACCCTGTAATTAAAATGGAAATTATTTTTACTATTGGTCAATCAAAAAGAAAAACAAAAAAATAAGGAAATGCTATCTCTGTTGGTCTTCTAGGAAAGTGCTGCTGCTGTCAAGACTATGCAGTCATTCAACCATTTATCAATGGAGCGAGACCTATGAAACTTAAGTGCTTACGCTTACAAGGTTTATATTGATCTAGTTAAACTAGATGGATATAGACCTTGTAAACTTAAGTGCTACTCTTGCAATTTTGCTCACAAGTACCCAGGTTTTTTTTAAATTTGACTTTCAGAATGAAGATGCCAGTGCAATCAATTAATCTGTCACCTTGAATTTAAAGGTACAATCTATTATTACAAACACCAACAAAGGCTACAGCGGCAATGTCTATTCAATTGTTGCACCACTACCTGGCCAGCTCGTCTAACATGCAAACACCTCTCCCAAAATACACCAAATTACTGCTAATTGTATTGTATTTCAGACAAAATAAGTTTATAGATTTAATGAATTGATATTCATGGTTACTCTATTCAGACAAAAAGGTAGTACATGCCACATCTATAGCTGTTTCAACATCTTTTCTGCATTCCCATTCACAGATTATGGGCATAGACTTACATAGGACTTTCATTTGAGTGTGAGGGTGTCGCCCCATTATTTTGGATGACAGTGTGACCGACAGGTGGCGCTATGTTTCAAAAGTTGTGTATATAATAAATATAGGGGGAAATATAGTACCATCTAGTGGCTAAAATTCCAACTACACTGACCCTGTAAAATATGAAAGGGATTGGCCAAGGAGTTTTCGACAAGAAATTTTTACTTTTATGATTTTTTTTTTATTAAGTTGATAGAGACCCATGCAAGGTACATCCCCATCAAGTTTGACAGGAATCTGGCTGACAGTTTTGCTTTTGGAGAAGTAAAAAATGTGAAATGTGAACAGATGCCCGAGATGGATGACCAGACAGACAATGGACAGCACCAGCCACACTAAAATTGTCAGTGTCACCAAGGAGGGTAGAAATAGATTTCCACACTCCTTGGCGTACTTGTCGGCAAGCTGGGGGCAGAGCTGACAGTACGAGTCTATGCAAGACTATGATGAGCTCAGCTGACTGACAAGTCAGCTGCGTTAAAAATCAAAACATAACACTAAAAGACATCAACACTCCCTTAACATTGGGAAATACAACTGTATTTAAATACAATTTTCCTGAGGGCAGAGGCTATTGACCGGTGCTCCCATATGATTCCAATGGTTTAATAACCCACCGGCACAGAGCAATGCATATGTGTTGAAATTTCGACTTTCATTGCGGAATATTTTCCTGTGACACCGGCATCGCCCCGCAGCAGGCCTCACCTGGATTTGGCTGAAGTAGATGCTGCTCTAATAAGTTTTCATTCAGCAGAAATTCGAACCATGCTGTTTTCGGGGGTGTGCTTGGTCTGCTGGGAGGCTTTTGGAGGTCAGACTCCATCTTGGTTGTCTGAATCTTTAACAAACAACTAGTTTTGTGTTCAGCACACTGCCGCGAGCTGCACGCTTATCGAACCGGAAGCTCGCTTTTAGCAGGGTGCGGGTAAATGCCGGACCCGACTCAGTCCTGTCGGCCTGATTACTTGAATGCCACCTCAGGATCTGCAAGTCTCACATATGCTGATAAACACCACAAATAGTTTTAAAGTTATGCCAAAACAAAAATGTTAACTCAAATTATTTTCACCGAAGACTGACCCAATCATTTAATATCTGAGATAAATTGGCGAGTTGGTCACAAGGCCGTGTCAATGGGCACTGGAACGAGGGAGCAGCCATTTTGTCCGCAAATACAACCATACAAAAACATTCAAGTGCAAAATTTTCGGTAGCTGCAGTCTCTGAAGGCAACAACTGTAACATCTTCACACACCTATTGTGGGACATAAGTCGATTTTCATGTACTGTGATACTTGAAAAACAAACCCCATGTATTATGACACTATTTTAAAAACTTTGAGCAAAACTTTCATATCTTAAGATGCAATCAACACTCTAAGTAACACAAACTTCAGCTTAACTGATAATATCTTTAAACAGGCTCATTTCATTGGCGACCTTAGATGGCAACCATACAAAGTATGTGCAAAAGAGCAGAGATTAGTCCTTCATGGTGAGCTGTGCGGCCCTGTGTACACCGCGCAGTGTATTTTGGCTTATATATATTCGACTAAGGCTAAGCCCCAAAATGAATCCTCATTGGATCAAATACGCAACAATCAATCAATTATGGATTTCCGTCTGGTCAATTACCCCCCCCCCCCTTCCCCCCATCATCGACAACGATAATGCTATATCCTGCCTGACGGTCCTCTGCTTCTGGTCCCGACAACATTGGACATATTTACTCAAGAATACAGCTGAGTCTCTCAGTAGACCATTGACTAGTAAAATTTTCAAACTGTTGCTTAGCCAATCAAATTTACCTAAATCCTGGAAAATTCCAGTAATAATACTTCTGAGGCCCACACTTGTGGCTCTCCGCTTTTCTGCCGCGGTCCAGTGTGACACAGGTGGCCTTGAATAAAAGGAAGAGATAAGGTTGAAGAAAGCATGGTAATCATCATCAGCTTGTGCTGCCATGTTTTCCAAGATCTTCCAAGACCAGAGCCGAGGCAAAGAGTCCATCACACACTTTCTCACAGATGTGATAGGCCCCTGGTCCTGTGTATATCCCTCTACACTCATCACTTGTACTTTCTCCCCCCCCCCCCCCGAAGAAAAAAAGAAACTTTCCCTCACACACCCTATCCCCGCCTCTAAGGCTCAGGCATTTCCCCTCGGCATTTCCCATGGGAGATTCCATGGGAGCCCTTATGGCTACCACCATTCCCTTTCCTCCCTGTACTCTAGAATCCCAATGTACCCTGTTGCTGCCTAACTCTTTATTTCATTTCTGTTCTTCCAGCATACTACCAGGTAGTCCTGTACACTTTTATTTAGCACCTTTTCTGTCTCCCAGAAAGCCACCCTTCAAAGTCAAACCTAAAACCCATGCTACACGTTCCTTTTCCTCTAAACCCCGAACGTCTTCTAAACCCTGGTAATATTATCTTCCTTGTGCCACTTTCTGAAAAAAAATCTTTGCTTATCTCTCTATATGCATCACACCACAACAGCCAATGATCCACTGCCTCATCTGTCGCTTGTTAACACACCTCACATTTTCCATTACTACTTGTTGCCCGCTTCTGTTTTCTCTTTTAGATTGATTACTCCTGTCCTACTTTGAAAAAGAAGCCTGGATCCATTCCCTCCATCCCAACATACACTTTTCTTGTATGATTTCAATGTACTCTTTTCCCTGACTTCTCTTTTCCAGTCTTCCTTACACCCTCCTGTAAAACAGTCTTACCTATATACATTTTCCAATCATCAACCTCATCATATCCTTTCAATTCATATCTTTCTGCTTACTTATCTATGTCTTTGACCAATCTTGTTTGTCCCTTGACTACTTCATTGTAAACTTTGCTGTACTACCTGTCTTTATTTACGTCTTGAAGATACCCCCCAGTACTTTAACTTTGCTTTGGTAATCCTGTCTGTGGTTTTATTCCATCCTAACTCTCCTAGGACTGCTTCTGTTGCTTATCACACTCCATTACCTGATCCCCCAACTCTTTCATAATATACAGAACAAACAAAATTTGGGATATCACACATCCCAGCTTTAGGCCTATATCCAGACGTACATTCAATACTTCTACTTTTCCTGATGAAAGTGTACAGTCTACATCTTCATACAACGCTTTTAAAATTTCTAGAAAATTTCCACGAAATCCAAGTCCACTTAGTTCTCCCCATAGGGCATCCCTCTATACCCTGTCATAAGCTTTCCTTACATCTAAGAAACCCATAAAGACTTTTCTTCCGCTTTTGTTTTGTCAATTCTAATACATGGGCCAATGTATGTCCTGTATTCAAAAAGTCAAATAGGCAAATCACAAGTAATTATCGTCCTATTTCCTTACTCTGCAACGTTTCCAAAGTGTTTGAAAGACTGGCATTTAATGCTCTGTATGAATATCTGACATGGAACAATCTGCTTGCCCCCCAAAGAACTCCTGCTTCGAAGCTAACGACAGCGCCATTAACCAACTTGTTTATATTCTTCATCATGTATAAAATGGCCTGGAATCTTCCAAGGAAAGCAGAATGGTATTCTTGGACATATCCAAGACATTTGATAAGGTCTGGCACCCTCGCCCTCCTTTTAAACTCAGACAACTATGGATCTCGGACAATCTTGTATCGTGGGTGGAAGGCTATCTATCCAACCGTTTTCAGCATGTGATTATTCATGGACCGACATCTACTTGGATACCTGTTGGAGCTGGAGTATC